>CM057254.1:1090056-1125056 GCA_029931835.1 Etheostoma nigrum
GAAAAAGAAGATACAAAGATATTGAAAAAGGTTTCTGCTCTTGTACCTTGTCATTTCCACTGCAGCACCATAATTAGAAGAGACTAAAAGGTAGAGGCATGGCATGAATATTACACAGTTACACAGAGAACCCCGTCCCCGGCCAACTCCACAGGAGGAGAACAGGATCGGGGACTAGGAGAGAGTCTCTACAGAGCATCTACACTCAGTAAATACCTTTTAAATGATAATCAAATTGTACAAAATGTCAGACATAATATACACTTTGGCTTAAAGTTGGACACGTTGTACTACCATGAGAGTTCAGGTTACTATACTTCTACCCGTAGGTCCATCGAGATACTACTCCCAAAACACACCAAAAACTGACAAGTGCTCAAAATCAAATACAAATGCTAGAGCCCGACCGATATATCGGCAGGCCGATATATCGGATGATATTAGACATTTCTTGATATATCGGTATCTGCATTTATAATGCATTTTATTTATTCATCAGAATCATTTAAAATGTCAAACAATTCTTAGAAATGAATATTTAAAAAATAAAAACAGATTGTCAACCATGTGATGAGTGATGGCGTTGCATAGTCTGTCCACCAGAGGACGCTCTACATCGTTCCTGTTAGTGATGGTGTTGCATAGTCTGTCCACCAGAGGACGCTCTGCCACGTCCCTGTTAGTGATGGCGTTGCATAGTCTGTCCACCAGAGGACGCTCTACAACGTCCCTGTTAGTGATGGCGTTGCATAGTCTGTCCACCAGAGGACGCTCTACAACGTCCCTGTTAGTGATGGCGTTGCATAGTCTGTCCAACAGAGGACGCTCTACAACGTCCCTGTTAGTGATGGCGTTGCATAGTCTGTCCACCAGAGGACGCTCTACAACGTCCCTGTTAGTGATGGCGTTGCATAGTCTGTCCACCAGAGGACGCTCTACAACGCCCCTGTTAGTGATGGTGTTGCATAGTCTGTCCACCAGAGGACGCTCTACAACGCCCCTGTTAGTGATGGCGTTGCATAGTCTGTCCACCAGAGGACGCTCTACAACGTCCCTGTTAGTGATGGCGTTGCATAGTCTGTCCACCAGAGGACGCTCTACAACGTCCCTGTTAGTGATGGTGTTGCATAGTCTGTCCACCAGAGGACGCTCTACAACGTCCCTGTTAGTGATGGAGTTGCATAGTCTGTCCACCAGAGGACGCTCTACAACGTCCCTGTTAGTGATGGAGTTGCATAGTCTGTCCACCAGAGGACGCTCTACAACGCCCCAGTTAGTGTTTTTGTTCAAAGGACGTTAAGTTTCATATCTTAAGTTTGTATGTTTCTACATTTTATTTATCAGAACTTTAATATATTTCTTGTTGTGACAATAAAACAAATTATTATCATATTATTTTAGTGATATAAATAACTAATGTTAGGGAAATCTGTTTGTTTTGTAACGCGTTTCTGGATTTAAAAACAATTAACAAAGTTTCCACCAATCAGGACATAACAGAGAGAGAGAAATATAAATATGTGAAACAAAATCACTGAAATAAATGAACTCATATATAAAAGAGTGGGATGTGTTTTGTTAGTGTTGCATCCCATTCCTTTTTAAATGAGAAAACGTGTCCCTGCAGCATCGTAGCTTGTGTAGCTCTTTCATTGTGTTGTGATCACAGTGTTGCATGTGTTTTACTCGCGTTGATCACAGCTACAGACATTTAAATGGATGTTGTTTTTCCAGTTCAACAGATATGATGTAGTGCTGCGATTTATAACCACAGCTGCTGTCACTTCATTCACGAGGCTCTTTCAGAGCTATTAACTACAAATTGTCTTTATTTTGCATATATCTTCACCAAAGCATACCTGGAGTGTTGAGAATGATTTCTCCAATGTTTCACCAGGTGTATATACATTTCCCTCAGCAGGGCAGACGCCATACTTCGGACTCGAGACGTATTTGAGCATGCACAAGCCCTGTAGGACTCTCAAATGAATGTTCAGTTTGTGAGTAGTTTATATCCAATACCTCTCACTTCTTGGATTGCTCCGTTGCCGCCAGTAATTCTGCCATATGTCCTTTTTGGATGGATGTCTGTCCCCGTCCATAGGACCAGGTAACTATGGTTACCTGGTCCTCAGATCTCTGCAGGGTAAATCCAGACAGCTAGCTAGACTATCTGTCCAATCTGAGGACTATGGTTACCTGGTCCTCAGATCTCTGCAGGGTAAATCCAGACAGCTAGCTAGACTATCTGTCCAATCTGAGGACTATGGTTACCTGGTCCTCAGATCTCTGCAGGGTAAATCCAGACAGCTAGCTAGACTATCTGTCCAATCTGAGGTCTCTGTTGACGACTAAAACTACTTCTGAGCGTCCACGTGTTCCACCAAAACAACTTCCTTCCTGAGACTATTGAGCAGCGGCACCGTGGCTCCGTCCGGCGCTTAGCCCCGCCCACAATGATTGTGATTGGTTTAAAGAAATGCCAATAAACCAGAGCATGTTTTTCTCCCATCCAGGAATGCTGTGTGCCGCTGCGCTGTGGAGAAGGGTCTGGACATGCGAGACTAATTTGTAACAATCAGTAAATGTGCAGTTGCCAATATTTGAGATATGTTTGCAAACATTGCTTGAGAATCGCTTTTGTGAAATGGGCTCCAGGTAGCTATTGGTTTCCATTTATTTCAGAATATTATTTTTTTAAATCCTTTTTTTTTCTTTTAACTAATATTTACGCCATCATATACAGCAAGCTGCGCCCCTCCATAAGCTGATTAATGTAGTTTCATCTCAGTGCAGTTGCATCCTTAATGGGGACCTCAGTTTGCAGCAGTAAATTCAGGACTGAACAGCCCAAAGGGAAGCCTCTGTATCCTCTGTAGACGTCTTGAGACCAGCCCTTGAGGCCCATTACGTCCAACCAGACGAATGACATCACTGAACCAATGAACAGCAGCGAGACGGGCCCCATTTAGCGTAATTAATATCTACGCCACATGCAAGCCCTGCAGACTGATCCCTTCGGCCCGCGAGCCTAATTGCTGGATGTTGATTTTCTTTTTCTGGAGTGAGTTAACAGGAAATCGAACGGACGAGGTGGCAGTTCGTTAAGAGATATCAATAGAGATCTCGTTTGCATGGTAACTAATGAGGCGAAGCTTTAGGCTCTTTGTTACTGGATAAGTGGAGGCTGACAGGAAGACATGTTAACCTACGGCTAAGCATCCTTCTTAGAAGAATACAAGAGAATAAAACACTGACTCCGTTTACATGCACATGATATTCCAGTTTTTGCCTTTATTCTGAAAAAGCATATTTCCAACGAGATTTTTTACCCCCCTCCTTCAAAGCTAAGCTAAATGGCAGATACTAAGATATAATACAATTATAATAAAATCTGTAACAACCTGAAACAAAATAATAGCTCTTTTCAAATAAATATGAAATAATGTATATGACCTATTTTGTGTCAGCTTCAACTAAATGTCTCTTAAAACTTTCTCAGTGTAATAAGATGTTAAGGTTTCTCTGTGTCCATGTGAGCTCTGAGATCTCCAGCACCTTTATTAGACACTGAAACATACTGTATGTGCTAGCATAATATATAATAAAATAAAATATATACAGTATATATCAGTCAATTGAAGTACACGCTTAATGCTAATGGTTTCATGAAAACTGGACATTTTAATGAATTTATAAGCCAAAAAATTTGTTTTTAAAGTATATTTACCACATCTATTCCTTCTTTTCATTTTAAATACACATGTAAAACATGAATGTCACATTTTCAATGAATAAAAAAGAAAACACACTATTTTGTTCCAAATTCTTACTACAAACTGATTCCAAGCAACAGTATAAGTTGTGTGTGTATATGTGTGTGTGTGTGTGTGTGTGTACGCTAGAAATGTGTACTCCAAGCAGACACAATGCATACTAAATATGGCTGATTTTGAGTGTGCTGTTGGTGCAAACTATTCTCCCACAATGCAATGCACCTGGGAAATGAAGGGAGAAGTTCCCAGCTGAACATAACTGTTAATAAATTACCAGTGGTGGTGAAACGGCTCCAAATCGTGGAAACCAAAAATAATATAAGCGTTAAATCTTGGGGAAAATACATATTTATCACATCCTGTAAGTACGAGATGGTACAAACTGCTGAAACAGTATGACATCGGTATGTCGCAGTATGAATTTGGGACACAGATGTCTCTGAATGCGGTATCTGTCCTTTTTCAAAGTGTTGCATGGTGCTGAAATCACTGCCTGAGACGACGTATAGCCTAAGGATTCCTCACGCAGGGACCAGCTGTCCCAGCCGGTCCTCCGGACCTTAACATCAGGATCGGATCGGACAGGCGTGCACGGGGACGGCAGCAGGACAGCACTACTGTACCCAGAAGTCCCCGGACGCAGCGTGGAGCACTTAGCCACTGTTTTATTTACACGGCCGGTCTCATGCTGTAATAGGGGTAGGGGGGGCGTGCTGGGTCACCTCCTGCACATCCATTTCATGCTTTAGTTTTATATGTGCAGCTGGTTGGGTAACAGGACTCCTCAACACTTAAAACACTACTGAATCAGTGCAGAATGCAGGGCTGTAGTCAAGACCACCTTAGTCGAGTCCAAGACAAGTCCAAGACCAGGACTAGTCGAGTCCAAGACAAGACGGAGTCCAAAAAGTTTCGAGTCCGAGTCAAGACTGAGTCCAGGACATAAAAAAAGGTCTTATGCATGACAGTATCAAGACAATCATTTTGGGTTTCACTTTCCCTCCAATATTATTATCAACATAATAAAGACACCTGGACTCGGTCCAGACCAGAAGCCATATCTGGCAAGACCAGTGGCCGAGACCAAGACAAGTCAGAGTCCAAATACTAGCGAGTCCGAGACAAGTCAGAGTCCATAGAAAAACAGTCTCGAGTCCGGACTAGAGTCCAAGACCGGACTCGAGTACTACAGCCCTGGTAACACACTTTGGGTTGTCCTCATGAACAAAGGACCAGCCTTATATGCAAAATAACAAACTGAAATACAATCATCTTCATCATCATCATTAAGCAACTTTGAGCTTGGGAAAAGCGCTATACAAATTCAATTTATTATTATTATAATATACGTATATCATACTCAAAATAAGAGACTCAAACTATAATGGACTGATATACAAATGAATGAACTTATATGTAAAATATGTTAAAAAAAAAAGATCTGATATACACTAACTAAATAATAACCTAAATACCCAATAAAACATTGTTATATTTAAAATAATGGGCTTACATATTAAAATACAGGTTGTTTTTTTACAATGACATTAATCATAATTTCAGAACCTTGTCATCTTTCAAAACTCTAGACATAAAACTCACACCGGTCATCACATGTAACACTGGCTGTCAGATGTGTCCATTGCATTGTGCAAAATAGGGGATACATGTTTGATTATTAGATGAAAATACATCCCTGTGAAAGTACTGCAGTAGTACAGAGAGTATTACAGACGCAGTGGAGTTATTGAACATCTGAAATGTATTGATGAAAAACAATACAGTACAATCACAACAAAGCTAATGGTCTTATAAAATAATGAAATTATGTACAAAATGCTCAGGTTAAATACACAATAAAGGACTGATTGAGGACTTAAATACACAAAAAAAAGACTGATATAAGATATAAGAATAACTGACTGATACATAACTAAGAACATGTCTGTTCTTGTCTATATGCTTACCCATGTTAAGAGTGATTCGCAGCACTGCTGCATGATCATATACCCTAAGTAAGAGAACAGAGGGAATGATTGTAGAGCTGAGATGTATGAAGACCCTAGAGAGGAGAGAAGAGAATCTCCATCTCCGAAAGAGAGTGAGACTGAAGACCAAAACCAAGAAAATCTTTAGTGCTGCAGATTAAACTGTCATGTCCAAATCCTTGGCTGTCGTCATCTGAGGGGATCCAAGGTCTGGCCTTGTTGGGCTTGACTGTCTGTCACTGGAGTATATCTCTGCGTTGAGGAGCTGACAGATGGTGACAGTAACCGAGGCATTTTGGTTTAGAGTGTATCCGAAGGGCAAAACATCCAGATAAAGTTGTTAGTGCCAAGAGCAATTTGATGTGAAACTGTGGTTGTCGGCAGCGTCTTTACAGCCGGGCTGTCTGAATGACTGAAAGCACGCAGCCAGCTCAGGGGGAAGAGCTGTTCTGGATACAAGCCTCGAGATGTAAAGATGTCTCCGACAACAATGTGCTACATAAATTACATCAACTAGTTCCCTCATGGGCGTTAATCATGGCCTAGTCTCACATGGCCAGACCTTCCTCCACAGCGCCGCCGAGGAGGGTCTGGCTAGTCCACCCAGCATCCCGGGATAGGAGAAAACCCTGCTCTGGTTTATTGGCATGTCTTTAAATAAATAACAATCATCCCCCCTATGTTAAAATACAGGGGGCATAAGTATACACCCCCCTATGTTAAAATACAGTGGGCATAAGTATACACCCCCCTATGTTAAAATACAGGGGCATAAGTATACACCCCCCTATGTTAAAATACAGGGGGCATAAGTATACACCCCCCTATGTTAAATACTTATGCCCCCTGTATTTTAATATAGGGGGGTGTATACTTATGCCCCCTGTATTTTAACATAGGGGGGTGTATACGTATGCCCCCTGTATTTTAACATAGGGGGGGTGTATACTTATGCCCCCTGTATTTTAACATAGGGGGGTGTATACTTATGCCCCCTGTATTTTAACATAGGGGGGTGTATACTTATGCCCCTGTATTTTAACATAGGGGGTGTATACTTATGCCCCCTGTAATTTAACATAGGGGGGTGTATACTTATGCCCCTGTATTTTAACATAGGGGGGTGTATACTTATGCCCCCTGTAATTTAACATAGGGGGGTGTATACTTATGCCCCTGTATTTTAACATAGGGGGGTGTATACTTATGCCCCTGTATTTTAACATAGGGGGGTGTATACTTATGCCCCTGTATTTTAACATAGGGGGGTGTATACTTATGCCCCCTGTAATTTAACATAGGGGGGTGTATACTTATGCCCCTGTATTTTAACATAGGGGGGTGTATACTTATGCCCCCTGTAATTTAACATAGGGGGGTGTATACTTATGCCCCTGTATTTTAACATAGGGGGGTGTATACTTATGCCCCCTGTAATTTAACATAGGGGGGTGTATACCTATGCCCCCTGTATTTTAACATAGGGGGGTGTATACTTATGCCCCCTGTATTTTAATATAGGGGGGTGTATACTTATGCCCCCTGTATTTTAACATAGGGGGGTGTATACTTATGCCCCCTGTATTTTAACATAGGGGGGTGTATACTTATGCCCCCTGTATTTTAACATAGGGGGGTGTATACTTATGCCCCCTGTATTTTAACATAGGGGGGTGTATACTTATGCCCCCTGTATTTTAACATAGGGGGGTGTATACTTATGCCCCCTGTATTTTAACATAGGGGGGTGTATACTTATGCCCCCTGTATTTTAACATAGGGGGGTGTATACTTATGCCCCCTGTATTTTAACATAGGGGGTGTATACTTATGCCCCCTGTATTTTAACATAGGGGGGTGTATACTTATGCCCCTGTATTTTAACAAAGGGGGGGTGTATAAATCAACTTTACAGCACAAGGAAAGCAGAAGGAGATGGATATCCGACCGAAATGAGGGACATCCGGCGGCACCGGAACAATCCCGCCGATATAGACTAATGGCCCGACCCTCCGCCTGAAGGACAAAGAAGTGTCCAGACCACAGAATGACACAACACAGCAGCCAATACTTTATTTTCCCCAAAATCTCCCTACTCATTTAAACTTCATTCATTTAAACTGGGGGTATTCCTATGATTACATAAGATAACAAACTTTTTATGTCACTACAAAGTCTTCATGAAGTGAGGCTTGTCAGGGCTGCTCCAGGCCGACAGTTTTAGCAGCGCCGGATTAGCCGGCGTGTCAGCTGACCCGGTGTAATTGCTGTCTCGTGTCGGACGGTGTGTTTCAGCTGTCAGACTGGCTGCTCATTCTCTGCTGCTGCTGCTGCCAGGTCATTCACACTCAGCATCCGTCTGGAAGCTCTGCTTCTTCATGGCTCCTCATCGGCTCGCTGCATTGGTTTCCTTAATATTGCTCATTTTCCTTCAGCAGAAAGAAAAACACACGACAAAACAGTGCAGAAATGCTGTTGGCTGTGTCAATGCCTTGCAGAATGAACATATGATTAGATGATGAGTTACAGATGCATCGCTGAGTTTCCAGAGTTGCATTCGGTAACTTAGCCTTTGGATGTATCGTGAGCTTAACCTGGTATCTCTGTCACTGGGTGGCAAGCCAAAGCATTAAGAGATTGTTGTAGCAACCAATGTAATAATAACTCATATAGCGCATTTCATGCAACCCAAGGATGCTTTACACAAGTGCAATGGAAAAGGAAATAGTAGGCCAGACTACAGACTAAAAGGAATACAATGTCTGTGCTTAATGGAAGGGGGGTGTAATTTAATGTTGGCTACTGAGGTACAGCCACATCGTGCGCTGTAAAGTAATTTTATGAATGAAATAGACATATTACAGACCCAAGGGAGAATTCAGGATGTTTTTTCATTTCTGATTCTGTAATTGTCTCCATCTGTTGACTGAGATTGACTCGATTTCGCCCGTTGTCTTTCACTTTCCCTTTTAGCTTTTAGTTGTTCTTTGTTTAATTTTCTTCTTTTCTGTGATGTCCTGCCCCAGTCTCAGCCATAACTACAGCAGATCACATCTAAAATACAATTAAAATACAATTAGGCCTACATAAAGCCAAAAATCTGTGTAAAATCATTTTGTGACTTTATTGGAAAAATGGGTTCCGGGCAGAAGCATTAATAAAAACTATATAAAATGGCGTTCTTTTCCTTGTTGGTCTTGATTGCCGTTACAGGTCAGGATAGGTTAAGATCATCAGATGGAACATTACACAGTTTCAGGAATGTGTCAAAGTTACATATAGTCTCTTTAACCTAGCTGGCAGAGGTGGAGTTAGGCAACTTTTAGACTTGCTTTACAGGGACCCCCTCCAGATCTGGTCTGCCCGATCCGATAATACCTTTCCACCTAAATTAACTAAATGTGTTTTTCCTATCCAGGACAGTATAATGACACACACTTTGCAGGATAATGCCGGGTGTAATTAGCGACAACATTTCAGTTCATTGGAAAGGTTCACTGATCAATTCCACAGTGCCGGGGCGGGGGCTAGAAGGGGGGCACCAGGTGGTCTCCGCACAGTGCCACCCTGGCTACGGTACAACACAGTCCTTGTGGTAATTGCACAGAGCTTTTGACTACCCAAGTAGTCCTTAGTCCTTTTTTACCTATTTTTAATAGACAAAACCAGAGACTGTCTAACTTAGGATCAACCTCAGCCTCATTTCATCAGCCTAGTGAAACAACATTTTCCACACAAGAAACGTGATATAAATGGAAAAACCTACTGTTCTACCTATAAAAATGACCGAATCATCGACTGTACATGATATTTCAATAACCGCTTCATACGCGCTTCAGGATGACGCCAATTAGTTGTTAGCAGACATTCACAAAGACGTACAGGCCTGCAACAATCTATCTATAAAAACACCTTTTGGAAGTACCATCCATGATATATAGTAAAATATTAAAGTTGTGTGAAGTTTATATGGCTTAAACTGTATGTTTCATATCACTATGCAACACCATCACTAACACCACCACCACCACCACCACCACCACTACTGTACTTGATCATAATGCCACAAGTCATGCAGGAATTCCAGAGTATTTGCTTGTAATACCCGTTTTATATTTTTTACACATTGCTTGTCCTGCCACAGTGCACTGTGCTTAGGTAATGATGAATGACCACAAAGGATTCTGGGCCAAAATGTTGACTCTCTTCTCTCTCTCTCTCTTGGTACTCGAAGAATTTATTTTAGGAAGTTCACCTGAGTTATCACAGTATTGGAAGAGCACTTAAGACAGCAGCGGGGATTCTCCTGAGGGAGCTAAAGGGAAATGTGCATGTCAGGGCACAAAGGACTCATGACTCATGAAACACGGTCACTTTCTAAAATAAGTTTGTGAACTGGCTGTAGTGTGTGTGTGTGTGTGTGTGTGTGTGTGTGTGTGTGTATGTGTGAGTGTGTGTGTTTTAACCCATGTGTTGTCTTACTGTCAAAATTGTTGTCTTGTCCTGTTAGTGATGGCGTTGCATAGTCTGTCCACCAGAGGACGCTCTACAACGTCCCTGTTAGTGATGGCGTTGCATAGTCTGTCCACCAGAGGACGCTCTACAACGTCCCTGTTAGTGATGGTGTTTCTGTTAACATGCCCTATGGTCTGATAGGAGGAGGTTAACATGCTCTATGGTCTGATAGGAGGAGGTTAACATGCTCTATGGTCTGATAGGAGGAGGGTAACATGCTCTATGGTCTGATAGGAGGAGGTTAACATGCTCTATGGTCTGATAGGAGGAGGGTAACATGCTCTATGGTCTGATAGGAGGAGGGTAACATGCTCTATGGTCTGATAGGAGGAGGGTAACATGCTCTATGGTCTGATAGGAGGAGGGTAACATGCTCTATGGTCTGATAGGAGGAGGTTAACATGCTCTATGGTCTGATAGGAGGAGGTTAACATGCTCTATGGTCTGATAGGAGGAGGGTAACATGCTCTATGGTCTGATAGGAGGAGGTTAACATGCTCTATGGTCTGATAGGAGGAGGTTAACATGCTCTATGGTCTGATAGGAGGAGGGTAACATGCTCTAGGGTCTGATAGGAGGAGGGTAACATGCTCTATGGTCTGATAGGAGGAGGTTAACATGCTCTATGGTCTGATAGGAGGAGGGTAACATGCTCTAGGGTCTGATAGGAGGAGGGTAACATGCTCTATGGTCTGATAGGAGGAGGTTAACATGCTCTATGGTCTGATAGGAGGAGGTTAACATGCTCTATGGTCTGATAGGAGGAGGGTAACATGCTCTAGGGTCTGATAGGAGGAGGGTAACATGCTCTATGGTTTGATAGGAGGAGGTTAACATGCTCTATGGTCTGATAGGAGGAGGGTAACATGCTCTATGGTCTGATAGGAGGAGGTTAACATGCTCTATGGTCTGATAGGAGGAGGTTAACATGCTCTATGGTCTGATAGGAGGAGGGTAACATGCTCTATGGTCTGATAGGAGGAGGGTAACATGCTCTATGGTCTGATAGGAGGAGGTTAACATGCTCTATGGTCTGATAGGAGGAGGTTAACATGCTCTATGGTCTGATAGGAGGAGGGTAACATGCTCTATGGTCTGATAGGAGGAGGTTAACATGCTCTATGGTCTGATAGGAGGAGGGTAACATGCTCTATGGTCTGATAGGAGGAGGGTAACATGCTCTATGGTCTGATAGGAGGAGGGTAACATGCTCTATGGTCTGATAGGAGGAGGGTAACATGCTCTATGGTCTGATAGGAGGAGGGTAACATGCTCTATGGTCTGATAGGAGGAGGTTAACATGCTCTATGGTCTGATAGGAGGAGGGTAACATGCTCTATGGTCTGATAGGAGGAGGTTAACATGCTCTATGGTCTGATAGGAGGAGGGTAACATGCTCTATGGTCTGATAGGAGGAGGGTAACATGCTCTATGGTCTGATAGGAGGAGGGTAACATGCTCTATGGTCTGATAGGAGGAGGGTAACATGCTCTATGGTCTGATAGGAGGAGGTTAACATGCTCTATGGTCTGATAGGAGGAGGTTAACATGCTCTATGGTCTGATAGGAGGAGGTTAACATGCCCTATGGTCTGATAGGAGGAGGTTAACATGCTCTATGGTCTGATAGGAGGAGGGTAACATGCTCTAGGGTCTGATAGGAGGAGGTTAACATGCTCTATGTTTTGACATAAGGAAGTCTGTCTATCATCATTACACTCGGAGAAAACTGGAATGTTTCATCCGTCCTGCGTTTCAATCGTCCCGGCTCTCCCCTACACATGTTCAGTAAGTCATGTGACCTTGTATGCTGCAAGGCGGAGAGGGAGGTTGTGGAGGTTGGGGTGATGGATGATGGGTGCACCAGACTTTAATGAGGGAGATTGGAGTTCTCATCACTGGCCTGCTATAAACATTCAACTTTATATTAAACACATCCTTTGCCTAACTAAGTCTTTGAGTTGCCTAATTTTACCCATCCTTTAACTGTAGTTTTATTTACCATAACCATTATCTTTCCCTAACCTGGTAACCATAGGTACATGTGTAGATGATGATTAATGAATGTAATCTAGGGTTTTTGCACAATAGGATTGGTAAAATGCATTTTATATTAGTTACAGTGGTGCATAATCCCAAACAAATTGTAATAAATCAAATAACCATGAACAGTGAACCTGTGGCCTTTGGGTGCTGTGAGGATGTGGGCCCCCCAGGTGTCTACAGTGTCTCATATGAATTCCATATGAAATGCCTAATATCATAGAAATAACTAGATTTTTTTATCAGTGTTTTAAAAACTCAAATATCCCTAATGCTAACAGTCCATCCATCTTTCAATCTTCTTTGCTAAGAAAAGACAACCCTCTATAATAACAGGTCAGCAGCTAACTGACTACATTGATTCAAAGTCCTTGATTTATTCCAAGTCTAATTTGCTTGTTTGTGTTTGCGCATTTGTACGTGTGGTTATACCTGTTCTTTGAAATACCTTGGTGGAAATCGGGTGTATTACTTTGAAAACGCACTGATTAATGAGCAGACGCCGCAGTCCTGCAGGGCCATAATTCATGTTAATTCATAATTCATATTTTGCTGAGAGGATTTTTGTTGGGGCTTCGTGAATGCATATTAGGCTGATGCTTACTCTCTGCTGATATTCCCTGTTCATGGTTGATTGTCTAGCTGTGTGTGTGTGTGTGTGTGTGTGTGTGTGTGTGTGTGTCGATGCAGAGTGATACTACCAGCCACTGTCAGCCTCTCTCTCCCCCCCTCATCCAGCCCACACTGCCAACCAAAAACTTGAAGCAGCAATCCAGTGTTGGCTTAACCACCGTGGACATTGTTTTTCCTCATTTTCGCTCCCCTGCCTATGTGGTCTTCCTGACAGGCCTATTAATTGGCCTCAACAGCTGAGGGAAGGATTATAGAGGGATACAAATGAGAAGAAGCACACAGAGAGTCCTGCTGGGACTTGAACTCAGGAAAAAATGGAGTTTAAGCTCTTCCAGGAGGGGGATTGCCTTTGTTTTGCAGCTACATGTGACTTCTGCTCTGGCAAGCTGGATTTGTAAATTTAACACAACATATTGATTTCAAAGTCATACTTAAACACAAGTGTTTTTCTTGTAAACGGACAAGACAGCGGCCCCAGTCATTATGCTTCTTACATTGGATGATTATCATGTCCATGAAAGCGAGCTTGATTGCCTTGTAAAAGAGAGAATCTCAGATATGTTTTGATAAAAGTTAGACATGTGATGTGTGCTTTCCCAGTTGTTGTCAATAGAGAGTCATAATATCATGGGCTGTAGTCCTGCAGTCAAGTTCCATTGAGTGCTAAAAAGGAGACTAGTCCTGCCTAAAAAATAAAGATGGGGAAATGTGCTCTGAGACAGCGGATCTCTAAAGTCAGGACTTTGTAATTAATTACTAATTACTAATCTGTCTCTTTGGATGATTCACGTGCAGATAAAGTAGATAAAATCAGAAGGAACAAATAATTAAAACAAGTGCCCTCTTAATCTCTCTTCTTCTGTTGCTGGTTTCTGTCTTTTAGGGCTCTGTGACGTTTTTTCCTCTTATCTCTGTCTTGGTGAAAACCACGTACCTGATGTGTATAGATCAGATTACACTTTAATGGGTAAATCAGATTACTGCAGCAAATGTTCAACGATGAAATGTTGTGTTACACACACATTTTATCCTAATGGCATTTACATTTTTAAGTGGACGTAACCACAAATGTTGCACATCAAGCAAGATTATGGAAAGATGAAACTGACAGAATAATGTATGTGTCAAAATATAGAATATACAAGCAAGGCTGTAGTCAAGACAACCTTTGTCGAGTCCAAGACAAGACCGAGTCCAAAGAGGTTCGAGTCCAAGACAAGACCGAGTCCAAAGAGGTTCGAGTCCAAAGAGGTTAGAGTCCAAGACAAAACAGAGTCCAAAAAGGTTAGAGTCCAATACAAGACCGAGTCCAAAGAGGTTCGAGTCCAAAGAGGTTAGAGTGCAAGACAAGACCGAGTCCAAAGAGGTTAGTCCAAGACATGACCGAGTCCAAAGAGGTTCGAGTCCAAAGAGGTTCGAGTCCAAGACAAAACAGAGTCCAAAAAGGTTAGAGTCCAATACAAGACCGAGTCCAAAGAGGTTAGTCCAAGACAAGACCGAGTCCAAAGAAGTTCGAGTCCAAAGAGGTTAGAGTCCAAGACAAGACCGAGTCCAAAGAGGTTAGAGTGCAGACAAGACCGAGTCCAAAGAGGTTAGTCCAAGACATGACCGAGTCCAAAGAGGTTCGAGTCCAAAGAGGTTCGAGTCCAAGACAAAACAGAGTCCAAAAAGGTTAGAGTCCAATACAAGACCGAGTCCAAAGAGGTTAGTCCAAGACAAGACCGAGTCCAAAGAAGTTCGAGTCCAAAGAGGTTAGAGTCCAAGACAAGACCGAGTCCAAAGAGGTTAGAGTGCAGACAAGACCGAGTCCAAAGAGGTTAGTCCAAGACATGACCGAGTCCAAAGAGGTTCGAGTCCAAAGAGGTTCGAGTCCAAGATAAAACAGAGTCCAAAAAGGTTAGAGTCCAATACAAGACCGAGTCCAAAGAGGTTAGTCCAAGACAAGACCGAGTCCAAAGAAGTTCGAGTCCAAAGAGGTTAGAGTCCAAGACAAGACCGAGTCCAAAGAGGTTAGAGTGCAGACAAGACCGAGTCCAAAGAGGTTAGTCCAAGACAAGACAGAGTCCAAAGAGGTTAGTCCAAGACAAGACCGAGTCCAAAGAGGTTCGAGTCCAAAGAGGTTAGAATCCAAGACAAGACCGAGTCCAAAGAGGTTAGAGTCCAAGACAAGACAGAGTCCAAAAAGGTTAGAGTCCAAGACAAGACCGAGTCCAAAGAGGTTAGAGGACAAGACCGAGTCCAAAAAGGTTTGAGTCCGAGTCAAGGCCGAGTCCAGGACAGAAAAAAAGGTCTTATGCATGACACTATCGAGACAATCATTCTGGGTTTCACTTTCCCTCCAATATTATTATCAACATAATAAAGACACCTGGACTCGGTCCAGACCAGAAGACATATTGGGCAAGACCAGTAGCCGAGTCCGAAACACGTCTGAGTCCAAATGCTAGCGAGTTCGAGACAAGTCCGAGTCCATGGAAAAATGGACTTGAGTCCGGTCTTGGACTCGAGTCCATTTTTACAGCCCTGTATAGAAGTGCATCTTGTTATTAACATTATCAAGGTTGTTTTTGCGTATACTGTACATCCCTATGTTATACTAGCAAATGTAGCCTGGAGACATCCATATTACATTCTCCCAATGTGTTACTTAATGCAAAAAATGGTTATCCAAATGCAAAATTTCTGCTAAAAACTTTGAAGCAAAACAAGCTGACAAATGCGGTCAGTTTGACTCTACTCTTCCTCTCCTTACTCCAACCTGGAGCAATCAGTCTGACCCACTAAAAAATACTCCATGAAGACACAGCTGAGCAGAGCTAATGGGAACATCTCGAGATGTTGCACAACTAATAGCACTTTTAGCAAAGTTGCAATATGGACTAGAGCAGTGCAAAATCCAAATCGCAGGGGGTCACAAAATTAGTTTGGTGTCTATATCAAAGAAACTTTCAGTTGTCAAAGAACAGTAACGTGGATGGTCCCCTACAACGCTCTTCTAGACCCAGGTATTCCAGCCCAGGACCATTGAACTACATCCCATAATTCCTCTGCATTGGGTTTGGCCTCAGAAACAGCATGTTCAAGGTTTCTATGGGCCTGAGGTCCGGGGGATTGGGCTGACCCCTCAATAACATCAATCTGGTTCAAGATCAAGCTGCTCCTCCACCAGCTTCCACTCCTTCAGCATTACCAGCTTTGGCTTGTAGATTACATCATGTTTGCTTGATTATCACTCAAGTGTCTGGCTGGAGATTTACTCCAACGTATAATTAGTACCAAAGGCAACAGCGTAGCGCCCGACTTGATAACCCATGCCGTGTGATTCTCAAAGGACTAATATGTCTTTTTATTTCATTCTGTAGCTCTTTAAACTCTCGTCTGCTTTAGTGTTTATATCCCTCGCCCCCGTCTGTCTGTCTGTCTGCACGCTCTCTTTATTTCCCTCTCCTTCTCTCTCAATCAGTGTTTCTAAAAGGGACTTTGATTATTTTAACAGCCTTATAAAGCTCTCTTGCACCAGAGTAGACGTTGGAGAAGTGACGTTGAAATGCCCTGACATTTAGGGGGTCGCCAAGGACCGGGCCGACATGCGAGCCAGCTGGTGGAAGAATGCCTGTACGCACATAAAAAAGTGAAATCCACCTGTACCACCCAAATGGAGGTGCCAGTCACTTATCTGCTCTAAAAACTGCATTCCCATTATCATGATGGGAGTTGAATTTCCCCTGACATTTTCTTCCTGTGACACAGTAATTAATCAAACCAGATTTTGAAACCAACAATTGATTGACAGAATTGTTTTTTAATGCACAAATGCAAAACTTTGACTGGTTTCAGGGCTGATAATTGGCACAATATCTCACAATATCCTTTTGTTTTACTGTAAAATTAGTAATTTAGAGGTGTTGTACTATTTTTTGAAGATTGACACAATGGGAATGTTTTACTTTTTTGACATTTTATAGACTGGGTAGCTGCTAAATTGTGTAAAGTAATTGAAAACATATGGAACAATTGCTACCTGCAGCCCTGGTGATGTTTCTAGAAAAGTGGGGAGACATCTGTCCAGCTGCATACAGGTTTATACCTCTAACCCTCGTCGGTTTTTCCAGTTCACCGCTTGACTTTTTATTTATTTACAGAGGAAACGGATCATTTTTGCACAATACGACTCACAACTGTCACTGGATACTGTTAAATTCAGCCTGGAGCACTTTGCTGTGTTGGGGCCAGAGAGTCGGTCCGTCTGCTCCCTCTTCTGTTGACAGACTGACAGAGTGCAGCTGCCTGTTAGAGGACATGCATGGCCAGCCAAGCATTGTGTGCCTGTTGTGGGTAAATGCATGTCAGTGAAGTGCGCGTTCAATCTGTGTACTTATTTATATGTGTGTGCGTGCAGGGGAGCGGGGTGAATGCAAAGCTAACTCAGGGCAGCGGAAAGTGAAAAGCTCACCGACCGTAGGACAGCTTTATTATGGTTACACACCGAGGCAGAGGCTTGTGTTGTGTGTGTGTGTGTGTGTGTGTGCGTGTGTGTGTGCGTGTGTGTGTGTGTGTGTGTGCGTGTGTGCGTGTGTGCGTGCGTGCGTGCGTGTGTGCGTGTGTGTGTGTGCGTGTGTGTGTGCCTTTAGGCAGTTTTGCCATACATCAAGGTATTGGTCTTAGCCTGTCTTTATGCTGGAGGCCAAACAAGTTAACAATGTATTTTTAAGAACAAGGAAATGTCCTGAGAAGTAAGAACCCCAGTGCGACTGGATCCCAGTGTAGGTTCGGGTTGTCTCTTTGGATTCTGTGAGTAAAGCTGGCCTCTGGCTTTTCTCTGCCCCCCCCCCTCAGGGCTTTCCTACACAGCCAATGCTCTCCTTCTGCCTCTGTGTTTCCTGAATTGGGGCTAGCACATGCTTAACAACTGCATGTACCACTGTACCCGCTGTGTCTGGATGGGTTTTGTTCTGCAGCACAAACTGAAAGGTTTTTAAGAAATTGTAAGATTTTCCAGGAAACACTTAACGAGGCCTTAAACCCACTGGAAGCAATTACGGGCCACACCTAACAATAAAACAAGCCAATGAATAAAACCAAAACAAACTGAGTGTATCCTGCTCTGATCATTATTAGAGGGTTTTTTTAGTGGCATTTCAAGTAAAGTGCCGCAATTTAATGACCAGGGATGGAGACATCCGGGGGAAGCTTTTGTGATTAAAGAATACTCGGCTCCATTAAAAAAAAATACAATAATAATAATAATTATAAATCGGCATTTATAATGGATGAATTTTTTAAATATTAATTCATCAGAATCATTTATAATGACAAAGAAATTATTCTGATAAAATAAACACGGACGGTCAACCCTGTTAGTGATGGCGTTGCATAGTCTGTCCACCAGAGGACGCTCTACAACGTCCCTGTTAGTGATGGCGTTGCATAGTCTGTCCACCAGAGGACGCTCTACAACGTCCCTGTTAGTGATGGCGTTGCATAGTCTGTCCACCAGAGGACGCTCTACAACGTCCCTGTTAGTGATGGCGTTGCATAGTCTGTCCACCAGAGGACGCTCTACAACGTCCCTGTTAGTGATGGCGTTGCATAGTCTGTCCACCAGAGGACGCTCTACAACGTCCCTGTTAGTGATGGCGTTGCATAGTCTGTCCACCAGAGGACGCTCTACAACGTCCCTGTTAGTGATGGCGTTGTATAGTCTGTCCACCAGAGGACGCTCTACAACGTCCCTGTTAGTGGTGGCGTTACATAGTCTGTCCACCAGAGGACGCTCTACAACGTCCCTGTTAGTGATGGCGTTGCATAGTCTGTCCACCAGAGGACGCTCTACAACGTCCCTGTTAGTGATGGCGTTGCATAGTCTGTCCACCAGAAGACGCTCTACAACGTCCCTGTTAGTGATGGCGTTGCATAGTCTGTCCACCAGAGGACGCTCTACAACGTCCCTGTTAGTGGTGGCGTTACATAGTCTGTCCACCAGAGGACGCTCTACAACGTCCCTGTTAGTGGTGGCATTACATAGTCTGTCCACCAGAGGACGCTCTACAACGTCCCTGTTAGTGATGGCGTTGCACAGTCTGTCCACCAGAGGACGCTCTACAACGTCCCTGTTAGTGATGGCGTTGCATAGTCTGTCCACCAGAGGACGCTCTACAACTGTCCCTGTTAGTGATTTTCTTCAAAGGACTTTAAGTTTCATATCTTAAGTTTCTATTTTTCCACATTTTATTTATCAGAACTTTAATATATTTTGATGTTCTGTTGTGACAAAACTAATTATCATATTATTTTACTGCGAACACATAAATAACTACAAATAACTAATGTTAGGGAAAAAAATATATCAGCCGATATATCGGCACATTGTATTTTTAAATAACCAAATATTTGTATCGGTATCGGCCTTAACAATCCTTCATTGGTCGGGCTCTGGTCTGTGGTCACCTCAACATGTTTGAATGGACAGAAGTACGAAGTGAGTGGTGCTAATGGAAGAGAGGAGTTCACACAGGACAGGTTCCTGTGTGAAGGAGACGAGATGAGAAGGTTCACATGCGTCTGTAACTTTGCTGATTTGACATTAAAGTAGAAGTAGGTTTGTGACAGTTTGGGGTCGCTGTGCAGCGACACACCCGAGCTCGCACCCAAACTCCGGCACACTCGTCACATCTCCCGTGTTCCTCATGAGAACCATGATGTGCTGATTTACTAATAACTTCCAACCAAAGGGCCCTTTGAGTTTTGGAAGGTTATTTTTAAAGCTTGCTCGGAGTTGTGTTGTCAATCAAATTCTGGAAAATGATCACCGGAGCGTTCTCTTTCATCTGAAATTCGGAGTTGTGGCTTATTGCATGAAAGCGTATTATGAGGGCTCTGTGTCATTATTACTTTACATTTACATTATTTACTAGTAAAACCTCCCAAATCTTAAAATATTTCTTCACACCTTGGAATAGCTTCAAATCAATTATGAAGATGAGCTACAAGCTACTAAGAGCTACAGTTGACACATTTGTTTTTCTTCACATTAGCCAGTTATTTTTTTTTTATTTCTTTCATAATACATGTTAGGAAATTATGAAAAATTCCCATCATAATTTACTAAAACCCAAGGTGATGTCTTCAACTTGCTTCCTCCCAATTTCTTGTCACATAAGACAAATAAATTGGCAAACCATAACAGTAATGTTCGGCATAAAAAAATGACTTAAAACAAAGAATTGACTATCAAAAAAGTAGCTGATTAATTTTGGCCTATATAAGACTTACATAGTATTTAGTGTATTTATCATTTTCTCAATCTGTTTGTTTCTCTTTTTGCATATAATGGATAAATATCTGCACGCTGTATGGATTTTTATAATAATTTGCTCGTACATTATCTTTTGTCTCAGTTTGTTTTACAATTTAATTTACTTTGCATATATGTTTTGTCACACTTTCTCTCCGTTTGCCTATGTTAATACAGTCTAAGCTTTTCTTATATCATGTTTCTGATCATTAGTTTCATCGTTATCACATTTTACGTCTTGGCTTTCTTTCCTTCTTATTTAAAGTGTGTGTGCAGGCTCGTTCTATGATCCGAGTGGCTACTCTACATGACTTTGCTGAGTATTATGCATATTTAATAGGGTATACTTTCTAGCTAAACTGACCCATTAGGATGAGTTTCGGTTACAGCTCATTTCAACCCTGATGTTTCTTACGTGTGTGTGTGTGTGTGTGTGTGTGTGTGTGTGTGTGTGTGTGTACACCCCCCTCATATACCCTTCCATCCTTGCTTATCTGCCTATTATCAATCTTTCCTGGTCTCAGTGTCGTTTGTCTAATGTTCTTCATGGTACTTTACCGTAAAGGCCTTGTGTAAATCTCACTGCACCACTGACAACGCACAGACACACACACACACACACACGCACACACACACTCATAAACAAATGTACAAATGCAATGAGGTGTATCACTGACCGTCAAGCTGTCCGTCACACTCTCATCCCTTCCTTCCCTGAAGACAGGTCCTGTGCCGTATCGATTGGGTAATATTTAATTTCCCCTAGTTTCTCTGCTTCATTTGCTTCATATACTCTTTACTGCTGCAAAAAGCCCATTTCATCATCATGAAATCAATAAGTTCACCTAATCCTGAGTTTCACTTGACTGGCCTAGACGTTTTTCCTTGTAGAATTTATTAATTGAGTTTTATTTATAACACTCATTTAGATGCATGAGATGGAAAGCCAAAACCTTCCCTAAATATTTGCATTCTTACAGTATATATCTTAAAAATAAAAATAAAAACATGGTTCAGGAATCTGATATGTATCGTCCATCTCTTTAAATCTAAAGGATTTAAAGCTGAAAGACAGTGCAACTCTTAAGTTGGATCTTATTGGCGGGATCAGTAACACATTACACATAGATTGAAACTGGTACTTTAATTTAATATTTTGCATTTGATTTTGTCTTCATATTGTTTGCCTGGATTATTGTTTTCCAAATACATTCTAGTTCTGTATGCTTCTCTTCAGCCGAGTGTGCTTTGATAAAACGAGGTTATTAATCCCCATGTGCAGACACTGGGTTGAGGTTGAATGTCTTCGCAGCTACAGCTGTTTTCATGAGGTTTTAGTTCAGATCTTTCATCTTTCTTTCTGTTTGAAATGTATCCCCAAAAAGCTTCAAAACCGCCTGGGATTTTGCATTTGAGCCATTAGTCTGGGCAACATCATTGTGGATTATCAATATTGATCAATAATGCTCTTTTAGTGCATTCCTGCAGCTCGTTGGCATAACTATCAAGCATATATAATCAAGATCTAGATTTTTTAAATAAAATGGGACTGTGTTCTAATGCCTTTGGTGTGCCTGGACCAACTGTACAACATGGAGGTCTTTCTTTAACCCTTGTGTTGTCTTCCCATCAACCATGGAAAAAAAAACCCCGTTTTGGTCACTTTATTTCTGCTTTGGAAGCTTTTTTTGATGTTTTTTCCAAAGTCTTTTGATATTTTTAATGTTAACATTTTCAGCGCTTATTTCGACGGCCCATTTTTTTGTGACAAAAACAAACAAAAAATGAACTGAAAACGGGTCAAATTTGACCCAAGGACAACAGGAGGGTTAATTCCAACTGAGTGAGGAACAACACAGACTAAAAACAACACTTTAAATCTGAACTTATTTTCTTTAAAGTTTTAATTACATGGTTCACAAATGTTATTGCAGGATTATTCTCTGGGTCTGCAGTATATTGCATCATATTTCAGGTGAAATGCTCATGTTAATGCTGTGTCCCTGTGCTCCACAGCGGCGTATGACAAGAATTAGAAAAAAAAGGTGAAGCGTTTGGGTTTGATTTTCACAGATGGACAGATTTTGTTTTTGAGGAGCTTGGATCGGATATAAATAGGCTTGTTGAGAAGAGCCAAACTGAGATCCCTGGGAATCCACTAAGCCAAACGTCTGGCAACCTGTCTGCTGAGTATCCCTGACCTTCTGCCAGTTCACCACAGAGGAGATATGATAGCGATCACCAACACCTCCCACTGTGCTGTGTGCTGCAGGATCCTTCTCCTTCCTTGTAAACATCTTTTATCTTCTCCATTGACCCTTATTTCCTCGATTGTGATGGGGTTTCTTTATTTTGTTGAGACTCTGGTGGCAATACGGGAGCATAGGTCAAGATGAAAAGGGGCATTTCTTCTTTGTACAGACTAAGGGATTTGGTTTTGCTGCACAATGAATTGTCTGAGTAGGATCAAGCAGTGGCTAAATGACAACTTTTTCATGTTGAACTCAGCCAAGACTGAAACTTTAATTATTGCTCCGGAGCAGAGCATCTCTCAGATTAAGAAACACATTGGTGACTTGGGTTCGTCTGTTCAGCCCAGTCTCAGGAGCTTAGGTGTTGTTTTTGATGCGGCCATGTCTCTGGAGAAACACTCGAAACAACTTATTAAAAACTGTTTCTTTCAATTAAGGAACATTTCAAAGATAAGAGCTCTGGTGTCAAAAGCCGAGTTGGAGATGATTATTCATGCTTTTATCTCGTCTCTTAGACTATTGTAATAGTCTTTTTATTTGCCTTAATAAGAAGGATCTTTGTCGTCTCCAGACTGTCCAAAACTCTGCTGCTAGGCTTTTAACCCACACGAGTAAAAGGGCACATATTACTCCAGTTTCAGCTTCCCTTCATTGGTTACCAGTGATATTTAGAATGCACTTCAACATGTTGGTCCTAACTTTTAGAGCCCTACAGGGACAGGCACCCCCATACACTTCAGACCTGATACAGCTGCGTACCTCCTCACGTAGTCTGAGATCAACAGGCCAGAGACTTTTAGTTGTCCCCCTTACACATTTTAAAACTAGAGGGGACCGTTCATTTCAAGTTGTTGCTCCTAGGTTGTGGAAGGCTTTGCCTCCTTCCATGCGCTGCTTAGATTATGTGGAAAACTTTAAAACTCAATTGAAAACTCTGCTTTTTAAAGAGGCTTTTAACTAGATTACAGGGTGGTTAGGCTGGTTTTATGTGTTCGTGTTATTCTTTTGTTTCTTTTTGTGATGTATTGTATGTATCAGAGTTGTTAATGCTTTATTTTGTTGTGAAGCACTTTGTGATCTTCATCTGAGAAAAGTGCGATACAAATACATTTTACTTACTTACTTACTTTTACACAAAAAAAACAAAAATCACACCAGAGGAGTACTTGAGCTAACCAGAGCTCATTTGGGTCACTTAACCCGTGTCTTGTCTTCCCGTTAAGCATGAACTTGTCCTTACAGGTCAAAATTGAAAATGAATATATTTTGTGCTTTTCCAATGTTTTTGTTGCTTTTTCAGATTTATTTCTCACTTTTTCCAGCTTTTGGTGCTTTTAAAAAAAACCTGAGCTGGTTTAATAACTTTAACTTAACTTTAATTATTACACTTATTCTTGAAATTCATGGTCAAAAAACCTCATTTATATCAAATTATACATACGTTTTTAGTTAAAACGGCAGAAATTATGAATTATTTTGACTAATAGTTAAGATCAGAGGATGTTGAGTGGATCTCAGATGGGTAGATGTCCAAGTTTAGTCCTGATACTGTTTGGAAACCATTTAAAAAAAAGAATTCAAATGCTATAAGATTAAATAAAACACCCAAAAAACTCAATGAAATTAATCATTCATTTACCTGAAGAACGTTGTATGGAATCTTCCATGTTATTTTTTAGCAATTTTGTTGACAGAAATCCATATTTCTGATATAAAAACACAAAAATGGGTCAATTTGACTCGAGGACAACACCAGGGTTAAGCGGCCTTCTGGGAGATCTGAACAGGTCCTCTCAGTTTTATAGTCTCACAAACCTGACCCGGGACCCAAGTTCTAATTCAGTTTTAGGATTTTATTTAGCCTAATTGGGTCAGGTAGGGTCTCAAGTCTGTGTCAGTATGTCTTATAGTCATATAAACTCTTTAAATTAATGTTGATTTCTTCTGTGGTATGCCTGCTAGTCAGACTCTGTATCATGTCTTTTATGGTGGTCTGTTTCTCAGCAAAAAGAATAATTATGATGAAACAGAGAGAGAGAGAGAGAGAGAGAGAGAGAGAGAGCTTCATTAAGACGCACCATGCAATGAAGCCATTATGTTGTTGACCTATTCATGTTCTGTATATTCCCCCCCTCCCCCGTCATGTTGTGTCCATGTGCAGTATGTCGTGTCACTTGTAATGTTCTGTTCTGTCCTGGAAGTCATAAAATCCTAATAGAAAAACATGGCGTGTCATAAAATACAAATGAAAATATATTTTTGATGCAAGATGGAGAATGTTAAATAATAAGTGCAAACATTCTTCAGTTTCCTTCAAAAGCAGCTCTGACTGTTATAAAATATATAAAAATATCACACTTTCTCTATAGAAATGTAGACTATATTTTCCCTCTGGGCTCACAAACAGACAATAAAGCATATTAACCCTTCACTGCACGTGATCGCTAGTTAACATGTTACACTTGCTCTGCTAGTCTCTCGCTGGCCGGCTAGCTTTAATGCATTTAAAATGCATTTAAAATGCATTAAAGCTAGCATAGGGGGGTGTATACTTATGCCCCCTGTATTTTAACATAGGGGGGTGTATACTTATGCCCCCTGTATTTTAACATAGGGGGGTGTATACTTATGCCCCTGTATTTTAACATAGGGGGGTGTATACTTATGCCCCTGTATTTTAACATAGGGGGGTGTATACTTATGCCCCTGTATTTTAACATAGGGGGTGTATACTTATGCCCCTGTATTTTAACATAGGGGGGTGTATACTTATGCCCCTGTATTTTAACATAGGGGGGTGTATACTTATGCCCCCTGTATTTTAACATAGGGGGTGTATACTTATGCCCCCTGTATTTTAACATAGGGGGTGTATAATTATGTCCCTGTATTTTAACATAGGGGGGTGTATACTTATGCCCCTGTATTTTAACATAGGGGGGTGTATACTTATGCCCCTGTATTTTAACATAGGGGGGTGTATACTTATGCCCCCTGTATTTTAACATAGGGGGGTGTATACTTATGCCCCTGTATTTTAACATAGGGGGGTGTATACTTATGCCCCTGTATTTTAACATAGGGGGGTGTATACTTATGCCCCTGTATTTTAACATAGGGGGGTGTATACTTATGCCCCCTGTATTTTAACATAGGGGGGTGTATACTTATGCCCCTGTATTTTAACATAGGGGGGTGTATACTTATGCCCCCGTATTTTAAGGAAGAACATTTATTTATTTATGAAACATTATTCATTCACAAAGAAAATTGGTGTCCTGGGTCGGATTTTCCTAATTTTTTTTTAATTAAGGCATTAAGATCAATTTCCAAAAGATATTATTTTTATTCCTGTTTTTAATCAACTTTAGCCTGGGGGGGGTAAACTTATTCACGCCACTGTATGTACCATCCTGCTGTCCTACCTGTCTGACATGACTGCAGAAAACCTCTCCTCACTTTCCAAAGTCAAACAGACGGTAATGTTGGAGGTTGATGACTAGCAGTGCTGCTTTAAGGAGAAGAAGAGGATGTTGGAGAGCCCATCCTGAGACAACCCGGGCTCAATCACAATCAGGATAATGGAGGCTAGAGGACATCTGCATGGAGATAACAGATGGAACAGAGGAGAACACAGCAGAGAAGGAGTGGGGGAGAGGCAAAGTACTGAAATGTGTGGTTGTGTGTTCACTTTTTTACAAGTAAAATCTGTATAATACTCTGCTTCTGACTGGCTAGTAGTCCTTACCTAGGTACTGTCAGGGCCCTCATACTCTGCTTCTGACTGGCTAGTAGTCCTTACCTAGGTACTGTCAGGACCCTCATACTCTGCTTCTGACTGGCTAGTAGTCCTTACCTAGGTACTGTCAGGGCCCTCATACTCTGCTTCTGACTGGCTAGTAGTCCTTACCTAGGTACTGTCAGGACCCTCATACTCTGCTTCTGACTGGCTAGTAGTCCTTACCTAGGTACTGTCAGGACCCTCATACTCTGCTTCTGACTGGCTAGTAGTCCTTACCTAGGTACTGTCAGGGCCCTCATACTCTGCTTCTGACTGGCTAGTAGTCCTTACCTAGGTACTGTCAGGGCCCTCATACTCTGCTCCTGACTGGCTAGTAGTCCTTACCTAGGTACTGTCAGGGCCCTCATACTCTGCTTCTGACTGGCTAGTAGTCCTTACCTAGGTACTGTCAGGGCCCTCATACTCTGCTTCTGACTGGCTAGTAGTCCTTACCTAGGTACTGTCAGGGCCCTCATACTCTGCTTCTGACTGGCTAGTAGTCCTTACCTAGGTACTGTCAGGGCCCTCATACTCTGCTCCTGACTGGCTAGTAGTCCTTACCTAGGTACTGTCAGGACCCTCATACTCTGCTTCTGACTGGCTAGTAGTCCTTACCTAGGTACTGTCAGGGTCCTCATACTCTGCTTCTGACTGGCTAGTAGTCCTTACCTAGGTACTGTCAGGGCCCTCATACTCTGCTTCTGACTGGCTAGTAGTCCTTACCTAGGTACTGTCAGGACCCTCATACTCTGCTTCTGACTGGCTAGTAGTCCTTACCTAGGTACTGTCAGGGCCCTCATACTCTGCTTCTGACTGGCTAGTAGTCCTTACCTAGGTACTGTCAGGGCCCTCATACTCTGCTCCTGACTGGCTAGTAGTCCTTACCTAGGTACTGTCAGGACCCTCATACTCTGCTCCTGACTGGCTAGTAGTCCTTACCTAGGTACTGTCAGGGCCCTCATACTCTGCTTCTGACTGGCTAGTAGTCCTTACCTAGGTACTGTCAGGACCCTCATACTCTGCTCCTGACTGGCTAGTAGTCCTTACCTAGGTACTGTCAGGACCCTCATACTCTGCTTCTGACTGGCTAGTAGTCCTTACCTAGGTACTGTCAGGGCCCTCATACTCTGCTTCTGACTGGCTAGTAGTCCTTACCTAGGTACTGTCAGGGCCCTCATACTCTGCTTCTGACTGGCTAGTAGTCCTTACCTAGGTACTGTCAGGGCCCTCATACTCTGCTTCTGACTGGCTAGTAGTCCTTACCTAGGTACTGTCAGGACCCTCATACTCTGCTTCTGACTGGCTAGTAGTCCTTACCTAGGTACTGTCAGGGCCCTCATACTCTGCTCCTGACTGGCTAGTAGTCCTTACCTAGGTACTGTCAGGGCCCTCATACTCTGCTCCTGACTGGCTAGTAGTCCTTACCTAGGTACTGTCAGGGCCCTCATACTCTGCTTCTGACTGGCTAGTAGTCCTTACCTAGGTACTGTCAGGACCCTCATACTCTGCTTCTGACTGGCTAGTAGTCCTTACCTAGGTACTGTCAGGACCCTCATACTCTGCTTCTGACTGGCTAGTAGTCCTTACCTAGGTACTGTCAGGGCCCTCATACTCTGCTTCTGACTGGCTAGTAGTCCTTACCTAGGTACTGTCAGGGCCCTCATACTCTGCTTCTGACTGGCTAGTAGTCCTTACCTAGGTACTGTCAGGACCCTCATACTCTGCTTCTGACTGGCTAGTAGTCCTTACCTAGGTACTGTCAGGACCCTCATACTCTGCTCCTGACTGGCTAGTAGTCCTTACCTAGGTACTGTCAGGACCCTCATACTCTGCTTCTGACTGGCTAGTAGTCCTTACCTAGGTACTGTCAGGACCCTCATACTCTGCTTCTGACTGGCTAGTAGTCCTTACCTAGGTACTGTCAGGGCCCTCATACTCTGCTCCTGACTGGCTAGTAGTCCTTACCTAGGTACTGTCAGGGCCCTCATACTCTGCTTCTGACTGGCTAGTAGTCCTTACCTAGGTACTGTCAGGCGGAGACCGAGACAAGTCCGAGTCCATAGAAAAACGGTCCTGAGTCCGGACTCGACTTCCTACAGCCCTGCATTGTACAAGTGTATGTTTATGTATGCCCTGCTTTGAAATGACAGTCCAACAGATCCAGTCCATCTCCTGTTAAATCCCCTTTTTTCTTCTCCGCTCATCCTGCTAAATACTATTGTACAACAGACAATACATCCTCTTTTCATCTCTATCTCTCTCTCGCATTCCTCTAAAATGCCATTGTATAATACACAATAAGATTCACTCGCTTTCCTTCTGCCTCCTAATCACTATTGTATGGCAGACAAAGCAGCAGCCGCCTCTGCTACACCGCGATGGGATGGCTGACTGTCAAGCCCCCCCCCAAACACACACACACACACACACACACACACACACATACACAAACACACACACTCTCTCTCTCTCTCTTGTTACAGCACAGCTCTAGCTCTCCCTGACCCTGAGGTTTGAGCCTATGTCCCTGATCATTTACTCTTCTGTACACTGATAACGGGTGTGTGTGTGTGTGTGTGTGTGTGTGTGTGTGTGTGTGTATGTGTGTGTGTGCTGTGTGTGTGTGTGTGTGTGTGTGTGTTCGTTTGTTACCTCCTCTTGTTTTGCTGCTTACATCTGCTATCTGGAGTTGTACACTTTTGCTCACACACGGACACACAAACATGCAACATTTTGCTCAGCAAAATACACACACACACATACACATACACACACACACACACACACACACACACACACACACACACACACACACACACACTGCTCCCCCCAACCACCCATAATGAACCCAGGTAGAGTGAAGCTGTGTGCTTTTTTACACAGGTATGAACCTGCTTTGAAAAAAGCCTGTAACATGGATCCAGAACATCATGGAGTGCTCTTCATCTGCTTTAAAGAGAAATAGATACAGAACACTATACAGCAGTCTTTGCTGGATATGTTACTGAATATGTCAGCCATGTGATGGCCAAGTCCAATTAAAATACCAACAACTGATTACCAACGCGTCCCCTAACAGCGACGACCAACGAGAAGGCCATCGCAGTACGTCAGACTGATTAGAGTAGCAAGCAAATGTTCATTTAGTGTGAATTTTAAGATGGCTTCACAGCTAAAATCACTTCATTCGTCCCAAACACACATCTGTTGACTGTATTTGTTTAAGTTGCATGGCAAGAAAAACATGACAAGAACAAAACTCGTTCAATCTTCTTTTTTAAAGTGCTGATATTATGCCTTTCCTTTATTGGGTTATACATCTTTTTGTGCACGTTATAGCTTAAAAGAATACAGCACAGAAACTATTAAAAACACTGTGGAAAAGTTGAGTTATTAGCTATATGAATTCAAATAAATAAATGGTTAAATGCTTATATGGGTGTGCAGAGCATGTAGAGTGATACATATAAATATATAATGTCTGAAAAATATAGATATCTAGATACTAGATACATACAGTTGGTTGGTTAGTGGTCTAATCGAGTTAAGTACTGGTTATGTGTTTAAGATGGCGGATTGTAATTTGTCATGTGCAACACACATTTGGCACTTTATCAAATGTATTATTTTATCATGTCTCTCCTCTGGTTGTCGTCCTTTAGCGCCTTTTATTCAGTTCTTATTTGAAATGTTTTTCTTGTTGTATACCTCTGGATCTCTCCCATCCGCCGCGTTACTGCGCTCCCTCTGTCGTTGACGGCTGGCAGCATGAAGGTTCAGATATGTTTTGGTGGGCTGTAGAAAGGGAATTGCCCTTCGGGGATAAATAGAGCTATCTGTATCTGAGTGTGCAGGTCCAAGCAGACCTGTGATCAGCTCTGATGACGTGGTGCATCATCATCATCGCAGAAGAAGATGTGACATGTTGAAGGGTTGCCCATCATTCTGCTGCCATGTCTTATTATCCTCAGGACTGACTCAGTCCCTTTCAGATTGGGTATCCCATTTTTTGAAAATTGATTAATGTGCGTCACGAACCCCTTCAGCCCTCTAGGCTACAGTGAAATGCATAAATACCACTTAATAACAATTATTATTATTATTTATAATACTAATGCTCTAAGTTACTGTCTTAAGTTACACATATGGTGGTAAGGATTTATGGAAATGATTTACATGGACTAGTAGCAAAATGTGCTTGGCTTTTTCTAAGTATGGAAATAGCAGAATCTTTACTAATTTAGACGAAGTGCTTGGATGAAATTACAATGGCAAAAGTTGCATAAACATGTCGTGCTACTGTGGGAGTCAGCTACTCAATTTTCCATATTTCTGATAGCAGAAAGAGCTCTAATTAGCCAAATGCAAGCAAAGACATAAACACATGAAATATTAGGGGGAAAGCAGTGAGAAATAATGTTTCCTTTCCAGGGTCTGTTGATGCAACGGACCAGCATTCTTTTAATTTGAGTAATAAAGAGGCTGTATTTAAAACTACCATGGCTGTGCTATCATTCACAGTGTAACCAACGGCATGCTAAAATATTAACAAGCAGTGGAGACATTAGTATGCTGGGGACACCCATGATTTTTAAAGTCCTAAAGACCTTTGACTCGTCCTGTTAGGCCAGTGGAAGCACTGGTCCATCTGTATGCAGCATGTCTTTGTTTTGGTCTTATCTGATATCTGAGGAGTGAGGACCAGGCAGGGAGAGACACAAGCTGTAAATACAGGGAGGTGACACAGTTACGCACTGTCTTTGGCCATGCTGGGCAACGGGAGTGTGTGTGTGTGTGTGTGTGTGTGTGTGTGTGTGTGTGTGTGTAGGAGATATGAAAAGACCGAGGCAGAGAGGGTCCAGATGAAGGGATTATATCTCAACACACTGTCCAAACAATTGTTCGCATCGCTCTGCCTCGAACAATCACGCTTGGCCTGAGAGTCAACTGCTTAGGGAGCTGTGTGTGTGTGTGTGTGTGTGTGTGTGTGTGTGAGTGTGTGTGTGTGTGTGTGTGTGTGTGTGTGTGTGTGTGTGTGTGTGTGTTTTCCACAGACACATGTATAGAGAGAGCTTGAGCGGCCTACCTGTGGAGACATAAATGTATGATTTGTGAAAAGACAATGGGGCAGTATGTGGCCTTCAGTATGTGTGAATTCATCTCCTGTGAGTAATGTTCAAATACATCGGCCTAATAATTTACGATCTACGCAGAGATTTCATCGCAGCCTACGTAAGTGGCCTGAGGTTTACGCTTGTGTGACTGTGTCGTTGTAGCGTATCTCTTTCGGAGCATGTGTGTATGCGTGGGAAGCGTGTGGTAGAGCGAATGAGATAACTGTGATTAGCTACGAATATACTATAAATTGGGCTTTAACCTTCTGTACATCTTTTCCTGGAATATGTGTTTTTTCTAACACAATAGGATCTGTGTGGTAACCATAAGCATCAATAACCAGTATGGCTGGGGGGAGGGGGGGGGACTCAAACTTGGTGTTTTGATGAACAGAAAATCCAATAATTTCCCCTTTTGAGCTCTCAAAGTGTGGTGCATACACTAAAGCAATGAGCAGCCGTAATCCTCCAGCTCATGCAGTTAATGAGTTCATTTTGAATTATATTTAGTTAACCCTTGAGTTGTCCTCGGGTCAAATTTGACGGGTTTACAAAAACCTTCTATATCAGAAAAGAACGTTGAAAAAAGTGACAAATGTTGGAAAAAAAACTACAACAAAACAGGAAAGAAATCAACAAAAACATTCTTTTTTTAAACGCTGAAAAGTGACCAAACAAATCGGGAAAATGTGACAAGAAAACATCAAAAAACATTGGAAAATACGTCAAAGAAGTTGTTAAAAAATTGACTAAAACATAATTTTAAAAAACGTCAAAAAAGTGACCAAAAAACGTTGAGAAAAGTTGAGAAAACAAAAACAAGCATAACAAAAACTTCAACCCAGAAAAACACAAAGTTGCAGGTCGATGGGAAGACAACACGAGGGTTATGAATACATACATACATGCATACATACATGCATGCATACATACATACATGCATGCATGCATACATACATGCATACATACATACATGCATACATGCATGCATACATGCATGCATGCATGTATGCATGTATGTATGCATGCATGTATGTATGTATGTATACATGCATACATGCATGCATACATACATACATACATGCATGCATACATACATAAATACATACATATATACCCAGCAGCAGCCGGAGCAGATGGTACACTACGACTGTTGCATTTGATCCAGTTTCACCACCAAACACACCTGTTTCATCAGAGTCTGACGTCTCAGAAGCACTTTGTGTCCATTTTCTAGTGACGGGGTTTGGAGCTGGCAGGCTGCGTGCGAGGTTACGATAGCAGCGCACAGGCCGTATGATTTTATTTGAGATGACTGTTGGCTGTACTCGAGCACCCAAGAGTTTTCACTGCTTGTTAGTGTCAAAGAGGACGAGAGGAGGGAGTAAAGATGGACGGGTGAGAAAGAGAGTGTGGAAGACAAAGTGCAGGGAGTTATTTCTGCATGGGGTTATATTTACTTCTGTGGGATCCTAGAACAGCTTTGGAGTGTGAACAAGCTTTATACCGCTGAAAGAAAATGTATGTCCATCCAGGGCTGTAGTCAAGACCACCTTAGTCAAGTTCAAGACAAGCCAAGACCAAGACTAGTCGAGTCCAAGACAAGACAGAGTCCAAAGAGGTTGGAGTCCAAGACAAGACCGAGTCCAAAGAGGTTGGAGTCCAAGACAAGACCGAGTCCAAAAAGGTTGGAGTCCAAGACAAGACCGAGTCCAAAAAGGTTGGAGTCCAAGACAAGACCGAGTCCAAAAAGGTTGGAGTCCAAGACAAGACCGAGTCCAAAAAGGTTGGAGTCCAAGACAAGACCGAGTCCAAAGGTTGACAAGACCAGTTCAGTTGAGTTCAAGACAAGACCGAGTCCAAAAAGGTTTGAGTCCAAGTCAAGACCGAGTCCATCTAGCTGATAGCTTTGCTTCACGTAGCCTTCTACAGAACCTAACAGTACTCACAGGTAACTTTAAGTCTTCTTTGATTTCCGGGAGCTGATCATTGGTTGAGCCTTTTCTTCCATCCATTCCAATGGTAGTTGAGTGTTTTTTCCCACGTTGTTCAGGCTTCAGATGCCACTTCAAGACATCTGAAATCATTCTGGCTGAGCGGCCTATCCTTTTCTGCACTTCTTTATACAGTGGGGCTCGAAAGTTTGGGCACCCCAGGTAAAAATCTTTAATAATGTGCATAAAGAAGCCAAGAAAAGATGGAAACATTTCCAAAAGGCATCAAATGACAGATTAGACATTCATATAATATGTCACAAAAAGTTAGACTTTATTTCCATCATTTACACTTTCAAAATAACAGAAAACCAAAAAATGGCGTTTGCAAAAGTTTGCCTGGGGTGCCCAAACCTTCCCACTGTATGTTTTCCCCTCTCCAATCAACTTTAATCAAAGTCCGCTGTTCCTCAGAGCAACGTCTGGAACGAGTATTTCAGGGTGAAATGCTCTATAACCAGCATGCACCACATTTGCCTTCCTTCCTTAAATATCTATATATATAAATTAAATATGGGCCATAATTGACACCTGTTTCTTCACAGAATCAATCAGCTCACTAATTGACCACAACACTGCTGTTATTTTGAACATGACCCTTTCATTTCCCCAGAATGAGCAACATGCATGTCATGACCGCTGGTCTGTTGGTTTTCTAGGACTCTACAACACGTACTAGTCGATTATTTGCCATGTAGAAATATCACTTCTACATTTATGAGTGATTTGTGAGTATTTATTTTCCTTGCAGAGGTTTAATAGGAGATGTTAGAAACTCCATTTTAAAAAAAACACACAAGAAAAGTGATTTAATAAACAAAAAAACTGACAGATGAATTCAAATAGTATTGGCATTGGATCACTGGTGTTAAAAACAGGAGATGAAGTCAACCCTGATTGGGAATTCCAGATCATATTTTCATTCATTAAAAATAAAATTTCCCCAACGACTGAATGTTAACTGGAGATCAGATGGACATTTTATTGTTGTGATTACAGGAAAATGTAAAAACAGAAAAAAACACTCCCTTTTTCTGTAAGTCTTAAATGTTAACGGTTTCCTTTTGCAGCTTTTTTTACATAAAATCAAATTACACGGCCTCAGGCACTTCCTGAAGCCAGCTGCTGTTTGTCGCTGTTAATAATGCACCTCTGCCTCCGACCACATAGCCTGAAACCTGTTTATCAGCACAAGAAAACATCGAGTTAGGGTTTGACGGTCTGAAGACACGATATTAGACGTAATCTAAAGTCTGCAGAAGACAGCGCCAGAAGCAGAAGGGATTCCATAACCACTAACGCTTACTGATTATCATTTTTTGCTGTTTTTTTGGCACAGAGCAGATTTGAAGCTGAATGAATGTGTGGATTTTTAATTCTTCCTCCTCTCTCAGTTCCCCCTGCTGTCGTGCTAACAAAGCCAATATGTGTGAAGTCAATACGCATTCCCTACAATTATCTCTATGTTTAGTGTCCGTCTCTGTACTTGTGATTAGTACATATGCAATTCATGCATGTTTTATTTTTTAAGATTATTATTGTTTTGGCATTTAGGCCTCTTGTTGTTGTGACGTGCAGGAAAGGGCTGCAGGTCGGGGGCCGCTACCCGGG
>CM057254.1:1127556-1227113 GCA_029931835.1 Etheostoma nigrum
AGACACACACTGCATGTACTGTACTATACAATACACATAAACAGACCCACACAGACACACACTGCATGTACTGTACTATACAATACACATAAACAGACCCACACAGACACACACTGCATGTACTGTACTATACAATACACATAAACAGACCCACACAGACACACACTGCATGTACTGTACTATACAATACACATAAACAGACCCACACAGACACACACTGCATGTACTGTACTACAATACACATAAACAGACCCACACAGACACACACTGCATGTACTGTATTATACAATACACATAAACAGACCCACACAGACACACACTGCAGGGACACAAGCCTGATAATTGGAGCATATTGATTCTCATAAGGACTGACAGGGTCATGTATTATTTCTATGTACAGCTCTAAATGAGTTAATGGTCACTCGCTCACTCACTCACTCACTCACTCACTCACTCACTCACTCACTCACTCACTCACTCACTCACTCACTCACTGAGCAGTATTGAGCATTAATTTCATTCCTTTGTGTATTAGAGCTGTCAGCTGATTCCATACATTTTACCCATGATGATGAAATGTTTCCAACCAGCTTTTGTGTGATCTAACACAATGTCAACTATAGTTTCCCTGCTGCTTTCCAAAAGAAATCTATAGGAAAAATCTATATATTTATGTGGAAGAAAGATGAGTCTCATACTGTATATTGGTAGTAAGATCCAACAGGCCTTTGTTTATATGAATGAACACTGCCTTGCTGTGTGAGTGCACTGGCTTCAGTAATGGAATCGGCCCATGCAAAGCTGCTGGTGCAAAATATCAGCAAGTACTGACCCAGGTCCACACCTGGGTCAGTACTTGCTGATATTTTGGTGCATTTCTGACTTTTTGCCAATATTACCAAACAGTGAAAGCTATTTTTTGGAGCAAAGCAGCTGTAATTCCTTCACAGCGTCTGTCTGATGTAAGCTGGTTGGATATGTAAGACCTTTGGACATCACTCATCTTTAACCACTTAGCCATACATAGTATTCAGATCCTTTTACTGGAGTGAAAGTAAATCAACCAGATCTCTAAGGGAGACGCCAGCCCCCCCCTCCCAAGGAAACCCATTTTGGCCGCTTGTCTTTGAGTCGTGACCCAGCCTTTGTGTCTGTAGGTCAGGGTAGGAACGGTAATGGACCGATAGATCGAGAGTTGGACAGAGAGAGACATATGGACGTATTGATTGCATTATGTTTATTGATACAGCCCTGTTTGCTTTCTCAGCATCTGAAATGAAAGGGACATTGCCGTCCCTTCGGCCTGGCCTGGCTACAACAAGAAAACCGAGACATTGATGTTCACATGATACTTATATCATCATCATCTTATATTTATTAAAACACATGTTTATATTTTGCTTAATATACAGTATATTGCCAAATCTATTTTCATCTCCAAAATGTCAACCTTTTAAAATCTAGAAAATCAACAATACGTGTTTGTTTGCTCTACGCTCTACAACGTCCCTGTTAGTGGTGGCGTTGCATAGTCTGTCCACCAGAGGACGCTCTACAACGTCCCTGTTAGTGGTGGCGTTGCATAGTCTGTCCACCAGAGGACGCTCTACAACGTCCCTGTTAGTGGTGGCGTTGCATAGTCTGTCCACCAGAGGACGCTCTACAACGTCCCTGTTAGTGATGGCGTTGCATAGTCTGTCCACCAGAGGACGCTCTACAACGTCCCTGTTAGTGATGGCGTTGCATAGTCTGTCCACCAGAGGACGCTATACAACGTCCCTGTTAGTGATGGCGTTGCATAGTCTGTCCACCAGAGGACGCTCTACAACGTCCCTGTTAGTGATGGCGTTGCATAGTCTGTCCACCAGAGGACGCTCTACAACGTCCCTGTTAGTGATGGCGTTGCATAGTCTGTCCACCAGAGGACGCTCTACAACGTCCCTGTTAGTGATGGCGTTGCATAGTCTGTCCACCAGAGGACGCTCTACAACGTCCCTGTTAGTGATGGCGTTGCATAGTCTGTCAGAACTTTTATATATTTTGATGCTGCTCTGTTTTTGTTGTGACAATAAATATCTATCATATCTTATATATACCAAATATTTGTATCAATATCGGTCGGGCTCTAGTTGGTTGACCAAAACAAGGCATTTGAAGACTTCCCCTCGGACTATAGAAATTATGATTTTTCACTTTTATCTGATGATTTAAAGGCTGCATGGTTATTTGATAATGAAGCTGTAAAAAAAAGCTTTCCTATAAAGTTTTATCCTCCTTTCTCTGGATAAACGATTTACCACAACGGGTTTCAAATGTTTTGAAAAATAATATCTTGTCCTCTTACAGCAGAGAATATTAAAGAGGAACAGGAGCGCAGGAGTTGAAACAAAATGACAAAGCACCTTCTCAATCTCTGCAGCATCAAAGCAACCTGAATTCAGGTTATGTTTTCTGCTCGTATGAATCCGAGGTCTACTGCTCTCTTCACATATCATGCCCAGAAGCATAAACTTGCAAACATCATATGAACTCTTTTTTCTTTTTCTTTTATTTACTCCTACACATTCTTAAAAAAAAAATTAAAAATAAAATAAACAGGCATGTTTGTCAGTTGAGAAATCTCGTCTTCAGCTGTGAACAACACAACATGGCTGAATAATGGAGGAGGTTGAGGCCCGGTGCTACTGGAGCTGTTTGGTAATTGGGCCTAATTGATGAAAATATTGTTCCCAGCCATCGCTCATCTCTGACTGCATAATCTGATATAATATGCAGCTGGAAAGGGTAGGCCTCAATTAAATTACATTCTCTATAAGCTTGTCGTACACAAACACACACACATACTGTCTTGACATTTAAATATCAGTTTAAGGTTAATGCGTCTCCGTCCCAGATGGATAAAACGCCTTTAACGTCATTCTGGAGCTCTACACATAATAATAGAATTATTGCCGTGAAATGACAGCAAGTTGTGTTTTTTTTTTTACTATTTTTAATATTATTGTTTATTCAGGTTTCTGGCTATAAATAAAATATCCAGATTTATTCCCCCCCACAGCGGGAAGCTCTACTCCCTGTGACCCTGAACAGGATGAAGAGGCATCGAAAAATGGATGCACAGGCACTGCGATCATGTCACTATATGAAGTGCTACATCGTGTGTTTGAAAGTATTTAGTAACATTAAAATGGATCTTTCTATCTTATGGAGCTTTTACACCGCTGTATAGAAACCACCCTCACAATTGCCATGACAACCGCTATGAAAACCACCTACTTCCAAGAGCATTTCCCCCAAAAACAATGGGTTTTTAAAAGCATGTTCTGTTCAAATGAAACACTGCTGATGCACCAATGCAAAGGGTTAATGATTTGCATTTTAGTGAAAAGTTGGAGTGAACTTTGAAGGGATGTTAATGTGGAAAAGTGATGAGTGGATAAGACTTTAGATTATATGTTATCCAACATGTGCCCTTTACTTTGCCACGTAGCAAACCTATATACATACATAACCTACATAGTGTGTGCACATTATTGAAATCAAACACCTGTTTCAGGAGATAATTTTCGAGTTAGGGGCGAGTCCAACAACTACCGGAACAGTAGCTTAGCTTAGACATTGTGCATGTGTAATTCTTGAAACCATGTTTGTTAGTCCATACTCATTAGCATGGAAGCAAAAATGTATGTCAAGTGTATGTTTGTGTCTATTTCTGCCCAACGTGCTCCAGCATACACTTCCAGATGCTGCCTTGTCCAGATGTGACATAAAGGCCTTAGTTACAGAAACGCTGTAGGATTGAGGAGAATATGTCAGCAGTGTGCGTTCAATCAATAAACCCAAGTTAGTTTAAAGAAACAACACCTTGGTTAGTTTGTAGTTCTGCAAAGAACAGCACGTTTTTGGATTGGATTAACTCTTTAACAGGATTTATTCCTGAGGGGGAAGCCCATAAAATATTCTGTCTCTTGTTTTAAAGGGTGCTTTTATCATTGTGCATTTAATAATAACACTGACTCAGACAGTCTTTTGGCTGTGCTGAAAGAAGCTGATTTAATGGTTCTCAGCTAGTGTTTTTTTATAGGGCTGGATGAAAAAATGATGTACTTCATTGTAAATGGGGACAAACGGAGGAATAGACAAACACCAACTATGTTTATTTAGAGGACTTTCACCTCATTCACATGTAGTGGATTAGTCAACAGATTGTTTTTATAGATATATACTGTAAATGAACTTTAACTTCCTGGGATGCTACAGAACTTTGGTTGTGTGCATCCTCAGAAGTTAACATTGTGTTGTAAGACAGCGTCTCTTAGCTGTGATCCAGACCCAGTTTTCTTCCTCTTCTTTTTGTTCTCGCTTGTAGAAAGGATCTCCTGTCTGACGGGAAGATGACGCAAGACCTACAGTTGATAAATTGTCCGGATTGTGTCCACATGCTGTCCACGTCTCACTGAGATGTAAAGTCAATGCGAGCCAGGCTATCTTGGCATGGGGTCTGGTTGATCGGATCCCAATGCGGGTGTGATCCAATCTCGGAGCGTACCAACTTGACAGTTAATGCGTCCTGGTGTGATTGGATGACAAAAGTCCCGTTGAAAAGACAAATGTAACCTCGGTCTAATAACTATGGCGGTTTATAATACAATGGAGTCACTACACCTCTCCATCTCTGATCTCAACAATGACAATACTGCAATCTGTGTCCCCAGGTGGTGTAATGGTTACATTGTGAAATATCAGAACTTCCTAATAGGGCTGGGCAATATATCAATATTATATCAAAGTTATACAAGGCTAGATATTGTCTTAAAAATTGGAAATCTTAATTCGGCGTGATTATTTCCTGGTTTGAAGACTACGTTACAGTAAATTGATGTCCTTTTCTGAACTTGCCAGACTTACTAGCTGATCTATTATTTGCCTTTACCCACTTAGTCATTGTGTCCACATCCAGATGTTGGGTCTGGGAACTCCCCATTGGCTGGGCTCAAGCCGAGGGGCGGGATAAACGGGTGTCTTTCAAATTCCCTCTGCACGCAATAGGATAGTGCTACAACCAATCAGAGCAAGGCTGGTTGATAGATTCAACTTTCACCGTATCTGGTCGGCGAAACTAACACATCTTCGTTTTTTAAGAAGGACTTCAGAGCTTAACTCCAAGTCTTCCAGAGTCATGGACTAAGTCAATTGGACAGACGTCTGTTCTCCAGCAGCAGCCATCTTCTTTGTTTTCAAGTAGCAGGGAATTCACGTGGAACCGTTGCAACTCTCCCGTCCTTACATTAAGCCCGCCCACTGACTCTATACACGATGTGATTGGCCGGACCAGGATTTGGTTTTTCCAGCCCGCGAGCCAACGGAGAGTTGCTAGATTGACGCTGATGTTTTTAACTTTTTCTTACGTTTTTGTCCCTTTTTTTTAATGTTTGTCACTTTTTGACGTTTCCAACACTACGTAACACTAACTTATTAACTTTAGTTTTATTTATTTTTGGAATTTATGGTCAATAAACCTCATTTATAGGAAATTATACCTAATGTTTGAGTTGAAAAGCAGAAATTAGGAAGTATTGAGACTAAAATTAAAGGAATGGATGTTGATGATAATCACAGACTGGAATATGTCAACTTTTACTCAATACTATTTCAAAAACACTTCCATTTGTTTTACAATGCTATAAAATAGAATAAGACGCCCCAAAATTAATGAAGTTTTGGGGAATTAAAAAGAACATTGATGTAGGAAAATGGGTCAATTTGACCCGAGGACAACATGAGGACAACATGAGGACAACATGAGGACAACATGAGGACAACATGAGGGTTATAGCCAGTAATTACAAATTAAAAATGTAACCTGTATCTTAATTTCTACAGTTCCTCTAAACTTGGAGCTTTTTCTCTCTCGACTCATTCCAAGTTTCAGCAGATGTGAAAGTCAACATCGACTCAGAAAGAAAACTACTGCACAGTGGAGGGTTTCAGACATCTTTATCCACTATTCCCCTGAATCCAAGCTGGTTGGAATACCTGTTTGAGAGGAAAGATTAGGGATTGGTAATGAGGAGCAGCGATCTGGAGTTCAGATATGTGATCTTAAGACCGAAAAGTAATAATTCTGTCCAGTTGGGAAAAGCTGAGTGGAGAAATCGGTCACTTCCTGCACAATGTTGGCAATATGGGAGTGCATTGATGCAGGACGTTTAATCCCCACCTCAGCAGAGCTGCTCGGCAGCCAACAGTACTGGGCAGCTTCCAGATCCCCAGTACTTTAAATATGAAGATAAGGCAAAATAGGCACGCACACACACAGCTGTTGTAGCATTAAGTGGCAGTGCTAGTTTAATCTAACTTGCCGGTTATATTGTCAACTCATGCTTTTTCTTCTGGGAGTTTTTTCTTAATAAAAGTTTCTCTTATATAACAGTTTCAACCTCAAGTTAAATTCTAACTTATCCCAAACCAAAGAATCCTAACTTTACCCAAAGTGTATTTATTTGCTTAAATGAACTATTCACTATCGGCTTTGCAGTATTATTGTCCCTTACATTCATTTCATGTCAACAAAGCCCCGACGCAGCCAGCCCCATTTGCTGAAGAAGTCAGATTGGGTTGAAAGCTTTGAAAAGCCAGAAAGATAAATTATTTTGAAACATGCATTATCTTTGTTGACAACACGTCGTATGTGTTTGACTTTTAACCCTTTGCGATAAGCTTAAATCTGGCTTGAGTCCATCAAAAGTAAATACATGGCTCCATGTAGCGTAGCATTAATTGCTAAAACTGTATGTCTATATAAAGAATCCTAACTTTCTACTTTGGTTGACTCCTCTCTGTAGTCGAGACCGGACGGCGGTCTCCTTTTTTGAGATTTTTTTACTTTTATGTGTCCTAAATGAGGGGACTTCAACATTTTTATTAGGTCAAGGACCCCTTAACTGAAAGAGGGACAGAGCAGGGACCCCCTAATACATACAGTACTTTGTATACAAATTTGGTTGCATATTAAACTGGGCCAGATGGATGATAATGGATGTATGGATATTCATATATTAGATGTTTATACATAATGTTTTAATGCATACTATAGAGAAACCTGTAGGGGGGCTCTATAGAAAAACCTGTAGGGGGGGCTCTATAGGGAAACCTGTAGGGGGGCTCTATAGAAAAACCTGTAGGGGGGGCTCTATAGAGAGACCCGTAGGGGGGGCTCTATAGAGAAACCTGTAGGGGGGGCTCTATAGGGAAACCTGTAGGGGGGGCTCTATAGAGAGACCTGTAGGGGGGGCTCTATAGGGAAACCTGTAGGGGGGGCTCTATAGAGAGACCTGTAGGGGGGGCTCTATAGAGAGACCTGTAGGGGGGGCTCTATAGGGAAACCTGTAGGGGGGGGGGCTCTATAGGGAAACCTGTAGGGGGGGCTCTATAGAGAGACCTGTAGGGGGGGCTCTATAGGGAAACCTGTAGGGGGGGCTCTATAGGGAAACCTGTAGGGGGGGCTCTATAGAGAGACCTGTAGGGGGGGCTCTATAGGGAAACCTGTAGGGGGGGCTCTATAGGGAAACCTGTAGGGGGGGCTCTATAGGGAAACCTGTAGGGGGGGCTCTATAGGGAAACCTGTAGGGGGGGCTCTATAGAAAGACCTGTAGGGGGGGCTCTATAGGGAAACCTGTAGGGGGGTTCTATAGAGAGACCTGTAGGGGGGGCTCTATAGGGAAACCTGTAGGGGGGCTCTATAGGGAAACCTGTAGGGGGGCTCTATAGGGAAACCTGTAGGTAGTTGTATATTAAGAGAACCTTTTGAAGAACGGTTGCGTTATGTACAGGGTATGCACATCCACATGTGAAGGACAGGTCCTCAGGTCCACAGTAAGGACTACATGGCTGCAGCTGCTGTCTTTTTATAATAGAAGTGATGAAGGTTGCATGTCCCCTCAGGTTGCTTTAGCTTCCTTTTTCCATTGTCTTTGTCCTAACAACCTCTCCCGCTCTCTATTTCTGTCACTCAGATGTCTTTCGGGTCACAATTACTTGGTCACCAACTGCCTTGCAAGTATGATTTGTGTTGGTAGCGTCTGATAAATCAGCCGAGCAGATTCTCAGAGTCCTGCTGTTGTTTCTGTTTATTAAAGAATATTTGCTAAATCATCCTGGCTGTCTTGTTTATTTCTCTTTTGTCATTGACAGTGTTCCTTCTCCGATTATGTGCTGATTGATGGCACTGTCCCCTCCAGCATGTTTACCCTCCCCACACCGCTGAAACCAATGTGTCCCTGCATTGCTAGAGGACATTATAGTCTGATGGATCAGAAAGGCTAAACTACCTTTTCTGACTCACTGCAGACAAATTACACAAATATTCCTTTTTAGTCTCCTCTACACTGGCAGCACAATAGACTTCAGATGTTATTGAAAGGATGAAATGTACAATAAAGACGGCGTGGGCAGGCCTCGTGGTGGCTGCTGCTCTGATGGATGTGCATGCGTTGAAGTGAGTGAATCCATCCACTTTCCTTCATAATGGTGAGAAATAAGTAGATTTTTTTTCCTTTTTTTGTTGTGGAATTGAGTAGTTTTGTCTTTCAAATGACTTTCTGCATGATTATTTTTGGCTGGGCGATATGGAGAAAATCAAATATCACGATATTTGTGACCAAATACATTGATGTTGATGTTGTAGGGTTGATTATCGGTGCTTTAACAAAACATTTACAGTGACATTTTTGATAAATTATCATCAGTCTCTCAGCCGTGGCTTGGTAGCGTTGCATTCCCCCCCCCGACTCATTTCCATGTTCTCCTTCTCCATAAGCAACGTGAAATCAAGGAGAGGGTTACCTTCTCCTGCTGCAGATGTCCCACCGAGGACAAAAGAACACAGGTCGACACACACACCAATGCACATATAAGATATATAAATATATAAAGTTCAGGCCGCTTATGAAGGCTACTGGGAAAGCTCTGCGGTAGGAGCCTCCGCGGAGGCTTAAATCAGCCTTAACCCTTGTGTTGTCTTCCCATCAACCAGCATCTTTTGCCGCTTTTTCCAACGTTTTTGCTGGGGTTTTTCTACGCTTTTTAAAAAAAATTCATAGCCTAATTTTTACGAAATTATACAAAAACAATTTTTTTTTAATCTTTTTTTTTTTTTGTCATTTCTCCCGAGGTTTTGGTCACTTTTTTTTAAAATGCCATCAAATTCAATAAAACAACCAACATTTGGTGAAAGTAATCATTCATTTTACCTGAAGAACATTGTATGGCATCCATGTTATTTATAGGCAACTTGGTTGAAAGAAAGCCAAGTCCCTGATATTAAAAATAAATAAGAAAAACGGGTCAAATTGGACAACACAAGGGTTAATAATACAAAAGTGTCACCTTCAGCGCACACACACACACACACACACACACACACACACACACACACACACACACACCTCATGTTTAATGCCGAGTAATTAAAGGGGAGCTGGTGAACCTGCAGTACCTAATTAGTCCATGGTGTTGTTGGGGCTGCAGAGGCGACCTGGGCGGCTCCTGTATGAATGAGCTCGGATGATTGATGGCCCCACCACACAGATTAATAGAGCCGCTATATTCAAACTACAGCCAGACAATTAGGCCACTGATTTGTATGTTGCTCTAAAGGGTAACCGCTAACACCAGCTAATGCGCCCATGTCTCTGGTGGATTCATTATGTTAAAGAAAGGACATCAGTGGGGCTTTAAATTCCAGGGGGGACTAATTAAAGTGCCCTCTAGGGATCGCTCTGCTTCCTATTCCATACACCTGATGAGGATTATTGTTAATTTTACAAGTTAAGTGAGAATACATGTCCTTTCTACCTGTCCTTTTCTACTTTTGATTTTAATTTTGAAAGGACAATATTTTATATGTTATACTGGACTGACAAAACTGCATAAAAATAATGAGTTAATTAACCATGCTATTATGCTGCTATTTCGGTTACTTAATATATTATTCTCTCACGTGACACTAAACAAAATCAAAGGTCTTTTTTAATTTTTTCAAGGTAAAATGTTTTTTTATTTAGAAGAGTCAGTCTTATTGGTTGACCATTGCTGAACTTCCATAAAGGCATGAGTGATGAAGAAATGTAAATGTTCTGCAGAAGAAAACCGGTTCATCTACAGCTGGAGTAAAACTTTCTACTCCTTGAAAACAACAATTGTGGATCTGTTTTCAGGAAATGCTTCTTCACATATGTTTTATCTTAATGTTTTGAGTGGCATACTGGTCTTTATCTTAGGTGTTTTCTTTCCAGGTTTTATTAAAAAAAGAATCCTACATGGAGGAAGAACAACGTTTCTGAGCAGGCTGTTATTATGAACCATTCGTACATAATGCGCTGTAATTTCTAAGCAGTCCATGCATCGGTGTGCATACATCTTCATACAACATCATACTAACCCGTTAATGGGAACGCTTTGGGAAGTGTAGGTCTGGAAATGCACAGCAATGAGCAACGATGGGGACATAACAGAGGATGTGTGATCTTACGTCTGTTTGTAGAAATAGGATTTACATATGCATGTGTCGCTGTGAGGTGTGTGCTATTTGTCACCATGCATCGCTTTGTGAGTTGTGACACATTTAGCATTTTAAGATCTGCTTCTAACAAGGTGTTACGACTCGTAGAAGGTGCTCCCATTGCTTTTTAGATGTTTTTTCTTTTGCACTAACTGTACACACTGTCTGTTTGATGGATTGTCTCTTTCTTCTCCTTTAGTTCCTCTGTCTACTCCACACTGCATACTTCACAAAATAATTGAAAAGTCCTATTCCAGCTGGTGCACACGCTGCTTTTTCAACTCTTTTTTTAGGGAGATCTCCATTCAGTCATTTTTAGTACAGTGCTTTTATAATATACCTCATGCAGCATTACCTTGACTCATTCCAATGATAGCATGACTCGATTGCAGCGATTGCATCTGCGGATTGGTGTGACACTGGAAGTATTGTAACATATTCAGAATTACGTTAGACCCGGTGCCACCAACAGTTGTGCTTCTTCTATTGGCTAGTTTTCTCTTTCCCTGTCATTTCCTGTATCACTCTGTCTCCTGTGTCCTTTATTTTGATTTCTACAAGTTAAATACAGATTGTGCACCTATAAGCAGCCACATTTCTGAAATGCCATGACTCAGAACACGTTACAGGTGGCACAAGGATTGGAAAATGTTTGCCTAATTATTCCTTCCTGTCATTTCCTTAGTATTCCCTTATAGTCTTTTCATTCATCTTTCATATGTCACCTGTCAATTCCATCAGTATTGGTCTTTTTCTGCTGCACAATCTCTTTTTTTCTCAGTTTCTCCCTGCTTTTCATGCCTCCAAAAAAGTCTGAATAATTAAATCTCTGTCTCTTCTGACCATTATTCACACACTTCTTTCTACCCTCATCTCCTTTCCAATCGATATGTTTTAAGCGACGCCCCCTCCGCCCAAAAACAACCTCTGCTTGCTCGGTGTGTGTGTGTTTGTTTTATTCTCCGGGCTGAGACTCAGGTGTCATTTTCAGGGTTGGTCCAAGATGTCCTTTAGGTTGTCTTCTGGGGACAGTGAGACAGATCCATCATCCCTATCTGTGACACGTCAGGCTGCCTTTCCTCTCTCTGCTGGTCCGGTGTGGGGAGGAGGCAGGAGGCAGACGGCTGGCACAGCTGACGTGTGTGCGTGTGTGTGTGTGTGTGTGTGTATATGTGTGTGTGTGTATGTGTGTGTGTCTGTGTGTGTGTGTGTGTGTGGTGAATTGATGAATCAAAAGGCCCATATAGTCTCTTTAACTTGCATAAAAATTGAATTCGAAATGCAGTTTTCTGTCAGGTATTTCCTTGTGTTCTTGCCATTTACATTCAGACTTGTTTCAGACTCGAGTGCAGTTATTGAAAATGTTTATTTTGCTGTTTGGAGAAGCGTTATGTTGATGTTTTGTCCCTTATGGATCCCTAAAGAACCACTTTGCTGATATACAGCACAGCTGTTAACACCATAACTCTGATTCCAACTGTATGGTGTCTGTTTGACCGCCGAGTGGACGAGAGCACGTATGGATGATGTGTTGGAGTCTCCTCTGGTTCTAGCAGCTGGAACGGGATCTGCGATTAATTGCAGGAGAGTGTTAACTGGCAGGGAATCATGGGAAGAGTGTCACATTACAACTGGCCACACTTCCCACACACTGCAGATTCCTCTCCAGCGGTGAGAGGTAATTGGCATCTTTGCTGTATTTGGAACATCATTTTCAAGTTGTTAGGGGGGGCTGTGTGGATATTACCTCAATCAGCCCTTTGAATCCATGAAGCAGGGACCATGTAGGGAAGTATGATACCACCTGTATGTATTTTTATTGAGCAGTCTATTTTTGGCTCTGTCATCCAGGACAGGGCTGACATGACCCGATGATTATGGACCAGAAAGATTATGAGCTATTTTATATATAGAGGAAATGATTCATGATATTTAGAATTGTTCCCTAAATCCAAAACATATCAGAAGAGAGCCACTCCTAAGCAGTGGCTGTAACGGCCGTAACCCGAATCCCCACAAAATAACGTTTTAATGGACAAAAACCTGGTATAGGCACAAGAAAGGGGGACAAGAAGCCTTTTATGTTTTTAAGTGACTGCTTCAATTTAGGTATTTCCTGTTGTTACTCACATCAATGAAGTGAAAACCCAGAGGCATCTTACTCGCTGTAGTGTTGAATTTGTCTGTCAGGAGCAAATACATCGTCGACAAAAGGCTTGTCATCTGTCTTCATTCATCTCACTCTGACTCATGTTAGCGACCAATTATGTCTCCACAGTTTGTCTTCATTCTACTCAAGTAGATATAAAGGATGGGCGGACAGAGAGAGAGGGGGTGACTGAGTGGTGGTAAATAGGAAACAGTAGTACAAAAGGAGTGGTTGCACATTTAATAAGTGAGGAGGACAAGAGAAAAGTGGGATACTCCCTCTGGTCTTTCATCTTAATGATAAACTAAACCATACTGCATATTCTCAACAAGTCTTTTTTAAATGAAATGACCAAATATGCCGTCAATCTTTAAAGGTGTTTCCAGGTGTCTGACACCCTTATCAGTAGGACAGCATAATGTGTCTGTGCCTCACAAAATCATTACAATCCACTGCTGAAAAATCTATCTTTTTTTATAATGGGTTAATATTATAGTTATGTTTGGTTAGCTTTAGTAAAAGATTATGGTTAGGATGGAAATAAGCACTTTGTTCAGTGTAGGGACCAGGGACCAGGGACCAGGGTCCCTACACATGAACTCAACATCACCAGGGTCTCTACACATGGACTCAACATCACCAGGGTCTCTACACATGAACTCAGCATCACCAGGGTCTCTACACATGGACTCACATCACCAGGGTCTCTACACATGGACTCACATCACCAGGGTCTCTACACATGAACTCACATCACCAGGGTCTCTACACATGGACTCAGCATCACCAGGGTCTCTACACATGAACTCACATCACCAGGGTCTCTACACATGGACTCAGCATCACCAGGGTCTCTACACATGGACTCAGCATCACCAAGGTCTCTACATATGGACTCAGCATCACCAGGGTCTCTACACATGAACTCAGCATCACCAGGGTCTCTACACATGAACTCACATCACCAGGGTCTCTACACATGGACTCAGCATCACCAGGGTCTCTACACATGAACTCACATCACCAGGGTCTCTACACATGAACTCACATCACCAGGGTCTCTACACATGGACTCAGCATCACCAGGGTCTCTACACATGGACTCAGCATCACCAAGGTCTCTACACATGAACTCACATCACCAGGGTCTCTACACATGGACTCAGCATCACCAGGGTCTCTACACATGAACTCACATCACCAGGGTCTCTACACATGAACTCACATCACCAGGGTCTCTACACATGGACTCACATCACCAGGGTCTCTACACATGGACTCAGCATCACCAGGGTCTCTACACATGAACTCAGCATCACCAGGGTCTCTACACATGAACTCAGCATCACCAGGGTCTCTACACATGGACTCAGCATCACCAGGGTCTCTACACATGGACTCAACATCACCAGGGTCTCTACACATGAACTCAGCATCACCAGGGTCTCTACACATGAACTCACATCACCAGGGTCTCTACACATGAACTCACATCACCAGGGTCTCTACACATGGACTCAGCATCACCAGGGTCTCTACACATGAACTCAGCATCACCAGGGTCTCTACACATGAACTCAGCATCACCAGGGTCTCTACACATGGACTCAGCATCACCAGGGTCTCTACACATGAACTCAGCATCACCAGGGTCTCTACACATGGACTCAGCATCACCAGGGTCTCTACACACGGACTCAGCATCACCAGGGTCTCTACACATGAACTCACATCACCAGGGTCTCTACACATGGACTCAGCATCACCAGGGTCTCTACACACGGACTCAGCATCACCAGGGTCTCTACACACGGACTCAACATCACCAGGGTCTCTCATGTGTAGAGACCCTGGTGATGCTGTGTCCGTGTGTGTGTGTGTGTGTGTGTGTGTGTGTGTGTGTGGGTTATGGTTGTGTGCATGCACGCGCGCACATCCACCTATTTAGACGTCTCCTTTGCCATGTAAGTCTATAGGAAAAAGTATTTTTGGGTGGTCATGCTTACAAACAAAACATTGACCGTCGGTAGGAAACAGTGTTTCACGTCATAATCACTACGACCACTAGAGGGCTGTGTCACTGTGTGGGGGTCCTGCTTTTCGGGGGCATAGTCTCCATATTGTGTATGTAGTATGTAGGCATACAATATAACTGTGTCGGAAATTAATTCTGCTTTATTGCTACTTGGATCTTACAGTTTATATATATATATATATATATATATATATATATATATATATATATGTATATATATATATATATATATATATATATATATATATATATATATATATATATATATATATATATATATATATATATATATATATATATAATTAATGATTTAGAACAGGGGTCTTCAACGTTTTTCGGGCCAAGGACCCCCAAACTGATGGCGAGATGGAGCGGGGACCCCCTAATTATATGTATATTGTATAAAATTGTGTTACATCAAACTGGTCCTATAGTGCCATGTGTAAATGTACCTTGTTATTGTGCATTCAATACTAAGATACTCAAATAATACACAGGTTCATATATTCATGTTTTTATTTTAAACATGTGCGAGGCCCAGTGAGTAGGGTGGCCATGCCACTGCCATTTATAAACATAACATAACACAATAAACTGATACCTGCCAAGATCAACAATGTCTGTCAATTGCATGTAATCATGCATAAAAGCTATTCAAATGGACATTTTTAAAACATAAATGTGAAAAGGAAAATAAGTGATGCTTGTTAGTGCCACTGGCATGCATAAACATACCTGTTATATTGCATACAATACTGAACTATTAACATAAGAGAGGAGGGTGGGGACGGGATGGGGGTTTATGGAGAAGACTGAAGCAGAATCTCTGATTGAAAATTGCAGGGGGGGGAAATAAAAAAAAGTCTAATCAACCAAAACTTTCGCGACCCCCATGCAGTACCTCCGCGGACCCCCTAGAGGTCGCGGACCCCCTGTTGAAGACCCCTGATTTAGATGCTTCTCCCCAATTTAACTGCTGAGATCTGGGAGCGAGGCAGCATCACTTAAAAGAAGTCCGTTGATTACACAGTATCTGGACTCCATACAGTACTGCACACATAAAGATTAGTTGGTAAGAAAGTCCTCACCCTGTGGAAGTTGTGTCATGTCTTCTGTGGTTCTGGGTCTTCTTATTGCTTGGATGTAGAAACTATATGTAAGTGTGTACTGCAAAAATGTTAGTCCCATTATCAGATCTATTCATTTTACAGTTAGTATCAGCCTTTTGCTGTCTGTAAGGTGTGGTTCAGGTGTAGCAGCATGCTAGAGTTACTGTCTACAGCGTATAACAGGAGCAACGTGACATTTCCCTGAGGCGTGTCTGCCCTCGACGGACACTGTTTCACTCAGATCAGCAGATCAAGACCTGATCACTTTACATAGGGCGGTGTTCTAACTACTGTAACTACACACACACACACACACACACACACACACACATATAGCTAGGTGCAGGTCCGAAGCAGATATGCAGGAGTCTGCTGCCCATCATAGCTGCATTGATTTCCTTTCTCCTGCGTCAGGCTGTCTTGTCAACAGACTCCTCCGAGCATGGAAGATGAATTATTCACAGGACAGCTCTGCCAGGATCTGTAAATAAATACTTAACTAATATTGGCCCCCACAACCCACAGGTCTCAGCTTACAGTGAGGGGAAAATGAAGAGAGCAAAAGGAAATCTGTCTTCAATATACATCTTTTATTCATCCATGTTCTGAATGTTTTGGAAATGTTTTTGTGGTGACAGTGTTCCCTCACCTCATACCGAAGGTACAGCTGATTTTCCATATACTGATTTTCTATATACACCATCCTTGAGTTTTCCTTCAAAACTAGGCAAAAGATGGCTGGATTTCTCTTTGTAGGTGCTTTAAAAATCCATCATGTACTGTCTATAGGCTTGAAATGTGGACATTGAAGGAAGCAACATTTATTTTACAAGATGCAATTTGTCACAAATCAACACAGTGTTCTCCACAAAATACTCAGTGACCATACTGAGCAGTATGAAAAGACTAAAACATAAATCACAAATGTGCTCATTCCACAGGCCTTTAATCTAACAAATGGTTAGACACAGTTTTGTGTGTCAGATCAACACCCTGCTAGAGGCATTTTGTGATGCTAAGTCGAGCAAAAACAATCAGCGACAAGAAAATAACACAACTTAATTTGTCTGTAGAGTAGTCCTAATTACACCCATGGATGCTGTCTTTAGTTTTTCTTATTTACCTGTGTTTCTGGATTTAAATGACAAAAATCATTTATAGCAAGGTTAAAACGCCAAGCTCGTTCAAAAATGAGTGAATGAGGTCGGCACCCGCTGGGAGGAGGGGCCAACTTTAAATGTCGTGTTTACAAACCACAACCGACCAATCCTAATCATCAGGGCTTCCCAACCTGTACGCTGGTATTAGCTGGGGGTTACACACCCATGGGGGGCCCAGTGGCTCTTTGTTCCCACCCCAAAACGTCCTGAAGAGATCATCCAGGCAGGGTGCAGGGTCTCTGCAGATACAGACACGCCACACACTTACTGGGATTACTTCTTTATTGTATATACATTGTTTTCTGTTACATAATTTACCTTTTACCCAGAATAAAACTTGATTGTTCCCCAGGGCCAAATTCAAAAGCTACCCAGCAGTATGTTAAGTAATTACAATCACCCCAATTTTACCAGCGGCCACATTAAAATGTCTACACATGAATGCATCAATAATTACAATCCAACAATATCATATAAATTATTCCGAAACGACCCTTCTGCGTAGTAAGTACTTTTTTTTTGCCAGAATCGACCGATTAAAGGAGAATTCCGTTTGATTCCAACCCGTAGCTCTGTTGTTTGTACATGTGGAGGTCTGTCAGTAGAGAGAAAAACTAACCAATCGGTGCTGCCTACACCGAGTTATCCTCCTGCTAGAGTTAGCACCCAACAGGCTTCAACAGGGCATGTTTTAAACGTGTTTTTAGCCTCTAAACATGTTCAGCATGTCATTAGAAGTACCGCCCCCCCATGTGGAGTGATTCCTTCAGAGTGAACACAGTGAATCTGATGCTGGAGATGTTAAAGAAATGCATGAAAGTTGCATTAATTCAGCTGTTTAGTTCCTGTGTTGAGAGCAGTTAGAGAGCTTAGGGACCGTCTACAAACTACAACACAGAAAAGAGATAAAACTAAAATTATGTAGGATATCAATTTAATGATTAAATAAGGTAGTGTCTCCAAACTTACCTCAATTATAACTTGTCTGCTGCTAGTTGTACTACAGCACTTACTTTTAAAAAATAAGCATATGCTTATTTTTGAAAATGTTTTCTTTCTTTTCTGTGTTGTAGTTTGTAGACGGTCCCTAAGCTCTCTAACTGGTCTCAACACAGGAACTTAACACAGCTCAATTAACACAGCTTTCATGCATTTCTGTCACATCTCCAGCATCAGATTCACTGTGTTTACTATGTAGGAATCACTGCACATGGGGGGTACTTCTAATGACATTTTAAACATGTTTAGAGTCTAAAAACACGTTTAAAACTTGCCCTGTTTAAGCCTGTTGGATGCTAACTCTAGCAGGAGGATAAGTCGGTGTAGGCAGCACCGATTGGTTAGTTTTTCTCTCTGCTGACAGACCTCCACATGTACAAACAACAGAGCTACGGGTTGGAATTTACTGGAATTCTCCTTTAACGTTACAGGCTCCAGTTTGACATTTTATTGAATACCTGCTGTCAGACAAAAAAACAACAGCTGTGGTGAAATGCAATAAATTCAGAATGGATGGAAGCAATTTTCTAAAATGCTTGCTATGTGTAGATGTCAGGCCACTCAGCTGAAAAAGTGCAGTCTGCTCTCATTAACCAGCCTGTTTCCTGGAGTCTCTGCTGCGCTTCAGTTTTAGCAGCTGGACCTACTGCACCAGAGTACATAGCAGGACTTTGTACTCTCTGAAAACTCATCAATACAGGCTGCTAAACCAAATACTACTACAACTGGATATGTCTTAGCAGTAATCTGACTTAAAATTGGGGAGAAATGACGAGCATTGGCTGCCAAGATTAGAGCTATCTGACATTAGCATGCAGCTACTTTATAGTATAATATAATAGATTAGCTGTCAGACCATGCTAATGTTAGATTGTAAGGGAATAAAACAGCACTTTCTACCAACAAGAATCACAGATAACGGCATCTGAACCAAATACTTCCCAATCGGACATGTTTCAGTTGTAGTAATGCGACCCGAAAATGGGGAGAATTTAACAACATTGGCAGCCAAGATGACATCTTTGACTGCCGTTAGCATGTAGCTACATTGGACAATGTTAACACTGCAGTAGCTTTAAAAAATAAAATAAAAAAATAAACTCTATTCCTGGCTGCTTGGAGCAGTTGACCAATCATAGAAGGCCGGCTTGGTTGTGTAACACTTAACCAAGAGTAGGAAATGTGGTTGAAACGTTCAGAACAGTTGGAAATCTGAACCTTTGAAATACATTTACCTCATTATTTGTTTCTATAACAAATCTAAATATATATGACAGAATATACCGAAAAGCATAATATCCTGAACCTGCCATCCCCTCACACACACACACACACACACACACACACACAGGGATGTCATTAAATGAAGCCCATTGTTTGCATGCACCCGGAGGAGCAGCCCTGTGTTACCAGTTCACAGCCAGCGTCTCTCTGAAAGGTCAAGCAAAGTGTCCCATGATGTCTTTTTAAGGCCAAGTCTTTCCGTTTGTCAATCTCTTTGCACTTGAATATTTTGTCCTCATTTAATGTTATGCACCCAAAAAGGTCATTATGTTTAACTTGCCGGCTAAATCCTTCAAAAATTTGCTACTTAGTTTTAAAATCCCTAATTAGTTAATGTCATTAAGTATTTGAAATGCAACACAGGATACATAAGCAATGACAGGGAAACCCACCAGCAGACCTCCTCCTGAGTACCTGTTAACTAAGTGGGATACATACCTGAGTTAGATTGTTTTAATTCAACAAAGGGGCGGTCATGTCGTGATTGCCACGCTTCATAGCTTTAATCCTGCGGTGTGAAGCCGCAGGTCTTAACCCCGATTTGTGACTGTCTCTCATTTTATGAGCTTTGGATTTAGTTGCTCGTAATGAGGTTTGTAATAAGATCAGCCTGCATGACACCTCGATCCCAGCTTTCTCTGGGCTGCTGTTACACTTTGATCTGAGTAGACACTTCTCTCTCTCTCTCTCTCTGTGTGGATTTGGTGGATTGGCAGGAGAAAAGGAGTCCGTTCTCTCTCTCTCTGCTGTTTCTCTATCATTGAACTGGGGCCACTTTACATTCTTGGCAATAATGATTCATTTCAAACTCAGAACATGAGGAGGGCTGCACTGTTAGGCTCCAAATATCTGCTTTATTTAGTTATTTGTTAATAATGTTAACACTGCATCAGTTTGAATTGTTTGAACTGTGTGTATTAAGCATTAAAATGTACATCTAGGTGACGCTGTTAGATGTGTGTTAGCATGTTGGATGTGTTTCCTTTCACACACCGACGTCTTGCTCGTCTTTACCAAGGGCGTAACTTTGGGTTCAACATCGGGGGGGGTGGGATTGAGATCTCCAACTATCTCGGGACGTCCCGGGACATGTCCGCGTGTATCAAAAAAAGATTTCTGGGGAAAAAATGTCAAAAAGTGACAAAAACTTAAATAAAATCTCAAAAAAAGGTGACGACAACCTCAAAACTACTCATTAAAAGCGGCAAAAACTTAAAACAAACTCCAGAAAGACAACAAAAATGTTGAAATAATTTGTCCAAAAATAACTTGCAAAAAAAATAAGTCAAAAGAATTGTCTTTGTCTTTTTAAAAAGCGACAAAGACTCCAAAATAATCACCTAAAACATAATAACATCGTGGCAAAAATGTTGGAAAAACTATTAAAAACGTGACAAAAACGTCCCAAAAAAGCAAAATACCTTTGGAAAAATCCCACTCTTTACTACTGGGGGGAGTTGTAACCTCTCTTCCCCCCTTCCACTATCATTTAAAGTGATATTAAACCGAGAAAAACAGGCAAATCTCACATTGTAGAAGCTAGTGCTGCATGTCCATGTGTGCGTCGTCTGGAGGCCACACAGCGGATTGGCACCTCCCGTTTCCCACCTCCTGCCCACGGACACGTCATGCTTCAGGGTTTCTCGGTTGTCCATCTAAAGGAACAAACATGCTTTTATGTTATTCAGTGCAGTTGAGTACACCTGCAGTGGGATGGCACACATTTCACCTGCACACCTGCACAACCAGAGGAATCTTTTCTAAGGTCAAGCCAAGGTTTTCTCCAATGTGAGCACCAGAGGACTGACGCTGCTGCTGCTGCTGCGTGTTAAACTGTCTTTTTAGATGTGCCAGAGACATCCAGACTCCCATACACGTGTCTGATGCAAACTTTCATTTTTATGCAGATGACACAATTATTTACTGCTGTGCACCTTCTCTTAAACAAGCCATTGCACATTTACAGAATGCTTTCAATGTGGTCCAAAATACTTTGCTACAGCTGAAACTTGTGCTCAATGCAGACAAAACCAAATGTATGCTTTTCACAGACCTTCGGAACAGGCCACTGAATGTTCCCTCAGTGGTTACTCTTGATGGACGTGAAATACAGACTGTTACAACTTATAAGTATCTTGGTATTGTTATTGATGACAGCTTATCATTTAAGCCTCATGTTCACTGTCTAGTAAGAAAGTTGAGACTAAAATTGGGTTTTTACTTTCGAAATAAGCTGTGCTTTTCTTTTAATGTTAAAAAACGGTTAGTGGCATCAACTTTTTTAACTGTGCTGGATTATGGTGATATACTATATATGCATTCATCTGCTCAATGCCTTCAGATGATTGACGCAGCCTATCATGCATCGTTGAGATTTATTACTAATTGTAAAGTTCGCACCCATCACTGTGAGCTGTATTCTCGTGTAGGGTGGTCTGGCTTGGCTACACGGAGGCTTTGTCATTGGTATACTTTTATATATAAGGCTATTCTTGGTGCGCTGCCATCTTATTTATGTTCACTTCTTATGAAAAAAAGTACTGGTCATTACTCTCTCGGTTCTCAGGCTGTTGTCTTGTTCTCTGTCCCACGGGTCAGTACTGAGCTGGGTAAAAAGGCCTTTGCTTACTCTGCCCCCTTTACATGGAATTTGCTGCAGAAGAACTTGAAATTTAGTAAATTGGTTCCATTGAGTATGTTTAAGTTGAAAATGAGAAGCTTTGAGTTGGACTCCCGCACATGTCAATGTTTTAATTGAGATTTCATTGTAAGTGCATATTTGGTTTTTATGTGTGTGTATTTGTACGTATGTAATGATGTGATGTAATTTTGATGCCTATCTTGGCCAGGTCTCCCTTGCAAAAGAGATTTTTAATCTCAATGGGTATTACCTGGTTAAATAAAGGATAAAAAAAAAAAAAAAAAAAAAATACACATGAAGTATTACACGCCCTCTGCTGGCTCCCTCGGCCACGTATTGGACTGACAGCACACCCCGACCTCCTGCAGAGATTTTATGAAGCTCAGTCAAACCAGAAAGCACAATCAAAACAAGCCTTCGACTTTTAATGGATTTACTCAGCGGGGGGAGGCTGCACATGTGTTTATGTATGTGTGAGTGTGTGTGTGTGTGTGAGAGAGTGTGTTGTAACTCCAGCTTTTGCAGATGTAACAAAACAGAGCAATGAGTCATATTTGTCATATTCTGCAGAGAATGGCGTCATCAGCTCTGCACGTAATTGTCTGAACAAAGTGAAAGTAGACAGTTATTGGGATGTCACAGTGCACTGGCACGTCTTTATGATGCGTGTTGAATACCAGTCACTAGAAAACAGCTTTGTTTGAATTTTAACTCAGTAAAACGCACCTTGAGGTTGTCCTGCAGGTGTTCCCTTGTTTCGCTCATCTACTTCCCTGTATAGTTGGTGTTGATACCATGTGGTGTGAACGCTTGTCTTTTTACTGTTCCCCCATCACCGCCTAACAAAATAGATAAAGAGAGTGCTTTTTCAGCAGAAGGAGAAGATAAGAACTGTCTTTACGTTCTTAACATGCCAGTTTTCCTTTACGAAGGGGAGGAACCCCTCAGAAGAAGTCTTTCCTGTTTCCAATGCATAAACACAGAGTTCACAAAACCAAATCACTCATACTAAAATATCAGTGTGTGTCTGAATGTAAATAATGAAGTGAGAGGTTTTACTTTCAATCCTCAACGCTTGTAAAATAAGAAAACATTTGAAGGACCGCAGTAGGATATATTTTCTTTATGTTTATTTATATCTGCTGTGTATGTCTGTCTGTTTTTCTTCCTATTTGTCTTTTTTTTTTAATGTCTCTGTCTGTTTGACATCTGTCTACCTGTCAAACTGTCTATTTGTCTGCCGCGTTGTGTTGAGAAGAGCAAGGAACTGATGAATAAGAGCGAGTAAACAGAGAGAGAGACAGAGAGACAGAGAGAGACAGAGAGAGACAGAGACAGAGAGAGAGAGAGAGAGAGAGAGACAAAGAGAGAGAGACAAAGAGAGACACAGAGACAGAGAGAGACAGAGAGAGACGGACAGAGACAGACAGAGAGAGACAGAGAGACACAGAAACAGAGAGAGACAAAGAGAGAGAGACAAAGAGAGAGAGACAAAGAGAGACAGAGACAGAGAGAGACGGACAGAGACAGACAGAGAGAGACAGAGAAACACAGAGAGAGAGAGAGACAGAGAGAGAGAGAGAGAGAGAGAGAGAGACAAATTGCTCCGGGGGATTGTATCCACATTGGGTCACTACTACTACTACTACTACTACTACTACTACTACTACTACTACTACTACTACTACTACTACTGGGGTAGTTTCTATGGTCAAATACACACTGCAGGATTGTTTCCTCTCCCACTTGCACAAAATCATAAAACTGTGGGGCATCTGCTTGTCAAAGGTTTTTCAAAACCATATTATTATTTTTATTATTATTATTATTACTCTTCTTCTTCTTCTTCTTATTACACCTGATCTTCACCCATTGGTGAACAGCTTACATGAATGGATGTAGAGTAATGTGAGTAAGTGAGGTTGGGAGTCAGCTGACATCATACAGACCTCTCATGCATTTGATATGCAGATGTCTGGATCCTGTGTTAGTGACGTGTCCATAAAGAGCGCTCCCGTTACCCCCCCCCCCCCCCCCGTGTCCATAAAGAGCGCTCCCGTTACCCCCCCCCCCCCCCCCCCGTGTCCATAAAGAGCGCTCCCGTTACCCCCCCCCCCCCCGTGTCCATAAAGAGCGCTCCCGTTACCCCCCCCCCCCCATCTTTAACCTTGATGCTGATCTGTGTTTGTGTGTGTCTGCCCTCTGTCATAGCTCTTTTATTATTTACAGCATCTCTGTCTGAGTAGGGCTTGTGTGTGAGGCCAGCAATCGCCTCTAGGTAAACAACCACTGCCAATGACCCGGGTGACCCTCAGAGACACACACACACACACACACACACACACACACACACACACACACACCTTACTACCCTCATCCGTCCTCTGACCACATCTCATTTCCAATCGATATGTTTTAAGCGAAGCCCCCTCCGCGCAAAACAAACTTTGCTTGCGAGATTTCAAAATGGGAGTCGTGGGTTGTCTTTTTTTCTATGCAATTTTGGGTGTGTTTGTGTGTGTGTGTGTGTGTGTGTGTTTGTGTGTGTGTGTGTGCGTGTGTGTGTGTGTGTGTGTGTTTGTGTGTGTGTGCGTGTGTGTGTGTGTGTGTGTGTGAGAGTGACAGAAGTCGGTGTGAGCAACGGCAACTAATGCAGAACAGCTTTTAGACTGGACTAAGCTTGGTCTCACACACACACACACACACACACACACACAGGCGCACACACACACACACACACAGACACACACACACACACACACACACACTTCTTTCTACCCTCATCTCCTTTCCAATCGATATGTTTTAAGCGACGCCCCCTCCGCCCAAAAACAACCTGTGCTTGCTCGGTGTGTGTGTGTTTGTTTTATTCTCCGGGCTGAAACTCAGGTGTCATTTTCAGGGTTGGTCCAAGATGTCCTTTAGGTTGTCTTCTGGGGACAGTGAGACAGATCCATCATCCCTATCTGTGACACGTCAGGCTGCCTTTCCTCTCTCTGCTGGTCCGGTGTGGGGAGGAGGCAGGAGGCAGACGGCTGGCACAGCTGACGTGAACATCTCGATGGAAATTCATTTTAGAGCTACTTATTGAATTTAACCCTCATGTTGTCCTCGGGTCAAATTTTACCGGTTTTCAGTTTAAAAAAAATAAATAAATAAATGTCACAAAAAATGTCTAATAAGAGCTGAAAATGTCAACATTAAAAAACTCAAAGCACCCACAACATTGAAAAAAGTAACAAAAATGTCAGAAAAAGTGATAATAATTTTGAAAATAAGTGACCAAAACAGGGTTTTTTTCATGGTTGACGGGAAGACAACACAAGGGTTAACAAATCCTTGTCTTTCCAAAAACTACCTACAGTATATGAGCGTTTTACCGATCTGGTGAAAGACAAAGAAATGCCAGCATTAATCTTTGGAACATTTTAGCAGCTTTCAGCTCATTATTTTGGTTTTTAATGGTCCTGTGGCTTGAAATGTAGCATGGCTGTACAGACTACCAGAAACCTAACTACACGCTGTAGCTTCGGCAAATTGGCACCATTCAAAGTCTTCTGAATTAGCACTTCCTGTTTGTGATGTTCAGACAGCTACACACTGAATTACTCTGATAATGTGGCAAAATGTAGAGGGAAAGTTTAAAGCTACACAGAGTGTCTTTTGTCATAATTTCCAAGTGATTTGATTGAAGTTTTGTTTGCAATGGAAATAATGATAATTATTAATGATATACTCGAAAATGTATACGTGACCAGAGAATGAAAGCGTAGAGGTAAGGTCTCTTCTCATGTTGTGTGTTTGTTTTGTGAAGACAAAATGGAGTGATGGCTTTTTGTAGAGTAATTATTGGTATAGTAGTAGTTCTAGTGAATATAGTGTATCAGTGTGTGGAAGGCATTAGGATTAGCCAATGGTGAGGGTTAGGTGCCTGGAAGGAGACAATGAGGGCTTAAAACACCGTTAGGGTGAATATAAATGAATATGAATATTAACTCTTATTCCCGTACTCATCATTGCACGCTGTATGTACTGGTAGGCTGGCCGTCACTAAGTCTATGTAGACGACTTCTCTTGTATTTGTCTGTACGAGGCCATGTTGGGTGAACTATGGGTATTTATGTAATCTCCTCGAGCAGAAGTCCAGCTTCCACCAGGGGGCGCTTCTACCAGGTCCCAAGGGTTTTTACTGAGCTGGGGGAAAAAGCCTTCTCTTACTTCGCTCCATGGTCTTGGATTAAATGATCTAGTCCCATTAAATGAATTTAAGGCCATGTTAATATGCCATGTAACTCAAAAATGCCCCTGCATAGGATCTAGTCTCTAGAGTTTGAACTTGACTTTGTAATAGCTGTTATTACTGAATAAAGTAATACTAAAACACAAGAAAAGATGGGAAAATTTTTTTTTTTTTACTGGAGGTCTATGCTGCTTAAAATAGACACAAATGCCAACAGTTTCCTACAAAAATATAATAATTATTAATCATCATTGAAAGTTGTAATATATTAAACCACAGGAACTGAGTTAGACTTTTTGCTTTGCAGCTTTATTCATTAGGACACTAAGCCATAGCGAGCCATTACACATGTTTCAAAACCAAATATATCTCGGCTTCATCAAGCAGATATCATCTCAGATTAGCGGTTTGCTTATCCATTTGTTGCCTGCATTGCAAAGCACAAAACTATAGAATCAAAAAGGCAAAGCATCCCCCCCGAGACCATAAAGCTGTGTTGTTGTGTCCCTTCAGCGTCGATAAGGTTCAGTTTTCTCCTCTTGGTTGAGGTTGTCTCCGCCGTTCTGCCAGTTAGGTCCATACCTGGTTACAAGAAGACATGTTTTAATGGTTAAAGGTCATTTAAGTCGATTTGTAGCTGCATCTGTTGGGGTTTGAGTCTGGTTTGTAATTAACAGCATTACTAGTCAGAAGTCCTTACCTTCTGTTCATCTTCTCCATGTCACGCATGTACTTATGCTCTAAACAGACAAAGAAATGGAAATAGGAGTTTATTATCTTACTAACCCAAATAATCTGTGCATGTGGCCGGGTGATTTCAGTCGGTAGAGCAGGTGCACCTATAGAGGTGTGGAGGTCCACGTTGTGCTACAGTGTACTGTAGTGTGACAATAAAGACATCTTGAATCTTGAATCCAGGGTTTGAGTCCAACCTGTGACAATTTCCTGCATGTCTTAATTCTCATCTTCTCTGATTATGAGTCAAATCAGAATTTACTTTTCTGTCCAGTTCCATTTGATAGAAAATCAATTCTGAATCAAATGCTGACAAGAAGAATCCCTCCTAAATGCCACCCGTCTTACACTATAAAACCTGCAGCTTACATATAACAGTGACCAGCATGGTGTAGTGGTAAAATCCTATATACTTTACAGAAAACAATTGTATTTGTGCAACAGTTCATCAGAATGTAGAATATGTCCCAACACAGAAAGCATTATGTCTAAATATAGAGGTGGAACTGGGTTTAATGTTGAGAAGTGAAACACTTGTCTAGAGTTACAGAGTGACTGTAGTTTCAGCATTTAAATACCGATAATATGTGATGAAATGGAGCTTTGTTTTAGCCATGTTTAACCTAGATGTGTTGACATAATTCACCTGCAAATAACCAACAATGCTACAACACCTGTACTGTACCTTACTGTACATGCATATTGGTTCCAAATATTGGTTTCATTAACTACTAATAATCGGTATCGGTCTTGAAAAGCCAGTATCAGTCGATTGCTATAGTGAAAGCACATTAAGACAAAATAATGTGTTTTTATTCAAAGTGTCCAGCCACCTGCGACGACTGCCCCAACCAGTCACATCATTTGCCCCGCCCCGGCTGTTAGAGACCCAGATCATGCACTACTCCCATTGAAATGGACCCTACTCTACCCTGTTGGAGTAGATGGAGAAGGGGGTCCAACCCACAGTGGACCCGGGTGTAACCCTGATTGGGGTTTGTGGGACTTTACCTCTCCTCGCTTGTTTGGCGCCCCTCCACGCGGCTTTCAGACGGCCGAAGATACACTCCCCGGGGTCGGCCATGAGGACGACCAGCGCCAACGCAAGAAAGATCATAACACACTTCATCCTGAAAACACATCAATAATACATCTAACAATGTAGCAGGGCTACACTTCACAGTATTCAGAGGCAATGCTCGTCACATACGCCAAAGACTTTGTATTAAATGCAGTAAGAAGAAACTTTTACCTGGTTTATAGTCTGTGCCAAGAGATTAGTAAAGAGAGCGAAGAACTGCAGACTCTGAATCTCTGTGCCTATCAGCCTATCAGTTGTCTATATAAAGGCAGGGATCAACTCCTATAAGTCACAGTATTTACATATGTTGATTTTGTAACATTTTATTAGTCATTGCATTTGGCAATGTCGAGTTCTGTAGGACGATGATAAGATTTTCTTATCAATTTTTTTTTTTTTTCAAGCAGAAAGTGATTAGACTGTATTTCCATCTGTTGGGAAATACCACGTACATTATGCACTGAAGTGCACGTATAGTCTGAGCTGTTGATGTGATTCCCAGACCAACATGCAGCGGTGCAGGAACCGATGGATGGCCTACGCTGCTCCTCTCTCACTCTGACCACACGTCCATTTTCACATACTGATTAATAATTACATGTGACAGAAACATAACACACTGTCTCACTTGATGCTTATTACTTCATCTGGAATATGAGATATGAGCAGGTTAAATCATTATAAAATGGAAATATATATATATATATATATATATTTTGTATATGCATTTATATACATATACAATTCCTCTCTTTAGTTGGGGTTGAAAAAGGCACAGTGCTCTGCTTTTCAGCGTATCCTATTATCAGTTTTAATATGTTGGAGTGATTATATTCATTCATTCATTCAAACCTTTATTTAACCAGGATAAAAAAACTCCTTGGGATTAAAAATCTCTTTTACAAGAGTGTCCTGGCAAGTGTCAAATAGACAAGGAGACACTTCCAGGTAAATGCAGAGACACAGAGACACTTCCAGGTAAATACAGAGACACAGAGACACTTCTAGGTAGATACAGAGACACAGAGACACTTCCAGGTAAATACAGAGACACAGAGACACTTCCAGGTAAATACAGAGACACAGAGACACTTCCAGGTAAATACAGAGACACAGAGACACTTCCAGGGAAATACAGAGACACAGAGACACTTCCAGGTAAATACAGAGACACAGAGACACTTCCAGGTAAATACAGAGACACAGAGACACTTCCAGGTAAATACAGAGACACAGAGACACTTCCAGGTAAATACAGAGACACAGAGACACTTCCAGGGAAATACAGAGACACAGAGACACTTCTAGGTAAATGCAGAGACACAGAGACACTTCCAGGTAAATACAGAGACACAGAGACACTTCCAGGTAAATACAGAGACACAGAGACACTTCCAGGTAAATACAGAGACACAGAGACACTTCCAGGTAAATACAGAGACACAGAGACACTTCCAGGGAAATACAGAGACACAGAGACACTTCCAGGGAAATACAGAGACACAGAGACACTTCCAGGTAAATACAGAGACACAGAGACACTTCCAGGTAAATACAGAGACACAGAGACACTTCCAGGTAAATACAGAGACACAGAGACACTTCCAGGTAAATACAGAGACACAGAGACACTTCCAGGGAAATACAGAGACACAGAGACACTTCTAGGTAAATGCAGAGACACAGAGACACTTCCAGGTAAATACAGAGACACAGAGACACTTCCAGGTAAATACAGAGACACAGAGACACTTCCAGGTAAATACAGAGACACAGAGACACGTCCAGGGAAATACAGAGACACAGAGACACGTCCAGGGAAATACACAGACACAGAGACACTTCTAGGTAAATACAGAGACACAGAGACACTTCCAGGTAAACACAGAGACACTTCCAGGTAAATATAGAGACACAGAGACACTTCCAGGTAAATATAGAGACACAGAGACACTTCCAGGTAAATACAGAGACACAGAGACACTTCCAGGTAAATACAGAGACACAGAGACACTTCCAGGTAAATACAGAGACACAGAGACTGTATGAGCCATCCCTTTGCATTAATTGATACTTTCCTTTCTTCTTTTATCGAAGTTTCCACGTCCCACTTTTGATGACCAGGTCTTCAATTAAAAACGAAGAGTCTAACATCACACCAGGCAACTACTTGCAAATCCCACTCTGTATATTATTGTATATAATTAAGAACCCAGCAAGACTTCAGGTTCAAGAAAGGGGAATTCTGCAATGGCTGCACTGTTCTTGAGCTTGTCTGGAATCAGTCCTATCAGCAACAAATCATGTGACTGGTTGGAAATGACAGCGGGGCAGTCGGTACAGGTATTTTGTCTCAATGTGCTTTCTGCTGGGCTTTCACTAGCGATCGACTGAAACTGGCTTTTCAAGACCGATGTATATATATATATATATATATATATATATATATATACAGTGGGTACGGAAAGTATTCAGACCCCTTTAAATTTTTCACTCTTTGTTTCATTGCAGCCATTTTCCAAAAATCAAAAAAGTTCATTTTATTTCTCAGTAATGTACACTCAGCACCCCATCTTGGACAGAAAAAAACAGAAATGTAGAAATTTTTGCAAATTTATTAAAAAACAAAAACTGAAATATCACATGGTCATAAGTATTCAGACCCTTTGTTCAGTATTTAGTAGAAGCACCCTTTTGATCTAATACAGCCATGAGTCGTTTTGGGAAAGATGCAACAAGTTTTTCACATCTGGATTTGGGTATCCTCTGCCATTCCTCCTTGCAGATCCTCTCCAGTTCTGTCAGGTTGGATGGTAAACGTTGGTGGACAGTCATTTTCAGGTCTCTCCAGAGATGCTCAATTGGGTTTAAGTCAGGGCTCTGGCTGGGCCATTCAAGAACAGCCACGGAGTTGTTGTGAAGCCACTCCTTCGTTATTTTAGCGGTGTGCTTAGGGTCATTGTCTTGTTGGAAGGTAAACCTTCGGCCCAGTCTGAGGTCCAGAGCACTCTGGAAAAGGTTTTCGTCCAGGATATCCCTGTACTTGGCCGCATTCATCTTTCCCTCGATTGCAACCAGTCGTCCTGTCCCTGCAGCTGAAAAACACCCCCACAGCATGATGCTGCCACCACCATGCTTCACTGTTGGGACTGTATTGGACAGGTGATGAGCAGTGCCTGGTTTTCTCCACACATACCGCTTAGAATTAAGGCCAAAAAGTTCTATCTTGGTCTCATCAGACCAGAGGATTTTATTTATCACCATCTTGGAGTCCTTCAGGTGTTTTTTAGCAAACTCCATGCGGGCTTTCATGTGTCTTGCACTGAGGAGAGGCTTCCTTCGGGCCACTCTGCCATAAAGCCCCGACTGGTGGATTGCTGCAGTGATGGTTGACTTACTACAACTTTCTCCCATCTCCCGACTGCATCTCTGGAGCTTAGCCACAGTGACCATTGGGTTCTTCTTTGCCTCTCTCACCAAGGCTCTTCTCCCCCGATAGCTCAGTTTGGCCGGACGGCCAGCTCTAGGAAGGGTTCTGGTCGTCCCAAACGTCTTCCATTTGAGGATTATGGAGGCCACTGTGCTCTTAGGAACCTTAAGTGCAGCAGAAATTTTTTTGTAACCTTGACCAGATCTGTGCCTTGCCACAATTCTGTCTCTGAGCTCCTCAGGCAGTTCCTTTGACCTCATGATTGTCATTTGCTCTGACATGCACTGTGAGCTGTAAGGTCTTATATAGACAGGTGTGTGGCTTTCCTAATCAAGTCCAATCAGTATAATCAAACACAGCTGGACTCCAATGAAGGTGTAGAACCATCTCAAGGATGATCAGAAGAAATAGACAGCACCTGAGTTACATATGAGGGTCACGGCAAAGGGTCTGAATACTTATGACCATGTGATATTTCAGTTTTTGTTTTTTAATAAATTTGCAAAAATTTCTACATTTCTGTTTTTTTCTGTCCAAGATGGGGTGCTGAGTGTACATTACTGAGAAATAAAATGAACTTTTTTGATTTTTGGAAAATGGCTGCAATGAAACAAAGAGTGAAAAATTTAAAGGGGTCTGAATACTTTCCGTACCCACTGTATATACAGATAGATCGGGAAATGCCTAATATCGGGCTCCATACTATACGCATTTCACTGTTTGGTATCGTTGTAAAATAAAGAATAATAATTGTGCCAAAGTGCCTTGATTTATTTTGCAAAATCTAGACTCGATCCAACAAAGCATTACTTTAGTGGTTCACAAACTGTATCAATCTTTGCCTAAATATCAAGGGTAAAACGGGTTTTACTGTTGTAAAGAAGCAAAACTTAGACATACAGTACATTCTGTGGATATATTGCTTGTTTTTTTCTATTTTAATTCCAAAGGCCAAGGGAAAATTATCAGGATGCATAGTATCCTGATCCATGAAATAACCTTTAATAATAAAGATCTGCCTCTATGGGAATTTAACATAGGGGGGTGTATACTTATGCCCCCTGTATTTTAACATAGGGGGTGTGTACTTATGCCCCCTGTATTTTAACATAGGGGGGTGTATACTTATGCCCCCTGTATTTTAACATAGGGGGGTGTATACTTATGTCCCCTGTATTTTAACATAGGGGGGTGTATACTTATGTCCCCTGTATTTTAACATAGGGGGGTGTATACTTATACCCCCTGTATTTTAACATAGGGGGGTGTATACTTATGCCCCTGTATTTTAACATAGGGGGGTGTGTACTTATGTCCCCTGTATTTTAACATAGGGGGGTGTATACTTATGCCCCCTGTATTTTAACATAGGGGGGTGTATACTTATGTCCCTGTATTTTAACATAGGGGGGTGTCTACTTATGCCCCCTGTATTTTAACATAGGGGGGTGTATACTTATGCCCCCTGTATTTTAACATAGGGGGGGTGTATACTTATGCCCCTGTATTTTAACATAGGGGGGTGTGTACTTATGTCCCCTGTATTTTAACATAGGTGGGTGTATACTTATGCCCCCTGTATTTTAACATAGGGGGGGTGTATACTTATGCCCCTGTATTTTAACATAGGGGGGTGTATACTTATGCCCCTGTATTTTAACATAGGGGGGTGTGTACTTATGTCCCCTGTATTTTAACATAGGGGGGTGTATACTAATGCCCCCTGTATTTTAACATAGGGGGGTGTATACTTATGCCCCCTGTATTTTAACATAGGTGGGTGTATACTTATGCCCCCTGTATTTTAACATAGGGGGGGTGTATACTTATGCCCCTGTATTTTAACATAGGGGGGTGTATACTTATGCCCCTGTATTTTAACATAGGGGGGTGTGTACTTATGTCCCCTGTATTTTAACATAGGGGGGTGTATACTTATGCCCCCTGTATTTTAACATAGGGGGGTGTATACTTATGTCCCTGTATTTTAACATAGGGGGGTGTATACTTATGCCCCTGTATTTTAACATAGGGGGGTGTATACTTATGCCCCTGTATTTTAACATAGGGGGGTGTATACTTATGCCCCTGTATTTTAACATGGGGGGGTGTATACTTATGCCCCTGTATTTTAACATAGGGGGGTGTATACTTATGCCCCTGTATTTTAACATAGGGGGGTGTATACTTATGCCCCTGTATTTTAACATAGGGGGGTGTATACTTATGCCCCTGTATTTTAACATAGGGGGGTGTATACTTATGCCCCCTGTATTTTAACATAGGGGGGTGTATACTTATGCCCCCTGTATTTTAACATAGGGGGGTGTCTACTTATGCCCCCTGTATTTTAACATAGGGGGGTGTATACTTATGCCCCCTGTATTTTAACATAAGGGGGGTGTATACTTATGCCCCTGTATTTTAACATAGGGGGGTGTATACTTATGCCCCTGTATTTTAACATAGGGGGGTGTGTACTTATGTCCCCTGTATTTTAACATAGGTGGGTGTATACTTATGCCTCCTGTATTTTAACATAGGGGGGGTGTATACTTATGCCCCTGTATTTTAACATAGGGGGGTGTATACTTATGCCCCTGTATTTTAACATAGGGGGGTGTGTACTTATGTCCCCTGTATTTTAACATAGGGGGGTGTATACTTATGCCCCCTGTATTTTAACATAGGGGGGTGTATACTTATGTCCCTGTATTTTAACATAGGGGGGTGTATACTTATGCCCCTGTATTTTAACATAGGGGGGTGTATACTTATGCCCCTGTATTTTAACATAGGGGGGTGTATACTTATGCCCCTGTATTTTAACATGGGGGGGTGTATACTTATGCCCCTGTATTTTAACATAGGGGGGTGTATACTTATGCCCCTGTATTTTAACATAGGGGGGTGTATACTTATGCCCCTGTATTTTAACATAGGGGGGTGTATACTTATGCCCCTGTATTTTAACATAGGGGGGTGTATACTTATGCCCCCTGTATTTTAACATAGGGGGGTGTATACTTATGCCCCTGTATTTTAACATGGGGGGGTGTATACTTATGCCCCCTGTATTTTAACATAGGGGGGTGTATACTTATGCCCCTGTATTTTAACATAGGGGGGTGTATACTTATGCCCCCTGTATTTTAACATAGGGGGGTGTATACTTATGCCCCCTGTATTTTAACATAGGGGGGTGTATACTTATGCCCCTGTATTTTAACATAGGGGGGTGTATACTTATGCCCCCTGTATTTTAACATAGGGGGGTGTATACTTATGCCCCCTGTATTTTAACATAGGGGGGTGTATACTTATGCCCCCTGTATTTTAAGGAAGAACATTTATTTATTTACGATACATTATTCATTCAAAAAGAAAATTTGTGTCCTTAAAGGTTGGATTTTACCTCATTTTTTCATTAAGGCATTAAGATCAATTTCCAAAATATGATTTTGTTATTCCTCTTTTTAGTCATCTTAAGCCTGGGTATATAAACTTATGAGCACAACTGTATATAAAGCATCCTCTCAGGAATTACATCACGCAACAAAGTACTGTAGTATTGTGTGCAAAGCACCAGCCAGTTTAAATACACGTTTAATGCTTATGGTCCCATGAAAACCAGTGAAAACCGGACATTTTCATGAATTTATAACCCCCCCTCGGACGCCCTTAGACGGTACGTAACAAGTGGACATGTCCGGGCAAAAGAGGACGTTAGGTCCCCCTAGCATGTACCATACATCTACCTATTTCTAGTCAGTGGTCACACAATGACTTTACCTCTCCATGCTTGTTTGGCGCCCCTCCACGCGGCTTTCAGACGGCCGAAGATACACTCCCCGGGGTCGGCCATGAGGACGACCAGCCCCAACACGAGAAAGATCATAACACACTTCATCCTGAAAAACAAAAACACATCACCTGTCACTCAAACAAAAAGAATTCATCCAACAAGATAGCATGGCTGCAACTCACAGCATGTGGTGCTGATGCTGATCACATATCCCAAAGACTAAATAAAGCAAGAATAAAACAAATTATACCTGATTAAAGGTCTGAGCCAAAAGAGTAAAGAGAGCAAAGTGAGATTCAACAAGCGATGTGGATCCCGTTGCCTACTGTACCATTTGTCAAGTACTTGTGTGTTTTATAAAGGAACTCATGGCACAGCCTTAAGAACCCCTAACATTGTGTTTGTCATTGTATTTTGCAATGTTAAGTTCTCTAGAAGGATGATAAGATGATTAATCTTGCAGGTTTTCAGGATGTCAAGTCATGTTTTCAAAGCGGTGATTCAGCTCTATTTCTATCTGTTGGGAAACATCCCTTACTGCAAGTTAGCTCCACAAGGTCTTTCTTAAGGATTTGGTTGTGTCAACAGCTTATATATCTCATAACTGTTGTCATTATAGGTTTGTTGCCGCCTCTCTGGAGGGATCTAAAAGAGACTGTAACATATGAAGGATGCCAAGACCTTTGTTACATAAAACATTGTTTTAATGTGATCTGATAACTCAAAGTTCAAAACAAATGGGGTTGATCTCATCCAAAAGGATCAACACTAACACTGTTCCAGTCAAAAAGGCCAATTTACTGAAGTCTTCTTACTTTGTATTTTATTTTTTATGGTGCATATAAAAAGTGGTGACTAACAGTGACTAATGTTTCGATGTAAGGTTCCATCTTCATCAGAGTCCCTGGAGAGAACGGGCGATGAAGCCCTTAACAACAAGCAACAGGTGTGATACCGGTAGACACACCCATCTCACTCATTATCAGTCATTAAAGGGGAAATACCCACAAACAGGTCAAAAGTGATTAAAAACAATGTTGATAGGCAACTATCATAAAATGTTCACAATACAATGGGATTACAGGTATATTCATTTTAAATGCTGTACTTTGACATTAGAGAATGTAAGTTAAATTGAATTCTTCATTTAAATCTAGAGTGTCGAGTGTATGCATCCAAAATGCTTCCCTGCAGGGGAGTTCATTGATGATATCCCCACCCCTGGGTGGGGGTGTGGTTTTCTCAATGCCACATAACCTCAGTGATGCAGGGGAGCGATGACTGGCCTCCTTGTAATACCTCGCCATGGCATATGTTAAGATCTGGGTACGGATTCCAGTCTTGTGTTCATCTATCTTAGTTGGAGTTGACGTTTTGCTTGGTCTAGAGAAACCTGTCCACAGGGACACTTTAGGAGGCACACTACTACTACGTGTGTACTGTTGCAATTAATACATTAACCCTAGTGTTGTCCACGGGTCAAATTTGACCCATTTTCAGTTTTTTTATCACAAACAATGGGTCTTTGAAAATAAGCGCTGAAATTGTCAGCATTAGAAATATCAAATAACTTTGGAAAAAACATTTAAAAAAAGCACCCACAGCATTGAAAAAGTGACAAAAATGTCTGAAAAAGCGATAATGTGGTTAACAACACAAGGGTTAAGAGATGGAATAGTTCTTGTTGCATTGGTCGAGTTATAGCGTTGCACACAATTACCACATTGATAGAAACCCCCCCCCCAAAAAAACAAGCATACTCTATATTTTTGTATTGCAGTTTTATTATATGCTGATTGTTATGATTAATATCAGAAGCAATATCTCATGATATATCATCTCAGAAAGCCATCTGGAGCCGATCCCTACATGATTCCTGCAGACCTGAGACTACAGCTTGAATCATCTCAGTCATCTTCAGGGACTCTCCTGAGAGTCTTCACGTTGTGCCTTTAGGTCTCGGTATTGATTTATCCCAAACCTAAGTCAAAAAAGGAATTTAGATACAGATTGGCGTTAGTAAAATCCAGAAAAACTCATATTGTATTTAATCAATAAAAAATATAATTCCAAATAAGAGTAAGCGGTCCTCGTGAGTCCTTACTTTGCTGTCGACACCAGCGCGTGACGGTGAGTCCTGGTTGCTAGGCAGACGAGGAGATAAAATAACATCAAAACAATGGCATAGGTATTATTTAATACAATTTCAAAAATTAAAAAATATAACTGTTCTTGTGGGCCCCAAGTGGAGGCTGCTGTATAACTACTAGACCTGTTGGGTCCTGGTAAATCCTGGAGTGTGGTCTAGACCTGTTCTATCTGTAAAGGGTCTCCAGATAACTCTTGTTATGAATTGATACTATAAATAAAATTGAATTGAAATTGAATTGAATTAAATAACCCCAAAACTCATCGGTGGTTTTGCATGGGCTGTCTCCCCTTTAGCTTTTCTCTCCACATAACCGACAAGAAAAATGTATTTCCACTTTCTTTCTGCATGTTTTATCCCGGTGCCTTGTCCTCAGCTGACTGTCTGAAGTTCCTCACGGGGAGCTCACCTTATTCAACTTGTGATTTACCTTTCCATGCTCCTTTTCCTTTTCTCCAAAAGGAATGAATGCTTTTAAACCCCCGACACTCCGCGGGTTCAGCCATGAAGACGACCAGCGTCAGCACCAGAAGCATCACAAAACACTTCATCCTACAAAACACATCACAGTCCAAATCAGCTGTCTTCATTCACTACATTCATTCCTCCAACAAAATAACAAGTCATGATATATATATATATATATATATATATATATATATATATATATATATACAGTATATATGCGCAGTGGCAGAGCCCATCACATATCTCTAAGTCTTTGCATTCATTAAAGTTACATGACGAATATAGTATCTTGCTTTTTACCTTACAAATGAAGTGTCAGAGAGAGCAGAGTGAGCAGATTTACAGGTGATGTGAACGTCTGAGCCTAAGTTGTGAGGTGCCTGTCCTTTTTATCAGGACATTTGAATTTGCTAACCTTATATTTCTCATTGTATTTTGCAATGTCACATTATCTGATCTGAAAATCCCACTTCTACAATTTCAGGGATTTTAAGACGTGAGAAAGTGGTCAGACTACAGATGTTTTCTTCTGTTAGGAGAAGACATCCTCATAAAGACTTCAACTTTTTCGTAATACATGTGGAGAAACGGTGTGAATGTGGCCGTCACACACGTTTTAAATGCAGCGGGATCAATACCTTTCTCTAATTGAAGGGCAAGTCTGCAGCAGTAAAGAATAGGTTCTCAAGTCTAAAAACAAGAGTCAGGTGCCCATACGTACATGGAAACATAAATAAATACATCACTGTTTCTCCTGTCCATACTGGCTAATACATCCTAGAAGTATTTAACCCTTATGTTGTCCTCCCGGGTCAAAATTAATACTTTTAACTCTTGTATTGTATCAGGTCAAATTGACCCATTTCAAATTTTTACAAGAAGAAAAATGGAACAAGTTACAAGTTTCTACCTGAAAATCAGCGGCCTTACCTTATTTCCTGTGATGAACATGTATTCCTGACTCAATTGAGAACATTATTCTGGATATGACACTTATGTTGTTTCCATAGTGGATTTTTAACATGAATTATAACCTTATGGCAAAAAACTAACCCCACTTCCATGTTTAATTGTGTTCTAGTAGAGACTGATGCATTCCCTAAACATACATGTTATCTCAGCTGTTTGAAATTGAGATAAAGACAATATTTGTTAATAGATTATGAAGTAAAATTTTATTTCAGAATTGTTTTTAAAACCCCAAATAAGTCCCGAGGGATACGAGAGAGTCGGACAGTGAAGACAATACAAGGGTTAAGCCACTGTTTTGCCATTTTTGTCACTTTTTCTCCATGTGCTCCTTGCTATTTTCAATGTTTTTGTCACTTTTTTCCACTACCACCAATATGCTCACCACTAGACTTGTTACCAGTAGTTTTACTCCGATTCTCCACTGGAGGCGTTCCGGTTCATTTCCGTCCTCTGTTACGCGCCGTACCACACCGGGACCGTCTCATTATATTGTCTCTACAAGTACTTTACAGAACAATCTGGTGTTTATTAAGCTATCAATGTTCCACTCCTGCGATTAAACTCCATGCTCTCTTTTCTGGCGTTGTCCCTTAAAGAAAAGTCTTATTATGTTTTTCTACTTCCAAGATGAATCATTCATCGTCCGTGGTGTTGTAGAGGAGACGTACGGCCAATAAACCTCTTTTACATGAAATTGTCAAATTTTTATGTTAGAAAAAAGCTGAAAATGTGAATTATTTTGACTAAAGGTGAGGATCAGAGTAATGAAGGTAATGGATAATCAAAGTTTTGTCAGGATAAAATTAATAAAACACCCAAAATTCAATGAAAGTGGAGAACTTGTGAAGAACGTAGAATGGAACCATCTGTGTTATTTTGTGGCAAATTTGGTTGAAATAAACCCAAATGTCTGATATAAAAACTTTGAAAACGGGTCAAATTTGACCCGAGGACAACTTTCTGTGCACAAAATCCATTCTAAAGTGTATATCTTTATACGTTTGTATGTTGCATAAATGAATGCAACATAAGTTTATGTGACACTTCGTCAGTCTGATTTAGAATAAATTGAGTATCTTGAGAAGTTCAGATCATTTTAGCATGCAGTCCACAGAATTTGAGCCATTTAGCCTCCTGTAGCTCACATTTCGTGATAGAAGCTACGTCAATACATCTGAAAACTGACTTGGTTTTTTAGCAGCAAAAGGAATTATTTTTCAGTTAGAACTGGACTTGAAGGTACTTGTTGACATCTAAAGTTATTAGTAGTAGTTCAATTTTATAGCATTGTAAAACAAATGGAAGTGTTTTTGAAATAGTATTGAGTAAAAGTTGACATATTCCAGTCTGTGATTATCATCAACATCCATTCCTTTAATTTTAGTCTCAATAATTCCTAATTTCTGCTTTTCTAACTCAAACATTAGGGATAATTTCCTATAAATGAGGTTTATTGACCATAAATTCCAAAAATAACTGTAAAACTAAAGTTAATAAGTTAGTGTTACGTAGTGTTAAACGTCAAAAAAAGTGACAAACATTGAAAAAAGAAGCATCAAAAGTGTTGAAAAAAGGGACAAAGAGCGTTGTGTGGAATAAATCATGTTATTTTGAGGATTTAAAAACAACATTGATATAGGACAACATGAGGACAACATGAGGACAACATGGGGACAACATGAGGGCAACATGAGGACAACATGAGGACAACATGAGGGTAACATGAGGACAACATGAAGACAAAATGAGGACGACATGAAGACAACATGAGGACAACATGAAGACAACATGAGGACAACATGAAGACAACATGAGGGCAACATGAGGACAACATGAGGACAACATGAGGACAACATGAGGACAACATGAAGACAACATGAGGGCAACATGAGGACAACATGAGGACAACATGAGGGCAACATGAGGGCAACATGAGGACGACATGAAGACAACATGAGGACGACATGAGGACAACATGGGGACAACATGAGGACTACATGAAGACAACATGACGGTAACATGAGGACGACATGAAGACAACATGAGGACAACATGAAGACAACATGAAGACAACATGAGGGCAACATGAGGACAACATGAGGACTACATGAAGACAACATGACGGTAACATGAGGACGACATGAAGACAACATGAGGGCAACATGAAGACAACATGAGGGCAACATGAGGACAACATGAGGACGACATGAAGACAAGATGAGGACGACATGAGGACAACATGAGGACAACATGAGGACTACATGAAGACAACATGAGAGTTAATAAGACCACAAAGCAGACGTTTTGGTATTTCAGCTTTATTCAGCAGTTTATCAGCATATTTAGCAGTTTTCGAATATGAATAGATAACTCGAGACAGACAGTTTGTTGGATCACACATTTGTTTCCTGCAGAAAGCTATATCTCACACATGTCTTCAGAGGGACCAGAATCAGTCAAAGACCACAAAGTCCGGCTCTTCTGGCTCGTGGTACGCTCCGCCTCTTGCTCGGGACTGCGCTCTTCTAGAGAAGGGAATCACAGATTTAAAAAATGTCTTAACGTCAAATAAAGATAACATAAATTCACTGATTCTGCTTTTGAAATGAGTCTTTTTTATATATATATATATTATATCTTTGTGAATTAAATATAATTCAGTTTTGAATTGGTTGGAGGAAACAAAGGTGATAGGTGTGTTTTACTAATATCTAACATTTTGTTGATCAAATGTATAATCAACAAATGAGATTCAATCATATGATTATGTGTCAGCAGGTCCTAAAGATCAACCTCAGCTCTATAATTTACAGGTAGAGCAGGTCTAGACCGCTCTATAATTTACAGATAGAGCAGGTCTAGACCGCTCTATAATTTGCAGATAGAGCAGGTCTAGACCTCTCTATAATTTACAGATAGAGCAGGTCTAGACCGCTCTATAATTTACAGATAGAGCAGGTCTAGACCACTCTATAATTTACAGATAGAGCAGGTCTAGACCGCTCTATAATTTACAGATAGAGCAGGTCTAGACCTCTCTATAATTTACAGATAGAGCAGGTCTAGACCTCTCTATAATTTACAGATAGAGCAGGTCTAGACCTCTCTATAATTTACAGGTAGAGCAGGTCTAGACCGCTCTATAATTTACAGATAGAGCAGGTCTAGACCTCTCTATAATTTACAGGTAGAGCAGGTCTAGACCTCTCTATAATTTACAGATAGAGCAGGTCTAGACCTCTCTATAATTTACAGATAGAGCAGGTCTAGACCTCTCTATAATTTACAGATAGAGCAGGTCTAGACCTCTCTATAATTTACAGATAGAGCAGGTCTAGACCTCTCTATAATTTACAGATAGAGCAGGTCTAGACCACTCTATAATTTACAGAGAAGAGCAGGTCTAGACCACTCTATGATTTACAGATAGAGCAGGTCTAGACCTCTCTATAATTTACAGATAGAGCAGGTCTAGACCGCTCTATAATTTACAGGTAGAGCAGGTCTAGACCACTCTATAATTTACAGAGAAGAGCAGGTCTAGACCACTCTATGATTTACAGATAGAGCAGGTCTAGACCGCTCTATAATTTACAGATAGAGCAGGTCTAGACCGCTCTATAATTTACAGATAGAGCAGGTCTAGACCACTCTATAATTTACAGATAGAGCAGGTCTAGACCTCTCTATAATTTACAGATAGAGCAGGTCTAGACCGCTCTATAATTTACAGATAGAGCAGGTCTAGACCACTCTATAATTTACAGAGAAGAGCAGGTCTAGACCACTCTATGATTTACAGATAGAGCAGGTCTAGACCTCTCTATAATTTACAGATAGAGCAGGTCTAGACCGCTCTATAATTTACAGGTAGAGCAGGTCTAGACCGCTCTATAATTTACAGATAGAGCAGGTCTAGACCTCTCTATAATTTACAGATAGAGCAGGTCTAGACCGCTCTATAATTTACAGGTAGAGCAGGTCTAGACTGCTCTATAATTTACAGATAGAGCAGGTCTAGACCACTCTATAATTTACAGAGAAGAGCAGGTCTAGACCACTCTATGATTTACAGATAGAGCAGGTCTAGACCTCTCTATAATTTACAGATAGAGCAGGTCTAGACCGCTCTATAATTTACAGGTAGAGCAGGTCTAGACCTCTCTATAATTTACAGGTAGAGCAGGTCTAGACCGCTCTATAATTTACAGATAGAGCAGGTCTAGACCACTCTATAATTTACAGATAGAGCAGGTCTAGACCTCTCTATGATTTACAGGTAGAGCAGGTCTAGACCGCTCTATAATTTACAGGTAGAGCAGGTCTAGACCTCTCTATAATTTACAGGTAGAGCAGGTCTAGACCGCTCTATAATTTACAGATAGAGCAGGTCTAGACCGCTCTATAATTTACAGATAGAGCAGGTCTAGACCTCTCTATAATTTACAGGTAGAGCAGGTCTAGACCTCTCTATAATTTACAGATAGAGCAGGTCTAGACCTCTCTATAATTTACAGATAGAGCAGGTCTAGACCTCTCTATAATTTACAGATAGAGCAGGTCTAGACCTCTCTATAATTTACAGATAGAGCAGGTCTAGACCACTCTATAATTTACAGATAGAGCAGGTCTAGACCCCTCTATAATTTACAGATAGAGCAGGTCTAGACCACTCTATAATTTACAGATAGAGCAGGTCTAGACCGCTCTATAATTTACAGATAGAGCAGGTCTAGACCTCTCTATAATTTACAGATAGAGCAGGTCTAGACCACTCTATAATTTAAAGATAGAGCAGGTCTAGACCACTCTATAATTTACAGATAGAGCAGGTCTAGACCTCTCTATAATTTACAGATAGAGCAGGTCTAGACCACTCTATAATTTACAGATAGAGCAGGTCTAGACCACTCTATAATTTACAGATAGAGCAGGTCTAGACCTCTCTATAATTTACAGATAGAGCAGGTCTAGACCACTCTATAATTTACAGATAGAGCAGGTCTAGGGTGATGAAAAGCGGCAATAACAGTCACAATAAAAGATAATGGAAACAGTGACTAAAAACACTAGTTTTCAGTAGTTCATGGCCTAGCAGGGTACTGTGCGGCATTCTTCGTCCCTAGACACTGAAGGCCATGTCCGTATTTTACAAGTTCGGAGTGAGAACGAGTTGTAAAGATACACTTTTTCTAAATGGTTGCAATGTTTTAGGTCTGAGGCTTTGTTTAAATTTGGCTCATTGGTATTACCATTAACTATTAGTCAGACATGCTTACCTTTGAGCCATCTTCTCCATTCTACGGTCATATCTGTAGGCTGAAGAAACAAAAAAATGAAAATTAAACACAATATCTTTTTGTCATAGACAGGCAATTTATTGATTTTTCTGTAAATTATTACAATAATAACGCTCTCTTTACTTAGGGTAAAGTTAGCGCTTTGCAGCAAATACAGCTGAGATGTCAGGACTAAAGACTTAAAGACTTAGTGGAACTTGTAGTTTGGTGCAGTCAATGGTGAAAATGTGATATTCATGCATAATCTGTACAAACTAGTTGATGACGGACTAAAGAAGAGTGAGTATATGAACGCTTGTTGTTTACCTTTCCATCCCTGCCGGGCTCCTCTGAACACGGACTTGGCTCCTCTCCACAAAGATTTAAAGAAACACTCCCCGGGTTCGGCCATGAGGACGACCAGCGTCAACACGAGGAAGAGCATGACGCACTTCATCCTAAAAAGCAAAAACACATCTTATTTTACTATGTACACTTTGCATATTTTGTACACAGTTTACATCAGTTGTTTTTTTCCCGAGATAAGAATAGCTCTTATCTTTTCTAATTTAATTTCTTAGCTGTCCCATATCTCTTCGATCACTTAATGAATTCATCTAACAAGGATTAAATTGATTTTGGATTAAATCAAGTCAAACAAAGAGTCTTACCTGCCCACAGACTGAAAGTCAGATTCAAGAGACTGATGTCGAAAAGAGTGAAGTTGTCAACTGTGGGATTTACAGTTTATGGTAATCTTTGTACCCAACAGTGAAATACATTACTTGTGGGTGGGGCAGATGTCAGTTCCTCGGTATGGCACTTATTAGTGCTGCGTCATTTTTCGGCCATTTATTAATATTCAGTAGTCTAATTTTGGTTTCTAATCTGATAACTTGAGAGAGTGGTTAGACTCAAGATTCAACTTCCATCTATGAGGAGACTTTGCAAACTGAAAAGAATGTAAAATGCAATTATATATTATTGCTACATATTATATATGAGTGCACACTCAGTCAAACAAATAATCCATATCCCGCAAAGACAAAGCTAATTTATTCATCACATTTTGCTTGGTGAAAATAACGACAAAATAAGGTAAAAACACCTGGAATCCTCCTCTAAAGTCGACCATTACAAAAAATAAAAGTAAAAAGTGGATATAGGGTCGTGTTTGTCGAGGGATCAACCCATAGCAGACACTCCTCTCTATCTAACACATTGTTTGCCATGTTTCTGTTGTTGTTTCTTCAATTTACTATCCAAACACAAAATCTATTACAGTTTCCAACCTAAAGAGACATCTTTACATAACCAGGTCAGAACATACAGAATATATGGCACATCTATGTTCATTTGTTACATTAAACTGATGACAAAATAAATGATGAATATCAAACTTATTTCTTATATATCATTAAATAGCTGTAGTACTTAAAGTGGCTCAAATGTCACCAGTGGGAGTTGTGCCCCTTAACTTTGAAGACGTGTTTTGACTACAGGAGCGGGGATGTTTCTAGAAAAGGAAGAAACACAGCTTCTTTTTTTGTCAGTAAAATGGTGTGAAAAAACAGCATGACTAAGGCATTTCAAAAAGCAATTAAAGGGAAATGGTCAATGTTATCATTGATGCAGCATTACTAGCTAGTTTGACTGTGACACGTGTGCAGATCTTATCAGATGTCAAGTCACGTCTTCAACACGTCGATGCTGAACAGCTGGACAGCAACACCCAAAACTGAGCAAGACGCACCCATGGGAACCTTTATGCATTATGCAAGGCCTCAATCACACCTACAGTATATACAGTACATACACACACACACACACACACACACACACACACACACACATCATTCACCAGGCTCCGTACAGTAGGTTCAGTCCATAACACAAGAAGTAAGAATCTGCAATATGTATCGCCACATGTTTCTAAACTATAAGCTCTACCCTGAGAAATGTGTAGAATAAAATGCTAAAGTTTTTAGTTATTATGGTCGGATAGGATAAAATAAGTAAATAAAGTGTCAATTACTATAGTATGGAATAGAAAGGTTAAAATGTTTTATATACAATGTCTGGATAAATATTTGTATGCAAGTGTGACTGTTTAAATGCATGGATGTGTGTGTGTATCTTTTGACTACATATTGTATATTTTTCTGTATTTAAAAAATGTAAATGCTAACTAGTGTCACTACCTTATACACACAGGCCACACAGTTACCATCATTTCCTAATTCATTCAGATGTTTACTTCCAATAAGACAAGGGAAAATATGTATTTTGCATTGCAGATGGCATATTTATTGAAATTGATATGATAAATGACAATGAAACCACTTCATGTTAAAGAAGCATGTCTTTTATGCAGAGTCGCTCATTCGGTTGGACCGTCGTAGTCTCAGGCAAAAGCTCTCTCTCGCTCCAACACACGTTCCAGAGCTTGTTCCTCAGTCTCGCCGTGTCTTCTCCTGATTAAACTGGTGGGTGGGGGGGAGATGGGGAGACGTCAGCTCAGGAATATAACAACTAACGCAACAAGCAGCTTTTGGTGTTATTGAATAATTGTACATTAATCCTTACCTATGGATCGCTCGTCCGGCTAAATAAAACAGAGAAGAGAAAATAAAAGAAAGATAAGTCATTTTAAGACCATTTAATTAAACATTAAGTTATTCTGCATACTCTCACATACAGTAGGGTATCTTCTACATACGGCGTGATATTGCTACCATTTCTACTACTATTCTACTATTAGCTACTGCCACCCCTAATGTAGCAATGGCGTAGCAACACCAGATTTATAACGTCTTAGGTTGTCTGGTTCTGCTTTATTGTTTCTAATGTTTTCCACAAAGGCAAAAAATAAAAATGTAGAGAGAGATGATGATGTCACACAGACGACCGGTGATGTCCGCTCAGAACAGCTCATGGATCTGAACGTTGTCATCCCTTAAATCATATAGAAGCCCGTAAATTGTGTGCAAGGTTGAAATTACAGCCTAGTAAATGCCTTGTTTTTCACCTGAAGTGGACCAAACTCGGGTTCACTTGGAAGTGAACCGAGACCCCCTGCTTCAAGCGCACCAGAGTTGGGATGAGAGTTCACACCAACCCAAACCAACCAGACTCCCCGACCAGACTCCCCGACCAGACTCCCCGACCAGACTCTCCAACCAGAACCAACCAGACTCTCCGACCAGACTCTCCGACCAGACTCTCCGACCAGACTCTCCGACCAGACTCTCTGACCAGACTCCCCGACCAGAGTCTTTGACCGGACTCCTCAACCAGACTCTCCGACCAGACTCTCCGACCAGACTCCCCGACAAGACTCCCCGACCAGACTCTCCAACCAGAACCAACCAGACTCTCTGACCAGACTCTCCCACCAGATTCCCCGACCAGACTCCCCGTCCAGACTCCCCGACCAGACTCTCCAACCAGAACCAACCAGACTCTTTGACCAGACTCCTCAACCAGACTCCCCGATCAGACTCCCCAACCAGACGCTCCAACCGGACTCTCTGACCAGACGCTCCAACCAAATGCTCCACAGTTTGTTTTAAAGCAGACCAAACGAGGAATAGGTGTTAAAGCAACCTAAACCAGACTAAGAATCTTTGGCTATTCTTTATGTATGTGTTTTACAAACATTCATACATCTGATGATGAGTTAGACCTAAGCATTTCCAACTGTGCACGTCAAGAAAAGGTTGGCAGAAAAAACTCCTAAATCATCGGAATCATTAAAAGGCCAACTGATTTGATGGCAGTACCGTGAATGGCTCCACTAATAAGCATCCCCAAAAAGCCCTCTCCTGGTTCAGCCATGAGGACGACCAGCGACAACACAAGGAAGAGAGCGATGCACTTCATCCTGAAAAACAAAAATCAAACAAACCTCAAATGTGTAGGCTGCCTGTGTCACTAATTTGACTAAAAGCAAAATTATACAGTAGTAAACACAATTATCTATTAATTCTCAGCATAAATGAATGAAGATGAGATACTTACTTCTTTTCACTAAGCAAAAGTCAGAAAGCTGTTACCAAAGATGACTAATGGAGCAGGGACCTAGTGTCTGTGTGTTAATGGATGTCTCTTTTTATAGTAAAGGATAAATTCCCTTACTCACTGTTGTTTTGCAATAAAGGAAGGTGAAATATGTATTCCTGCAAAAAACACTAAATTCTGACGAAAACACACACCTATGATGAGACTATTCACTGTTCTCACAACATGCTAAAAGGACTGTTTTTTAAATGGAGCCTGGTTGAAAAGGTTTTAAAAACTTATATTTTTAAAGGGTTAAGACACGTAACACTTTTATTATTTTTTGTTTTTTTGTTTTTAGGATGTGCACCAAGTAGTAGGCACACTGATAACATTTCTGCAGAATTTTCTAGTTTTTTATTATTTTTTTTTAAACAGACAGTACCTTAGCAATTAATAGGTACACCAATAGAAAATACTAATTGGAGAAAGGAAAGTTATCACCTCTTTGTGTGAGATATGTGTCCCATTTTTCCCAGAATGCATCACCATTGTACTTTTGCAGTCTTCGATTGAATGCCATGCATTAAATGTTTTTATTATAACTAGCCATTGGTCAATAGTGGGGGGTGCCTTGCAGAGCCATGGCCTTTTCACTTGTTGTCCTTGGGTCAAACTTTTCTGAAAAATTTCTTTTGTCACAAAAAATGGGCCGTTGAAATAAGCGCTGAAAATGTCAAGATTAAAAATATAAAAATACTCACCCACAACATTGAAAAAGTGACAAAAATGTTGGAAAAAGCGATAATAATGTTGAAAAAACTTTTTTTTTCATGGTTGACGGGAAGACAACACAAGGGTCATGGCGTGTCTGTCATTTTTTGATAGTTCTGAGTCCGTATTTCCTAAGTAAACAAATAGACAGGTGAATGTAATATCATGACTTAGTACTTTGCTGATAGTACTATGAACCCCCCCCCCCTTCATTTGTGAAGCTTAATTAAAACATTACACATTACACGTACATACGTTCATTTCAAGTTGTTGCTCCTAGGTTGTGGAAGGCTTTGCCTCCTTCCATGCGCTGCTTAGATTATGTGGAAAACTTTAAAACTCAATTGAAAACTCTGCTTTTTAAAGAGGCTTTTAACTAGATTACAGGGTGGTTAGGCTGGTTTTATGTGTTCGTGTTATTCTTTTGTTTCTTTTTGTGATGTATTGTATGTATTAAGAGTTGTTAATGCTTCTTTTTGTTGTGAAGCACTTTGTGATCTTCATCTGAGAAAAGTGCTATACAAATACATTTTACTTACTTACTTACTTACTTACACATAATTAAAATAGCACAGTATCCGCCCGATGTACTCTAATAGAACTGTGTACTCTGTGTGTAGAAAGTTTTATTTCTTCTAATCCTTATTCTGTTTATTCTGTATTCTTTAATCCTTTTTATTGTTTCAAATTGCTAAAAAAAAACAAGTCAACTACTTTATACACACAGGTGACAAACCCACATCATTTCTGAACAAAGTTTCCTTTAAATAAGAGAAGGGAGACATGTTTTTGCATTACAGTTTGCAGATTTATTTAACATTTTTAATTAGGTCAATGTCAAAATATTTTTAAGCAATGGCAGTGAGGCAATAATTTTGCATGTTAAAGAGCAAGAAGCATCATTCATCATCTTATTCAGATGGACCGTCGTAGAATCAGGCAAACGCTCTCTCTCGCTCAAACACCTGTTGGTCCATGTCTTGCAGCGCGGCCCCATTGTTCCGCCCGGAGAAAAGACTGTTGAGGGGGAGGTTTGGAGAGTTCAGCTCAAGCATATACACAACATGGGAAAAAATGTCTTGAGTTTTGAGTTTAACTCTTGTATTGTATCCAGGTCAAATTGACCCATTTCAAATTTTTAGAAGAAGAAAAATGGTCCAAGTTACATTTTTTCTACCTGAAATCAACGGCCTTACCTTATTTCCTGTGATAAACATGTATTCCTGACTCAATTCAGGACATTATTCTGGATATGACCACTTATGTTGTTTCCATAGTGGATTTTTTAACATGAATTATAACCTTGATGACACAAAACGAACCCCACTTCCATGTTTAATTGTGTGCTAGTAGAGACTGATGCATTCCCTGAACATATATGTTATTATCTCAAATAAGTCACGGGTCAATTTGACCCAAGGGATACAAGAGGGTCCCGAAAGTGAAGACAACACAAGGGTTAAAGTCAGGATTCTGAAAATAAAGCCATAATTCTGACTTATTTTTTTTTTACTTAAAAAATAATAATTTTAGTCTTAAAAAAAGTTAGTATGTACAGATTTTCACATGTCCTAATCCTCTTCCATAAGAATATCAACTAATGCAACAAGAGCAGTTATATATGAATTATTATAAAAGGATCCTCACCCATGTAGTGCATTGCCGACTAAATAAGACAGACAGACAGAGAAAATAAAACAAACATTATTACATTATTACATTATTCTCAGTGGTCTTTGTAATATTTGCATTAAGTTATTAATCAGAAGACATTGTTAACATAAATTATGTTGATCTGCATTCTCTTACATAGAGTAGTGTGTCTTCTACATACAGCTTTATAATAGTGCCAAAATCACACCTGAGGTATTAATAACAAAGCAATGTATAGTATAATAATATAAAGTATAACAAGTATAAACTATTTTTTTTCCAGCAATACCTTTTCTTTAGAGAATATCAATGTTTTCTTAATATACAAAAACATGTTTTTTATATTTAACAAAAAGGAGCCACACTTCTAAAAAGCACTTTTATTTTCTTTAACACTAAGCAGCTGTGCAAGACATAAAGCAAATGTTCATATAACTTCATATTTGACGAACTAATGTTTATCTATGATATTTATGATATATTTTCATTATTGTATATGCATGTGTCATACATCTATATGATGATTAGTTACACCTGAGCATGTGTCACCTGCGTCACGTCAATAATATTAGTTACCAGAACAAGACTAAATTGAATGTTCCTTATCAGTAAAAGGCCAATTGATTTAATGCGAGTACCATGATGTAACAGCATCCCCCAAATACACTCCCCGGGTTCAGCCATGAGCACGACCAGCGCCAACACCAGGAAGAGCGCGATGCACTTCATCCTGAAACACCAAACACACCACACATGTGTAGGCTTTGAAATTACTGTATGAATACACTTATTTCAATGTACACTAATACTGTAATAAATAAATGAATGGAGATACTTACGTTTTTTCACAAACTGAGTTTGAAAGTCAAAGATCTGCAATGAAAGAGGCCTAACCAAGGAGTGTAAGATACACTGACGATCTCTGTCACTTGGTACATGCACACCACACCTATTTATAGCGAGGGATAAATACCCTTACTCATAACTCGAATCTGATGAAGTGCCAATACCACAGCATTGGTGAAAATGGCACCACAAAGGCTTATTATGTATGCAGTGTTATAAAATACAGGAAGCAAAAAGACACACTGAGCTCTCTCCTTTCATTGCTTTTATTATTATTAACATTATACTTATTTTATTACGTGGTTTTACATAACATGTTGGGATACAATATGTATAAGCATGTGACTGTTATATGAATATTTTCTTTATCTATGCAGGAATATCTACATATTTGTGTACACTTCTTTCTGTATTGTTGGTATTCCTTATCACCATGTAGTAAAACATGCTTCAAAAGGTCAACTACCTTATGATAAAACTACTGTTTATATATTACAATGCAGATTTATTCCAAATGACAAATTGACAATTAGGTTAGTGTTAAATATGTTCAAGTAATTGTTTGCCCAGTGAGTATATACTATACTATATGTACTTTTTTATGTTGAAGAGCAGGAAAAATGTACTTTTGTCTAAAAAATTGAGCAGAATGGCTCTTTCAGATCACCGTCATAGACTCTGTCAGTCAGACGCATGTTCCAGCACTCGCTGCTCATCCAGCGAACGCCCCCGCCGGGGTATCTGGTGGGTGGGAGAGAACTGAGTTCAGCTCCAACTACATCACTGTAACACAGCAAGAGAAATTATACAGGTAGCAAGCGCAAGTCCTTATGGATCGCCCTGCAGGCTAAATAAAGTATAGATAGATAGATAGATAGATAGATAGATAGATAGATAGATAGATAGATAGATAGATAGATAGATAGATAGATACAGTTGTGCTCATAAGTTTACATACCCAAGCTAAAGTTGACTAAAAAGAGGAATAAAAAAAACATCTTTTGGAAATAGATCTTAATGCCTTAATAAAAAAAAGTAAAAATCCAACATTTTAAAGACACCAATTTTCTTTGTGAATGAATAATGTTTCATAAATAAATAAATGTTCTTCCTTAAAATACAGGGGCATAAGTATACACCCCCCTATGTTAAAATACAGGGGGCATAAGTATACACCCCCCTATGTTAAAATACAGGGGGCATAAGTATACACCCCCCTATGTTAAAATACAGGGGACATAAGTATACACCCCCCTATGTTAAAATACAGGGGGCATAAGTATACACCCCCCTATGTTAAAATACAGGAGGCATAAGTATACACCCCCCTATGTTAAAATACAGGGGACATAAGTATACACCCCCCTATGTTAAAATACAGGGGGCATAAGTATACACCCCCCTATGTTAAAATACAGGGGCATAAGTATACACCCCCCTATGTTAAAATACAGGGGGCATAAGTATACACCCCCCTATATCAAAATACAGGGGCATAAGTATACACCCCCCTATGTTAAAATACAGGGGGCATAAGTATACACCCCCCTATGTTAAAATACAGGGGGCATAAGTATACACCCCCCTATATCAAAATACAGAGGGCATAAGTATACACCCCCCTATGTTAAAATACAGGGGGCATAAGTATACACCCCCCTATATCAAAATACAGGGGCATAAGTATACACCCCCCTATGTTAAAATACAGGGGGCATAAGTATACACCCCCCTATGTTAAAATACAGGGGGCATAAGTATACACCCCCCTATGTTAAAATACAGGGGGCATAAGTATACACCCCCCTATGTTAAAATACAGGGGGCATAAGTATACACCCCCCTATGTTAAAATACAGGGGGCATAAGTATACACCCCCCTATGTTAAAATACAGGGGCATAAGTATACCCCCCCTATGTTAAAATACAGGGGCATAAGCATACACCCCCCTATGTTAAAATACAGGGGGCATAAGTATACACCCCCCTATGTTAAAATACAGGGGCATAAGTATATACCCCCCTATGTTAAAATACAGGGGGCATAAGTATACACCCCCCTATGTTAAAATACAGGAGGCATAAGTATATACCCCCCTATGTTAAAATACAGGGGGCATAAGTATACACCCCCCTATGTTAAAATACAGGGGACATAAGTATACACCCCCCTATGTTAAAATACAGGGGGCATAAGTATACACCCCCCTATGTTAAAATACAGGGGGCATAAGTATACACCCCCCTATGTTAAAATACAGGGGGCATAAGTATACACCCCCCTATGTTAAAATACAGGGGGTATAAGTATACACCCCCCTATGTTAAAATACAGGGGGCATAAGCATACACCCCCCTATGTTAAAATACAGGGGCATAAGTATACACCCCCCTATGTTAAAATACAAGGGGCATAAGTATACACCCCCCTATGTTAAAATACAGGGGCATAAGTATACACCCCCCTATGTTAAATTCCCATAGAGGCAGGTTTTTATTATTAAAGGTTATTTCATGGATCAGGATACTATGCATCCTGATAAAGTTCCCTTGGCCTTTGCAATTAAAATAGACCCCCCCCCCCCCTCACCATACATAGAGATTGGCATGGGATACTTTCCATAAAATCATCTCTCAATGCAAATCAAACCAGCTATTAGTCTAACTGAAATAAAACCATGCCTATCTCTATGTAATAATAATAATATGAACTGTCACTCCCCATATTAACCATTTTATTGTAGTAAGACCAATTATTTTTCACCTGACTGTATAAAGTGACACGTTGGTGATCTCTAGGATAATCACAGCCTCATAAGACTTTACAAACACACACTATAGACCCAGGGAATTTCCTAGGTATATTCACAATAATAGGGTTTCTGAGCAGTTTGCAAAACAAAAGCGCTCGTCATCCAATTGGAGAAATATGCAATTCTTGCAAGTGTCAGAAGTTGTTGATACCAAATCACAGCACTATGGTGTTTCTCAAGGTCTGGTGTCTTAATGTGGCATTGTGGATGATTCTGACCATTGTTTATCAATTGTTTTATGGTAAAAATTGTTGAATTTAGCACCAAATCTGTGTAACAAATGGTATCAGCCCAAAGATTTCTGCAAAAACGTATAAGACTTAAGAGAAGAGATAAGAGAATGGCATAAATCACGAGGGTAAACAGAAAAGTTACAGTATAAGGGGGCTGTTATATTCTACGACTGGTTAAATTCAACAAATCTTCCAAGAATTTGGACAAAAAAGCGTCCCCGTGTGTAGCCATGACGACGACCAGCGACAACACGAGAAACAGTGTGATGCAAACACACCTCAAGTGTTTCTGTTACCTGTGTCATGGATTTCTTTTTAAAAAGTGAAATTGTTGATATGACCAAAGCATAAATGAAAGAAGATGAGATACTTACAGATCTACAGGTAGTGCCAATCTCCGTTGATTGATGAATACACGTCTCTTTTTATATTAAGGGTTGTATTCCCTTACTCATTGTTTGTGCAGTGTTTTGAAATATACTACACCACTGGTGCCATGGGACCAGTACCACAGTGACTGATAAAGTCCCAGTACCACAGCATTGGTAAAGAAGGCACAACGGAGCACTTTCTGAGACCAATAAAGATATTAAACCTTGACAAAAATCTGCTTGTCACCGTCTGCCGCTGCAGCACAGAAAGCGTACTCATGTACAGAGATGATAATCCTAAAGATCTTTTTTTTTTGTTCTTTAAGATGAAGAGTGTTGAGTCGGTGAATTTCTTTTTATTCTAATTTCTATTTATGAGGCAAAGACGCTGCATGAGGTGAAGGGGACATGTGCATGCTGGTGTATTTAAAAAAACTAAAAATCCTGGAAGTTATTTTTTGTAATTTGGTCCAACAGAATCAGCAGCAGCACTGGCTGTGACACACATCTCTTCAACTTTCAGACTCATTCTCTCGGCCAAATCTGAACCCAGGCTGGATGCACTTCTTTTTAGATTCAGTGTACTTAACTCTTTCCAAATATATGGTTATATCACAACATCAGATGTCACATAAACGTCTATTAATCTGCTTCACAACCATAGAGACATTTTCTGATTATAACTCCTGAGCTTGACAATGATTTCTTCAGTATGAAAGTTATCCAGCGATAGTTGCTTGTACGTCAATGGGTACATTGCAAAAAGGAAATGCAAATAGCAAATTCTGCATACTTTTTATGGTGACAATTTGCAAAAATGTAAACAAATAAAACATTTTTTAACACCAAGCAGTTATTAACACTTTAGTTTTCTCCTGCATGGGCTATGCTTTGGATGGGCTCTGGTGATATATGATAGGGTCTTTGTGCTGTTAGTACTGCCACTTCTGGATCTTCAGTACTAAAGGAAAATGAGTGAGCCAAGATGGTGTTTCTTAACTCATGGTAGAGTAGTAAAGACAGTTAGTAAAAAGTAAAAACTGCCAAATAACTAAGTAGATATTTCTCCCAACGTAGCACCAAGAGGTCAACACTGTATGTATGACTTTTACCTTTTCATTTAAGGCATGTTAAGGAAAGACAATTTCATTTAGCAGCTACTGTATGTCTTCAGAGATCACATGGTGTCTCCTCGCCTCCATTTTCTTTAAAGTATAGCGTTTATTCTCAAAAACACATATTTAAAACACAAATCACACATTCATGTAAACACAATTTTTCATTTTCTACATTTCAGTCTTTCCCCCATCCCGTTATTATCTCCAAAGTCTTCTAAACACAGAACAAGATACATTGCCTCCATTTTTATATATCACCTTACAGTAGGGATCTTCAACAGCGGGTCCGGGACCCCCGGGGGTCTTCAGAGTCAATGCATTTATTTTTAAATTTTGATGTTTTTGTTCAACCTCAAAGCCACAGGAAGGGCGGAGAAGGGCTTCATTCTGTAATGTTTCCCCCCCTTTTAGCCCGAGTGCATGAGTGATTGCTGTATGATTCAGTATGGCCAGGTTCAGTTGAGCCTTTTTCCTGAGAAAATGAGTATTTGTGCAGCTCAAACTCCCCCCTTTTTAACAGCAGTGTAGAAATACAATGAGGAACTTGTAACTGGGGATTTCAAGATAAAAACTTGTAACATCGTACTGTACCACAGCTTTTAATACTACTACCAGTGCTACTCATACAACAAGCACTTCTACTCTTATCCCAGCTAAGACCAGCATGAAATATACTGTAGCACAAATCCCTTATAATATTGTGCTTTTACTGACTGATAACCCAGCATCTGACAAGCTGAAGCACCTGTAAATTACAGATATCAATACTAATTGTTACAGCTGCATCCGACCCATTCAAACGGTCTCACCCATAATCCGTGCATGTGCATACAAACGCATGTTCACGCGCAAAACAGTTACAGTATCTTTAACGAGCTGCAGCTCATAAACACCCATGCAGAATGTAGTTTATCAAACAAAATCAATTATGTTGGTTGTATTTCATTCTTTCTTTTGTCCGGCGGCATTGTTTTCAGAGCTCTTGAGGGACATTTTAAGCACCTTTTGGGTGCTTCTACAGTGTAGAGCTCTCAACAGCATTGTTGAGGGTCTGTCAGACATCACTACACGCTCAGATGCATGTTACATGTGTACTCAGTGTCTGCTCATTTTCTTATTTCCCTTGTTTTTTCATTTATTTTATGATAAATCATCGAAATGTATTACATGTCGTCACGTCACACCTCATCTGGGAGAGAGCGTACCAATAAGGTTGAGTCCTAACCACAGCAGCCCGGGTTCAAGTCTGGCCCGGCTCAATCCCTCTCTGTCCCCTTTTTCTCTTAGATGATGTTACTGTTGCAATGAAGCAGAAATGCCTAAAAAATAATCTGACTGAAAGGTACAAACTAAATGCAGCCGGGTTCTCAGCCAGAAACAACGGGTCTAGGTGTGCTAATATGATGGAAGTGATGTTCGGATGTAGATATCTGTGCCCACTGATTGGTAGATTCAGATAGTCATTGTTTATGTTTTATTACAGGAAGAGCAACCATAGACTATAAGAATTTGGGAGAGAGAGATTCAGTAATTTATCTATTTTTAACCCTTGTGTTGTCTTCCCGTCAACCATGAAAAAAACAACGTTTTGGACATTTTACTTTTTCCCCCACATTTTTTACTTCAACGTTGTGGGTGCTTTTTTTGGTGTTTTTCCAAAGTTTTTTGATATTTTTAATGTTGACATTTTCAGCGCTTATTTCCAAAGCCCATTTTTTGGGCCGTGGAAATAAGCGCTATTAACTAAATTAACTAAAAACGGTTTAATTTGACCCAAGGACAACATGAGGGTTAACCTAAAACACCAGTCTGTTCACACAGGGCTTCCTCCTCCCATCACTTCCTTATATCTAATACCTCTTACACCTTTTGCATCAGAATTCAATATCCAAATAAGACAATAGAAAAATATTTTGTTTTTCAATGCACGTTTATTCAGAAGGACTCACATTCTACCACATTAATTAAAGATTGCTGCAGTTGATATGCACTTTTCTTTTCTTACAGCATGTGAAAGAGCAAGAAGCAGCATGTGTTTCCATCCAGACATAACTTCAGGGGGGCTCCAGTCTAGTGAAAACTGGGGGGCCCCGGGGGGGGCCGGGGTTGTAGTCAGCTGAACGTTTGTCCAGCTGATACTGCAGCTCTTGCTGATCTTCCACCTTTCCGTTCGTGAGTCTGGTGCAGGGAGAGAAGATGCAGCAGCAGAACATAACGTCAGAAGAGAAGAAGTCGAATTAGTAGTAGTATTTGCATTCATATTATGATATATTGGTATGATAGTATTATTAATATACGGTGGTCCTTACCCGTTGATTACATGGCCGGCTAAATGAAACAGACAAGCAAAAAAGAGGATTACATTACATCTGGACTCTACTTCATGCCACACATCACAGAAAAACAGTAACCTTTCCTGCCTGACTCGCAGGTTTGATTTATTTCTGGGGTTATTAACAGGATCTGTGGTGTCTGATTATGTGTTTCCACCTCCAGACTAATCTCTCCTTGTCTTTGGTGGTGTAGAGGAGACGTGTCTTTTGGTAAATTGACTGAATACTTGAGTGAAAATAGAGCTGCTGCATGTTTTTAGCGGTGCGTAGTGCTGCTTCATGCTTCAGTCAGAGTAATACATTCAGTAGGAACGCACTGTATATTAAAGGGTAAAAAACCTTCATTGCACATTTATTTTATTTAGTTAATTTAAGTATAACTTATTGTTATTAGCAATATGTGTGCTTTTCTAGATATTTGGTGTCATTTACCAAGCCACTGCCAGAAACACTCTCCAGGTTCAGCCATGAGGAGGACCATGGACAACACAAGAAAGACCGCAATGCACTTCATCCTGAAATAGGAACAAATGGCAATGATAAAATGAATTGCAGTTCGTAGTTTCTTTCTCTTTTTCACAAGTAAATGAGGTTGAAATACGAAAATCTTACCTTCCCGCTGACTCAAAATCAGAGACCAAAGGCTTCTCTCGATCGGGGCAGTCAGAGATGAACAGGTTATGGAAATATGTGTACCTACCGGCTCCTGGCACTTATTTTTATACATGCAGGATGGCATTCATTTAGTAATTGGGTAATATTAAGCAGTATTGCAGGGGGTGGGGTAGTCATTGCATTTCTACCACAAAGCTAATGTCATGGCGGTTTATGAGTGATTAGACTCTCGTATTGGACAATAGTAAATTAGGCAAGAAGTCAGATGACAGCTTCTTAATTAGGAGGATTTGCTGCTTTCTTTGTTTTGTGTCTCTTAAATTCATATATTTTGGTCTTTTCTCAACTGGTGGGACAAAACAAGTCGTACCAGCACGTCATCTCGGGCTCTGGGAAATGTTGATGGTTTGTTTTTGGACTGCTGGGTTTATTGACCAAATAATAATTAATAATGAAAATGAATGTTATTTGCAGTTAACTCCTTCCTGGGTTTGTGTGTTGTGTTGTAGGAATACTTCCTTCATCTGTTACATGCACACCAATGTTCCACTATTACTCCAAATATATTCTGAATTTGATACAGGTCATGTAAACAGCATATTCCGGTTGGATATTCAGAAGAAGGCCTTTTTCCAAATATAGCAATTTCCGAAAACATGTGGGATATATAAAGTCCTGTGTTGTTTTTGGCTTTTCAATACTACTCGCCCCTGTAATGGTGCTGTTATCACGAAAGATGCTTCCCATTGAAATACATTAATCTAAAATTTGTGATCACCACGAAAAAAAACAAGAAACCCATGTCCCTGTACATGAATCAATAGATTAAATACCGTCAACACTTGACGACCCACCATGAGACTGTGTGTTCACACGGTCCGACAAGCCAGCCACCACTGGGAAACTTGGAGAGAAAAAACGTGTAAACGAGAATATTAGTGGAATATTCACTTTCATTACCCATGTAAAAGCTTATTCGGAATATTGTGTTTTTTAAAATAAGGGCAAAAACAGGTATTATGTGCATGTAAACATAGTCATTGAAAATTCTTGATGTTAGACATTATGAACATTTTAAATGACATAACCATACCTTAATGGCCTATAAAGCAATGTAGTTAGTATTAAAAACAGTAGGCAATCTTAAGATTATATCCTTTTTGTGGCCGGGTTGGATCGGTGGTAGAGCAGGTGCGCGTCTGCTGGGGGGGGTTTGTGCCTTGGCGCAGAGGTCCAGGGTTCGAGTCCGACCTGTGACAATTTCCTGTGTGTCTTCCCTTTCTCGCCTAGCTGTCCTGTCGAGGATTGGAGGCGCAAAAGCCCAAAAAATTATCTTTAAAAAAAAATATATATAGATTATATCCTTTTTGTGTAATCTTCAGTTTGGTGACCAGTTGGCAAACTGTTGGCAGTACACGTCTGAACTGTAAAGGTGGATTTATGTCTATTGTTGTACTGGTTTACTGTCATCTGATACAAGAGCAGGTATATTTAAGGTGGCAGTAGGTCAGTCTGTAGGGAGCTGGGTCGGACTGGAGGGTCGCAGGTTCAAGTCCCCATATGGACCAAAGTAAGGTGGTGGGCTGGTAGCTGGAGAGATGCCAGTTCACCTGGGGCGCCTTTCCATGGGCAGCCCCCCCACACTCTGACATCTCTCCATTAGTGCATGTATAGGACCTGAACATGTGCGTGTAGTTCAGGCCTGTGTGTAATAACGACAAAGTGAAAACATTGTATTTTCCCCTTGCAGGATTAATAAAGTTACATATCATTATTATTATATTTATCTGAACTAAACCCCTTCATGTTAGTTTCTGTAGTATGCATTGGTTTTGGTGTTAATATAGAAATTATAAAGACAACTAGAGCTCTGACTTCCGTATGGCGAGAGTCAGACAAGCCTTTCTTCTTCCTTTAACTTCCCCTTTTTAACTGACTATGCAGAAATACAACGGGGGAACTTGTGTCTGGGGATTTCAACACAACATTTTAACATCATACCACGGCTTCCAATACTTCTGCCATTGCTGCTCGTACAACAAGCACTTCTGCTCTTATCTTAGTATCGTCATTTTTGAACCGGTTCCAAGTTGGATCCAGTTCTCGGTGCCCAATCCAATTAATGAAAACTGCACCAGAAACATAAATAAAACATAAGCATAGGTTATATAATCCAAACTGACAATAAATATCCCATAAACCTCACACAAGAGACTCTTTAAAGTGATTCAATGTTGCAAAAAACATAAACAACATGCAGAGAGATGATTGATGCTTAATATTCAGATGTTGTTCACCCTCTTTTTTTCTGCTGATGAAATTCAGCGGGGTATGTAGAAGAGACTCATGATTAAGTCGACTGACTTATCTGTTAAGTATATATTGATCATCATGGCCAGATTAGCCTTCTAAGGCGGGGTTGCATAAACTCTTCAGCCCCTGTTGACCCCTTTCTCCCTACTTGTTCTTTGCATTGTGTTTAATATGACTATCCAAGATCAAACTCAGGGTTGCAGGGATTTCTGTGACCTTACACGGACATATCATGAAAAAGTCACTTTTTCAGCAAACATACATTTCATCTGGAGTGTCTCACCAATCCACAAACTGTACAATTGTCTGCAAAGACAGAAAGAAAACACGCCATGTATGCAAGTATGTTTAATGTTACTTTAATGCATGCTACCGAGTACAGATTCCCATTAAATTATCAGTGAAAGAGCACCGTGATAAACAAAATGCGACTTATCTCAGCCCCCCCCAGGTTGTTATAGTCACAGTGAGACAGGGAAAGGCGAGATAAAGGTTTGTGGTTACACCTTGCAAAACTCAACGCTTGCTGCAATAGGATGTCACGTGTGCTTTCTCCGAAACAACACATGACCGTCTTCTCTTCTACGTCTTGGTGACAAACCATCGCTGTCTCAAGTCATTTAGCCAAGGCTTAGCCTGTGAAGTGTAGTATCTAGTGACTTGTGACTTGAATGGTGGATACAGATGTTACCCAGCATGTGATGTTATCCACCATGTGACCTTTATTCTGGCCACGTATCAAACCTGTATGTGACTTGGCATGTGACCTAAACATATCCTATGTAAAGTGCTCCTAAGATATCGAGAGGCAGAGTGTGTACATCTGGCGGAGACACTCTGCAGCTTCTGCAGAGCTTGTAAATTGACGCTGAATCTTTGATATATTACATTTTATAATCAGGGAACGGTGTCAAGCGGCTTCCTTATCAAACACATCATCCAGCATTGCTGTTCAGACACCACAGAAGCTTGACAAACGTGTGTGAATGTGCTATGGCCTTTATATCATAACTACGGTGGCCAACCAGCGCAAACTACAACGACCTAAAACGCTTCCATTTGATGCAAAGTTAAAAAAACACACAAACCCCAAAAGACATGCAACAGAAAGACGCTGCATATCCAGTTAATCTCCAGCCTATCCACATGGGACATGGCATTACATTCCATTTATTCATTTATTATTTTCATTCTCTCCTTTGTGAAACAGAAAATAAAGCAGCAACATGCGAAGGACATATGGAAAACTTAGACACAAAATGTAAAAAAGTCAGAAATGTATTAAAACGGTGGCTGGTGGCGACTGGGAGGGCATGGGGGGGTGCAGGCAGGCATGTGGGTGGGTGGGCGGGTGGGCGGGGCAATAAGTCCCGCCCTATCAATGTCAACAGCTTGATTATTATTTTTTGCCACTTAGAGGAAGTAGCAGTGAGAAAGTTAGAAAGGAGAAATAAGGAAATGGTTGTTAGAGTTCTTTCTGGCCATTTTCATTTAAACTTAAAGCCGTTTTAGAGCATCTGTGTAGTTGAAGTTTTCACTTAATCTTTGCTGCTCGTTGCTGCGATGTTTTTTGTATCTGAATATTTTGTATCCATAAGGTCACTTAGAAATCAAATGGGAGCCAAACAATCTTCTGTTAGAGGTTTTGCATTGTTGGCCTCTCCTGCAGTTCAGTTTGTCTTCGTATCTATTCAATCAAAGCAGCCCAGGTCTCTTCAAGCGCCATTGGGTATTTTTCCTGGGAAATAGCTTTTGGACATTTAATGTTTAAAACAGCAAATGTAATAACCTGTAATGAAACGCTCATTTAACAACATATGGTTAAGCAGTCCCTTTGCATTATAGACTTCTATCATCAAAGTTTCCACATCCCACTTATATTGACCAGGGCTCTACTTTAAAGAGTGTACCATAAAACATATTATCAGCCTCATCCATTTGCAAATTACACCAAATATATGTGAAATGACTGGAAGACTATTCCCTCTGGTGTGCACTGTTGCACACTTGATAAGCTTCTTTGATACAGTGATGATAATACCAGTTTTGTTATTTGTGTCACTGTTGGCATCTACATTTTCTTATTTGATCATGTTGGCTCTTAGCCTAGAGACCTAGACACACCCTAGCAGCAGCAACTGTAGTCTGCAGACAGGGTCGGTCTAGCAACTCTCCGGGCTGGAAAAACCAAATCCTGGTCAGGCCAATCACATCGTGTATAGAGTCGCTGGGCGGGCTTAACATAATGACAGCAGGGGTGTTTTTTTTTAAAGAAAAAAGGCTTGTCTGATTTTTTTTTTTTTGTCTATATAAGATTTTCATTGGGTTTGGGATGGATAGATTATTGATTAAAATATATTTAACCTAAAAACCAGAGTCAGTTCACACATGGCTTTCTCCTCCAAACACTTCCATATATCTGATAACTCTTAAACACTTTGCATCATAATTCAATTCATAAATAACACCATAGAAAAATAGTTTAAGTTTTTTAATGCAAATTTATTCAGAAAGTATGACATTCATATCAGTTGATATGCACTTTTCTTTTCTTACAGCATGTGAAAGAGCAAGAAGCAGCATGTGTTTCCATGCAGACATAACTTCAGGGGGGCTCCAGTCTAGTGAAAACTGGGGGGCCCCGGTTTGGGGCCGGGGTTGTAGTCAGCTGAACGTTTGTCCAGCTGATACTGCAGCTCTTGCTGATCTTTCACCTTTCCGTTCGTGATTCTGGTGCAGGGAGAGAAGATGCAGCAGCAGAACATAACGTCAGAAGAGAAGAAGTCGAATTAGTAGTAGTATTTGTATTCATATTATGATTTATTTGTATTATGGTACTATGAATAGACATTGGTCCTTACTCTTTCATCACGTGACGGGCTTGATAAAACAGAAGAAAAGAGAGGATTACATTAAATAAGAAGTCTTTATATCAAACATCACAGAAAAACAGAGAGTAACCCAATAGCATTACTGCTGGTAGAACAGACCGGTCAGTGTAATACTCTCAGTACCGTCCATTAATCTGCTGATTGGTTTCTCCATTAATCCATTAGTTGTTTTTTACAAAATGTCAGAAAATTATGAAAAAAGTGGATTAGTTTTTTCCCCAAAACGCCCAAGATGACGTCCTCAAATGTCTGGTTTTGTCAAAGATATTCAGTTTCCTGTCACAGAGGAGAGAAGAGACTAGAAGATGTTCACATTTAACAATCTGCAATCAAAGAATTTTTATTTTTGTCTTAACACTTCAAAATCAACACTTTTTCTTATGTTTTTGTCCCTTTTTTCAACCCTTTTGACGCTTTTTTCAATGTTTGTCAATTTTTGGACGTTTTTAACTCTACATAACCGTAACCTATTAACTTTAGTTTTACAGTTATTTTTGGAATTTATGGTCAATAAACCTCATTTATAGGAAATTATACCTAATGTTTGAGTTAGAAAAGCAGAAATTAGGAATTATTGAGACTAAAATTAAAGGAATGGATGTTGATGATAATCACAGACTGGAATATGTCAACTTTTACTCAATACTATTTCAAAAACACTTCCATTTGTTTTACAATGCTATAAAATTGAATAAGACGCCCCAAAATTAATGAAAGTAGAGATTTGTACTTGGCAAAGAGCGTTGGGTGGAATCAATCATGTTATTTTGGGGAATTAAAAAGAACATTGATATAGGACAACATGGGGACAACATGAGGACAACATGAAGACAACATGAGGACAACATGAGGGCAACATGAGGACAACATGAGGGCAACATGAGGACAGCCTGAGGGCAACATGAGGACAACATGGGGACAACATGAGGGCGACATGAGGACAACATGGGGACAACATGAGGGCAACATGGGGACAACATGGGGACAACATGAGGACAACATGAGGGCGACATGAGGACAACATGAGGGCAACATGAGGACAACATGAGGACAACATGAGGACAACATGAAGACAACATGAGGACAACATGAGGACAACATGAGGACAACATGAGGACAACATGAGGGCGACATGAGGACAACATGAGGGCAACATGAGGACAACATGAGGACAACATGAGGACAACATGAGGACAACATGAGGGTTAAAATAATGACTCAAACCAACTAATCGCTTATCAAAACAGTGGGTGATTAATTCAAAAGTTGACCAATAATGGATTCATTGTTGCAGCTGTAGTATGAACACACTGGATGTGATGTTACATTCATTGACCTTTTTTATTGGCTGTCAGTTCCAGGTGTCATGGTAATAAGAGGACAGGTGTAATTAATAACAGTGACAACAAATCCCCTAATGTGGCGTTACTGCCCAACCTCTGCCTTCCTGCTTCATAGTAACCTGGATGTATTCAGCCAACAAGGTCTGTCCATCAGTATAATTCATTCTTAACAGCAACATGTTTTTCTAGATATTTGGTGTCATTTACCAACCCATCCCCAGAAACACTCTCCAGGTTCAGCCATGAGGAGGACCATGGACAACACAAGAAAGACCGCAATGCACTTCATCCTGAAATAGGAACAAATGCCAATGATAAAATGAATTGCATTCACAGTTACTTTGTCTTGTTCACAATTAAATATGAAAATCTTACCTGTCCGCTGACTCAAAATCAGAGACCAAAGGCTTCTCTCGATCGGGGCAGTCAGAGATGAACAGGTTATGGAAATATGTGTACCTACCGGCTCCTGGCACTTATTTTTATACATGCAGGGTGGCATTCATTTAGTAATTGGGTAATATTAAGCAGTATTGCAGGGGGTGGGGTTGTCATTGCATTTCTACCACAAAGCTAATGTCATGGCGGTTTATGAGTGATTAGACTCTCGTATTGGACAATAGTAAATTAGGCAAGAAGTCAGATGACAGCTTCCTAATTAGGAGTAAAGGTAATCTTAAATGTGTCGTTTGTGTGTTATCTTTCATTAAGTGACCAGGCCTAAGGCATTAACACCACACTTAAATACCGTGTTGTTAACTCTGAATTGTAAAGGTGAATTTATGTCTTTTGTTTTATTGGTTTCATCTGACACAGGTGCTGGTACACCATATACTTAATGTAATTTCTGCAGTATGCATTGGTTTTAGATATGGATATACAATTCAAAAAGTCAACTAGACCTCTGGCTCCATATAACCAGGGTCAGTCTAGGTTTTATTTATTTATTTAACCCTTGTATGGTATTCGGGTCAAATTGACCCATTTCAAATTTTTACAAGAAGAAAAATGGTTTTATGATTACATTTTTTTTCTACCTGAAAATAAACAGCCTTGCCTTATTTTCTGTGATAAACATGTATTCCTGACTCAATTCAGAACATTATTCTGGATATGATCACTTATGTTTAAAAAACTAACCCCACTTCCATGTTTAATAGTGTGCTAGTAGAGACTGATTGCATTCCCTAAACATAGATGTTATCTCAGCTGTTTGAAATTGAAATAAAGACAATATTTGTTAATAGATTATGAAGTAAAATTTTATTTCAGAATTGTTTTTAAAACCCCAAATAAGTCCCGGGTCAGTTTGACCCGAGGGACACGAGAGGGTCCCGAACGTGAAGACAACACGAGTATACATGAGTATACCTTTAAGTGAAACTCCCCCACTGTATAGCAGAATATGCAGAAATACAATCCTGAACTTAAGATAACATTTTAACATCATTCCTCGGCCATGCTACCGGTACGAGAAGCACGTCTACTCTTATCCCGGATAAGACCGGCATGAAGTGAAGCTTCAAATATGAGCTGTTGGAACATAAAGAGCAAGATGTTTTAAGGATGTTTGGTCTAGTGCGGATCATATTTTAATCTTTGCACCACCACCACCACCATGATCGTTGGAATACTGCTTCCCTAGTAACTGATAGGGGTTGGGCATCGAACTCGGTACTTTAAAGGGTATCGACCACATTACCTTGATGCTACCGAGTAGCGATTCCTGTTAAATCAATCGGTGCCAGATTGTGGTACCTGACTGGGCGAGATAGTAACTAGAGAGAGAGAGAGAGAGAGACTAATCTCCCCCTGCAGCTTGTTTGATTCACAATGAGTCAGGGCAATAGCATCACAAAAATTAACATAATTTAGCCTGTGAAGCATGTACAACATGTAACACTATGTCTGAATGTGCTATAGTCTTTATAACATAGCAGACTTTCAGAATGCAGCGCTGCGTGCGTGTGTGCGTGTGTGCGTGCGTGTGTGCGTGTGTGCGTGCGTGTGTGCGTGCATGCGTGTGTGTGCGTGCGTGTGTGTGCATGCGTGTGTGTGTGCGTGCGTGCGTGCGTGTGTGCGTGTGTGCGTGCGTGTGTGCGTGCGTGCGTGCGTGTGTGCGTGCATGCGTGTGTGTGTGTGCGTGTATGCGTGTGTGTGTGTGTGTGCGTGCGTCTGGCCAATGATAATCCATCTGCATCTGACAGATTTAAGCATCTGGAGATTATAGATAAAACTACTCATTTTATCGTCTGCATCAGATCAATTCAAAATGGCTCACCCATATGTAATTGTATTACATTTTCAAAGATGTCAAATAGCCAATTATTTATGCTTTGGCTTGACTGAACACTGATATTATTTACTAAGATGTGTGTATCCATTTTAGCCCCGTTTGCCCAGCTAATAACATGTTAAATTTGATATATAATCAATAGACAATCCATTACATGTAAGTTTGCATTTGTCCAGAGTTGTAACTTAGCCTCAGCTAAGAGACTAGATAATCATTGGCTTGTTTTAAAATGGTATGCTTTATTCTACAGTATATATGTTGAGATTAATTTATGGACATGGTTTGTGCTTTATTACAGGAAGAGCATAGACTCATAGAATTTGAGAGGATTATATTCAGTAATTGATCTATTCTTAACCTAAAAACCAGTCTGTTCACCTCCCATCACTTCCTTATATCTAATAACTTTTAAACCTTTGCATCATAGTTCAATATTCAAATAAGACAAAAGAAAAATATTGTTATTCTTTTCAATGCAAATTTATTCTGGAAGTTACCACATTAATTAAAGATTGCTGCAGTGGATATATACTTTTCTTTCTTATAGTATGTGAAAGAGCAAGAAGCAGAATGGGTTTTCATCCAGAAGATAGTTCCAGGGCGGTCCCATCCGGACCCCGACTAGTGAAAACGGGGGGGTGGGAATGCGGGTTGGGAGTCGTCAGGGGCGTACTCAACTGTGCGTTTATCCAGCTGATTTTGCTGATTTTCCACCTTACCATTCATTAATCTGGTCAGGGAGAGAAGATTCAGCAGCAGAACATAACAGTGTGACAAGAGAAGAAGTATTAATGTATTAATATTATGATATATTGGTATATTGGTGTTATGCATTGGCACTGGTCCTTACCCTTTGATCACGTGGCCGGCTGAATATAACGGAGAATAAAGAAAAAGACGATTACATTAAATCTGAACTCTTTACTTTATGTCACACATTATACCCAAAAAACAGTAAGAGTAGCAAAATAGCATTATTGTCAGATTAATAAATCCAGTATGAAAACACAGTATAGTTAAGAGTTAATGGCAGGAATTACTTATTAATCTATGTATATTTTTTTGTATATAGTATATGTATACATATGTACATGTGTGTGTGTGTGTGGTGTGTGTGTGTGATGTAACATTCAGTTGGTTTCAGGTGTCACAGTAAAAGTAATCCCCTAATGTGGCGTTACTGCCCAACCTCTGCCTTCCTGCTTCATAGTAACCTGGATGTATTCTGCCAACAAGGTCTGTCCATCAGTATAATTCATTCTTAACAGCAACATGTTTTTCTAGATATTTGGTGTCATTTACCAACCCATCCCCAGAAACACTCTCCAGGTTCAGCCATGAGGAGGACCATGGACAACACAAGAAAGACCGCAATGCACTTCATCCTGAAATAGGAACAAATGGCAATGATAAAATGAATTGCATTCACAGTTACTTTGTCTTGTTCACAATTAAATATGAAATTCTTACCTGTCCGTTGACTCAAAATCAAAGACCAAAGGCTTCTCTCGATCGGGGCAGTCAGAGATGAACAGGTTATGGAAATATGTGTACCTACCGGCTCCTGGCACTTATTTTTATACATGCAGGGTGGCATTCATTTAGTAATTGGGTAATATTAAGCAGTATTGCAGGGGGTGGGGTTGTCATTGCATTTCTACCACAAAGCTAATGTCATGGCGGTTTATGAGTGATTAGACTCTCGTATTGGACAATAGTAAATTAGGCAAGAAGTCAGATGACAGCTTCTTAATTAGGAGGATTTGCTGCTTTCTTTGTTTTATGTCACTGAAATTCATATATTTTGGTCTTTTCTCAACTGGTGGGACAAAACAAGACCAAGATGTCATATTTTTCACTATATGCTGAAATGCTGTCAACTGTTTGATTAATTAACCAAATATATACCATTAACATGTTCTCTATAAATCTAAGGCATTAACACCACACTTTGCATTTCCTCCAACTTTAATGACGTGTTCTTAACTCTTTAAACTTGTGAATGTCATGTCAGGGCGGCGTATGAGTGATTAGACTCTTGTATTGGACAATTACAATTACCTAGTTACAAGGATGTGCTGCTTTCTCAGTTTTGTATCACTATAATTCAAAAGATTTGGTCTTTGCTCGACTGGTCGGACAAAACTAGCCGAACTACAACGTCATCTGTTCACTACTTCACTATTTCCCCCAGGCTCAATTGCAGTTGTGTAATACTTTGTTTTACTCCTTCCCTGGGTTTCTGTGTGCTGTGCATGCACTAATCTCCCTTCTTCTGTTGAGTATGGAAGGAAAATGAGTCCGTATTTAGTTTTTTAAAGGTCTTTTATTGTCACATACACATACACGTAGCAGAATTCATTCTCTGCATTTAACCCGTCCCTCAAGGGAGCAGTGGACCTGGATTCAAACCCACAACCTTCTTACTGTGAGGCCACAGTGCTGACCATATATATACTGTATATAGTGTGTATGTACAATATGTACAGTATGTGTGTATGTATGTATGTATATACAGTATATGTTTGACATTATCAGTATTTTAAGTTACAAAAACAAAACCATACCAACATGGCCTCTACTGCAATCTATTAGTAGAAAAAGATGTGCTTAGTATCTCCCTATAACAGTATGTGAAGGTAATCTTAACATTATACTGTGTCCGTTTCTGTAATCTTGGTGGGTTTATGTATGAGAAGACATAAAACAGGGAGTGGAGTTCGATTCCCGAGCACAACAAAAGACCTCCACCCAGGCAAATGTGTGTTACCTGAGAGTGTTTTAAGTCATTTAATTTAATTCTTACTTCATGCTGGTCTAAACTTAATAAAAATGGTTTTAGCAGCTCAATCTTATGAACCTTTTAGAACAAGACAGCATTTTCTATTTATAATAACCAGTGCAGTACAAACCAAATTGTACCCCAAAGTTACTTACTGAAGGACCCCAGACCACTTCATATGCAGCTCCCCTGTAGACCCTACTACTCACTGCTTTACCTGACAGAGAACAGATGGACTCACAAAATATCACAATGATAATAATAAAACCAGAGATCATCATGGACTCATGGCAGTGCGATACCCACCCGGCCCAAGTGTGTGTGTGTGTGTGTGTGTGTGTGTGTGTGTGTGTGTGCGGAGAGAGAGAGAGAGAGAGAGAGAGAAATGCCAATGTGTGCGTCTACGGACATAATCTTATCGATATTTTTTGCATTTTTAATCCAAAGAACATCAAACTTGGCATGTCACTTACTCGTGCCCGTAGCACGACACCTGTCAAGTTTGAAATCCATCGGATTTAAGGTTATAGAGATATGCGCATAACACACACAAACACACACACTCAGACACACACACAGACAGACACACACAGACACACGCACACACACACACACACACACACACACACACACACACACACACACACACACACAGTCAGACCAACGTCCCTGCAATTTATAGATAATTGGTAGATGTTGGAAGTGTCAAATATTCAAATAACTTTCGATGTGATTCTGTGTTGCATAAACAGCATGCAGAGAGATTTATGCTTTCTACAAATATTATAAACTTCATACAGATGATTGATACCAAATAATTTTGACTTTGCTGAGGCAAGCTGCATCAGGTTTCTTCCTCTTTTCGCTGGTGATGAAACTCAGTGGGTATGAAAAAAAAGAAGAAGATGATGACGGTGATTAACTCCACTGACTTGTGTCACAGAGGATGAACATGTGTATTCAGACAAATACTACCAGAAAAATAAAGTGTTTTTTTAACATTAAAGCATGTTAACCTAAAATGACCATATGTCTTCTTTAAAATAATTAATTCCAAGATGATATCACCCTTTTCTTATGAAAAACATATCGCTGTAATTGACATTTGATTTAGATTGGAAATATTCCGTCAAAGGCATTATACATTTCCTATCGAGAGATGGGTAGAAAGACAGAATCATTAATGCTGTTTGTCTGCGTATTAATAATAAATGCAGGATGTTAGAGTGATTATGTGGAAGCGTGTGACTTGCTCTATAGTGATGATCTGACTGCGTAGAGTCTGTCACATGCAGCCATGTTGGTTTGTTGGTTTGTTGTTTTGAGGCACGGCAGCATGGTCCTTACAAAATAAATTAAAAAATATTAAGACAAATATGACTTCTCAGCAGAGGCTGGGGTTCCGGCTTTGTCCCGTATTTATACCTGTATATTAAATGCTATAAATAATTTCTGTGACATTAAAACTTATTAAATAAGAGAAAAATACATTTGTAGTAACAGAGCGACCACTGCTGATTGTTATGAAGCTTGAGTCTTGAGTCTGTTACGAGTGAAAATAAGCTATTTGTGAATCTGTCTATATAAATGTAATGTGATGCATAATCTCTCATTACCAAACCTTTTTTTGATGAAAAACAATATCTTGAAATGTCATTGCAGGATACCATAGACATGATGGTTTTAGACTACTGTGTTATTTAATCTGCTATAAATAGAGGGTATAGAAAGAAGAAGAAAAGAAACAAAAACTGTGTAAATGTATGCATGCATCTGTGTCTATGATGTGTAATAAGTGAAGTATAAGATTTTGTATTTCCTAAAGGATAAAAGTAGAGAAAGGGGACCTGAGAAGTTGTTTATGAACTTCTTTCTTCTCCTTTTTGAACATGGGACATTTTTTGTTGTTTGAATGACTTTCAATTTTGGAAGATTGTGCTGAGAAGTACACGGCCTTAATTATCTGTCATTTTAATTATATATATATAAATATATATGCATGCATGAATGTATGTACATATATTTTTTATTTTTTTAATGTTTTACATGTTAAATAAAACTATAACTCTCTTTATGTGATCTTGGGTTTGATTCCCCTAAACTATAGCCATAGTTTCTGTCATGTCAGTCAGCTTAGGATCTAAGAGAAAATTTGGGGTGTTCTGTATGATTGTATGATTAGTGTTGAGTATCGAACTAGGTACTTTTAGAAGTACCTAGAAGAGAAGAAGTAGAAGAGAGAGAGAGAGAGAGAGAGAGAGAGAGAGAGAGAGAGAGAGACTAATCTCACCCCTGCAGCTTGTCCAAGCCCCAGTGAGTCAGGGCAATGGTCAGACGGCCGCGGTAATTAGGGTGGTTACACCTTTCAAAACTCGCTGCAATGGGATATTACATGTGTTTTATCTGAGACACACACACGATAACGTTGTCGCGCCATGCCCTGGCCATTTTGCCAGAGCTTAAGCCACAAGAAACACTTCAAATGTTAGCCTGTGGAGCTAAAACCTGTAATTTGTGTGAATGTGCAGCGGCCTTCATAACATAGCAAGTGAAACACTTCCATTTGAAGAAAAGTGCTGCAAATAAAGAAAGACACGCAAAGTAAAAAAAACACACACACCCCAAAAAGACATGCAACAGAAAGACGCTGCATATCCAGTTAATCTCCAGCCTATCCACATGTCCAACAGGACATGGGACATGGCATTACATTCCTTTTATTAAGGGCTGGATTTTCCTTCTCGCCTTTGTAAAACAGAAATAAAACTGCAACATGGGACGGACATATGGAAAACTTAGACACAAAAAGCAAAAAAAAGTCATAAATGTATTACACTATTACACATTATACATGTCTGTATAACATAACTATGAAGTCAGGCCCCATTATGTCTGTAGGCTGATAGAAGTGGGAGAGGGTTTGTGTGTTTTTCAGTCTTTTTCTCCAAATTTGAAGTTTTTTAGGCTGTTGTTGTGCGTTTTGTAGCATGGTCAGCCATCATACATAACTCGTGGGTGTGTGTGTGTGTGTGTGTGTGTGTGTGTGTGTGTGTGTGTGTGTCTGCAGGGCAATGACAATGCAAAGTCCTTGCCGTATCAGTGGTAACAGCTTGATTATTATATATCATGCTCTGTTTCCTCTCTTGCCACTTAGAGGAAGTAGCAGTGAGAACAGACAAGAGAAATAGGGAAATGGTTGTTACTGAGACCTTTCTGGCCTTTTTCATATGAACATATGCCATTTTACAGCATCCACATAGTTAGCAATAATCCATGGGTTTTCATGTTTTTGTCCTGCATATTTTATATTTAGAAAGGTCACTTGTCAATCCAAATGTTGCAGTGGTTGCAGATGTTTTGCGGTGTTAGTCTCTACTGCAGCTCTTCATATCTATGTCTTCATATCTATATATCCAAAGCAGGCTAGTACTCTTAACGCACCATTGTGTATCTTTCCTGGGAAAGAGCTTTTGGACATTTAATGTTTAAAACAACAACAACAACATATAATAAACACTTTATTTGAAGGAGTGTGCATATGAATGGTCATGAATCAGGTCAAGAGCATGAATGAGTCTTTATTAAAACTGGTTAATTATGACACTTTTAATGCTAAGTTAGCATTGTTTGAGATGTTTGTGTCATGACAACTTGACATTAACCAAGACAATAAAACCATAATATGTCATAAATATGTCATGGCAGGCTTAATTATCAACTTTAAAGAAACTATGTGGCTTTATGTGTTAACATTACATTAAACTGTCAAAGTGGGTGTTTTTTCATTGATGTCATGAGACCATTACAATTGTGTCATGAATATTTCTTCTTGACCTCGAGTAAAGTAAAACTATTTGGTATGGGTAAGGCTATGAGGGCCCATATGGGACAATAATCACAGTTACTAGTTAGAAAACATTGTGGAATACTGCATTGGTTGCATTTTTGCAGTCATTCAGAATCAGAATCAGAAAAAGCTTTATTGCCAAGTACATTTTTTACACATATAAGGAATTTGGTTTGGTGTTATAGGTGCATAATAAGGTTAAGAAAATCCTGTATTTAAATATAAACAATGTACGTATAAATATATATAGTTTGTGTTAAAAGCAGAGTAAGTACAGTGGCAGAGCCAGAGGTGGAGAGTGGAGAGAGCCATGGTGGGTTCAGGGCCTTGGTGGCGGATGGGAAAACCCTGTTTTGGTCCTGATGGAGGGGTGGGACTCAGGTGTTCTTGAGAAACATTAACCCTTATGTTGTCTTTCCCTCAACATGAAAAAAACACTTTTGTTGTCTCTATCTCAATGTTTTGTTCCCATAGACCAACTGTGTTTCTTCTAGTCTTCTTGTCCTGCACCGGTCAGGTGATCTATTTCTGTGAAACATGGTTACCATGGTTACCTTCGTAACAAATCCTCATTTGTGAGACGTTTCTACTAGTTTTACACACACACCGATCTATTCTCAGCTGTGGGCTCGTGTTACCTCAGACTAATCCTTCTGTGGAAGATCATTAGAAGAGATGAAATACATGAAATGCATTTTTTGATATCTTACTTCATATATATTGTCTTGCATGGTGTGCAGTGTTGCATTTTTGAAAACCGTCTTTGATACAGTAATGATAACCTCCATCCTCCGTCTTTCAATGACAATGTCCTTCTATAATGGCGACCAGAGCACTTGATTGATATCAACAATGATCGGTCATTGGTTCGGTTTACTTAGGTTGAAGCCATGATGAAAACCAATCAGCAGGCGCTAATTGAACTAAAGAGCATTTGTGTAAGGTGAAACCATTCTGCTGACCACATTAGCAGCACATGAACTTGCCTAATAGAGCATATTGATTTTGTTTAATGGGGACATTTTTAAGTAAAATCTCTACGTGAGCACACAAGGATCAAATGGAGCTGCACGTCCGTCCAACCTGACCTCTGTGGAGTTCTTAACAAGTGACAGCAGATCTCTAAACCAGATCCATTGGTGTGACACCAATAGATCCGGTTAGATGGATCCAGTAGAGGTAGTGAGATGTCTGAGGTCTTTACAGGATGTGGAGTGTCATGAAACCCAGCGTCTGGGGGAGACCCTGACAAACCAGCAGACAATAAGGATCCACGAGCTGAGGGTTTGTGTCCTGGATCCTGGACTAAGCCCCTCTCTGCTGCCTAATCTTAACTTTCGTCGTGGAAAAACAATCATATTTTGTGGACTAAATGTCATAAATGGGGGTGGCAGTAGCTCAGTCCGTAGGGAGCTGTGTTGGTAACCAGAGGGTCGCTGGTTCAAGTCCCCACACGGACCAAAGTATGGTGTGTGGATTGGAGATGCTACTGTGAGCACAGACATCTCTCCATTTGTGCATGTATAGGTCCTGAGCATGTGTGTGTATTTCAGGCCTGTGTGTAGTGATTTCTAACAAAACAGAGTTTAAATTGTAATTTTGGGTGGGTAACAACCTTTTAATATTGCAATTTTAAGTTTTCAGAGTGAGTTACAGATATCACAGTGTGTGTAAAAAACATGAAAGTTTAATACATAGTACATAAAGACAGCATGCATCATGCAGCAGCTGTTATTTAGCATTTACATGTGGAAAAACATCAAAACCACAGCGTTGCCAAATGATAAAGAGATGTTGTGCAACAGATTGCTCAAACTACTTTCTGTTTTCAGTTTTAGTTATGACTATTAAATAGATAAGAAGCAACATAAAGTCATGTTTTTTAAAGAGCTGCACAACATTGACTGTCCAATTCATCTGATGGTCTTCTAACATATTTGCTTGTTTTTCTCCCAGCTTTGCAGCAGCGAAGGTGACGCGATTGTATTTTGTTAAAATAAGTGAGTAATTGACCATGTGTACATGTTTCTTAAAATCTTTTGAACCGGGTTATCTCCCTCATCTATAGCCATGCTGTTCAGTGTTAGGTCTCTACACTGGCTCCGAACAGTGAAAAGAGGCTGCTAATTCAATTAGGAGAGACATGTTGCAGATATGAGACAGATATACCCACCATGATGAAACATACATTTATTAGGATAACAGCTTAGGTCTTCCTGAAAGAATTCACGCTGAGCTACATTAGGCGGGGCACAGCATTGCATTAATAGTTAATATATTTCTTAACACACTGCTAACGTCTCAATTAGCATGCACAACCAAAATAATGTCATCTCTGAGTATAAGACTATAAGACTTCTATCCTCTCATGCAGCTGCAGGATGACTTTCATGTTAGCTGCTTGGCTGTAGTCTGTGAAGTGGGCTTGGTATGCCAGACGCTAATGAGTGAATGTCCTACATACATAGAGACATAGAGACATAGAGACATAGAGACATACATACATACATACAGACATACATTCATACATACAGTACATACTGTACATACATACATATATACATAGAGACATAGAGACATACAGTACATACTGTACATACATACATATATACATAGAGACATAGAGACATACAGTACATACTGTACATACATACATAGAGACATACATACATACATACATACATACATACATACATGTAGACATAGGGACATACATACATAGAGACATACATACATACATACATACATACATACATACATGTAGACATAGGGACATACATACATAGAGACATACATACATACATACATGTAGACATAGAGACATACATACATACATACATGTAGACATAGGGACATACATACATACATACATGTAGACATAGGGACATACATACATACATACATGTAGACATAGAGACATACAGTACATACTGTACATACATACATAGAGACATACATACATACATACATGTAGACATAGGGACATACATACATAGAGACATACAGTACATACTGTACATACATACATACATACATAGAGACATACATACATACATACAGTACATACTGCTACATACATACATAGAGACATACATACATACATACATACATACATACATACATGTAGACATAGGGACATACATACAGACATAGAGACATACATGATACATACTGTACATACATACATACATACATACAGTACATACTGTACATACATACATACATACATGTAGACATAGGGACATACATACATGTAGACATAGGGACATACATACATAGAGACATAGAGACATACAGTACATACTGTACATACATACATATATAGAGACATACATACATACATACATACTGTACATACATACATACATACATACATACATACATACATACATACATACATACATGTAGACATAGAGACGGACTAAAAAGACATGTATGCCTGAGTGAGCTGCAGGCCTCTTTAACCGTCACCCAAAGAAAGGTTTTCAAAGTTATTGCTGCTATTATTTCCACCTACTGTACACCATAGTAATGCAGTATTCATTATACACACACTGTAATGCAGTATTCATTATACACACACCCCCCTCTCTTCCTTTCATTCCAGATGGAGCTGCCGCTCGCTGCCTGCTGTTTGCTGGGTTTTAGGGTTCTGATGCCACTCACTGGCTATTGAGTAATGACCCTGAGAGACCTAGATTTAGCCTAATCCCTACTTGAAAGCTATCCTTCCTCTAATACAATCCCTCTTTATACCATCGCTGGAGACAGACGAGTGCTGCATACACACACACACACACACACACACACACACACACACATCCATCCACACCTGATTAATGCAGCCAACCGTGAGCACCTGTTCCAACAACATACTGCTACTGAGTAATGACACACGCTTCAAGGAAATCTGGATATGACATTTAAAACAGGGATTTTATACTTACTGTGACATTGATTTGAGGACAAGCGCTTTTTCAGGATGATATTTATCCACTCCTATAGTTTGTGCTTTTAAGTTTGTATTTAATATTTTCTAAAACACCCTGATATGGCAGATTTTTGACTAATGCCTAAATGGCTTAATTGACCAACTGCCAAAAGCCGGTAAGGTTTTGTGTTTGGTGAATTAATCCGTAAGGGGTTTTAGATGCTACCAATTAAAAGTTTAATTTACATTATGCATGGACACACTACCTGGTACACTGCTGGTTGGTGTACTGTACATTGTACAATTATATGATATAAAACATGACACTAAGCATGCAGGGATATGAGCCACAATATCATTAAAAGTGTCTGAGGATCAGCTTTTTTGACATAGTGTTTCAGTCTTTTGGGAATATTAAAAAAACACTCAGGGGTTTGGAATATATATTATATAATATTGATTAAAAACTATTTTTCAATCAGCATCAAGTTCAATATTTTTTTCCAGAGTTCTCAACCATATCTATGTTGCATTGATCATGCTTTCAAACCAAATGTAATATCCATATTATGATTTGTTTTATTGTAAAAACATATACGCTAAAAGGTTGGATATTAAAACAGATTAAAAACTGCATTATTGCGTTAGTAATTAACTATTGTAAAGCATGTGGTACTGTAAATCAGCTGTTATTTGGGGAACAAGCATCAGAATTTATGTCTGCAGACCTGGCACAATTTATTTAATGTTACATATAAATCAGGTAACAATTTCAGAAAACAACAACACATCCAGACAACAATAATGATACATACATGTACATATGTACACACACAAAGAAGACAAACTGATGAGGATTTTAAAATGAGACTGCGTGGGAACTTTTATTGTAATAACTTCTCAATATAAAACCCAGGAGGATGGCATGTGGAGCATTAATGGAAACAATATAACTACAATCAGGAGGACGCGTCTCAGATATAAATCAACATGCAAGAAATAGTGTAGCAATCAGAAACAAGCAGAGACATTTAAATAAAGCATGCCAGTGCAGAATATATCAAATATTACTATAATATATGCCTGCAACAGTTGTAATGGACTGGGGGGGGGGTTCATCTCCTTCACTCGTCACTTGCTGCAGCATGCAGAAAAGTGGGTTAATTAACATGGATTTTTGTTAATTTCAAATGAGGCGAATGAAAGGAGCGTCCAGCTGTTTGGCACAGCGGTGTCGCTGAGGGAGGAGCAGGCAGCTCAGTCCGTAGGGAGCTGGGTCGGGAACCGGAGGGTCGCTGGTTCAAGTCCCCATACGGACCAAAGTATGGTGGTGGACTGGTGGCTGGAGAGGGGCCAGTACACCTCCCCGTTAGTGCATGTATAGGTCCTGAGCATGTGTGTGTAGTTCAGGCCTGTGTGTAATAACAAGAGAGTGTAAATTGTAATTTCCCCTTGTGGGATTAATAAAGAATACATTAGTATTCATGCGTTTTTAAAATGTCTGATATCCATATTGGAGACAACTTCAAAAACTATGTGAAACATCGGAAAGATAACTTATATTTTCTGAACCCTACAGTTTTAAAATCAGCCCAAAGACGGAGATTTAGAAAATTAGTTTTGTTAAAGTTTTGTTAAAGTTAGTTTTGTTAACTTGAATACAAGTACACAGTAGGGTCTTCATTTAGTGTGTCGGTGTGCGATGCCCTGGTACAGTGTACAGGCTCCCTCAAGAGGACAGGAAAGACATTAATTAACTTTTACACATGACAAGAAGACAAATATAAATAAGGAAGTTGTGTTTCAAATGGGGAAGTCTGGTCTGTTTTACACTTGAAAGAATCAGGGACTTTGTCTTGTTTTTGAGCTGCAGCCTCTTTGGATTGTAGCTCAAAGCTTAATATCCTACTTATGAACATCTACATCTTTGTGTTTTAGATTTAATGAGGAAAATCAATTAATGCTTCCATGTGGACTTGATGAAATGAGCAGGTGTCTTTCAATACTGGATTTTAACACAAAAATAAACATTTTTTTGGACCTGTTATCACAAAATTACAACAAAAGATACAACTATACTGTACTGCCTCAGTTGCCATGTATGTCATTTCTTAGATACTCTATCTTTCCAAAACAAATGTTAGAAAATGAAAGAAACAAAACTCTTTCGGTGACACATCAGTGTCAAAGTCAGAGAATCATTTCTTGGAAATACAGAGCTGAAATGAGGCGGGAGGCACGAGAAATTGATTCTCAACGCTTCCTAGCGAAATCAACGCCTGCTCCTCAGGCTTCTGATATACAGCTCGAACACACACACACACACACACACACACACACACACACACTAAGGCTCTACCTCATCATTTGCCACAGAGCATGGAAGATGAAAAACCCATGAGTGTACGCATTTTGATTCTTAAATCAACAGTGTTTTGATTTTGGTTTTGCTACCGCAGAGCGTGAAGCAGCTTATTTTCTGCTTCATTACTAGCAGGAGGACAGGGACGTGTGTGTGTGTGTGTGTGTGTGTGTGTGTGTGTGTGTGTGTGTGTGTGTGTGTGTGTGTGTGTGTGTGTGAGGCAAAAGCCTAACCAAGCCCATCCCCTTGTTTTATGAGACACTCGTACAGTTTTCCATCCCACAGAGGGAGGTGTGGGATTATTTTACATCAAATAAACAAAGCGAAAGATTGCATTGAAAATCTTATTTCAGCAATCACTGAAACATAAGCAGTTACTAGATAAAAAACATAAGGTTACTGCACTGAAGTTACTGAACTATATTTCGTATTTTTACAATGAATACTGCTAGTAGCCGGTTAGCTTAGCTTAGCACAAGACTGGAAACAGCTAGCTCTTCAAAGGTAACAGAATCCACCTCCTGCACCACTAAATCTCATTTATTAACACATGTATATGTATACAATTATTTTTCTGTTGTTATGTTCACTGTCAAAAAAAAAGTACAAACCAGGACCTTTCAGGAACCAGAGCTTGTCCCTGGGGTGGTACCCTCAAAGGGACATTGTTGTACCTTGAATAAGAGGATCACATTTGGACCTTAGCTGTTTGCAGGGCTGTAGTACTCGAGTCCGGTCTTGGACTCGAGTCCGGACTCAAGACCATTTTTCTATGGTCTCGGACTTGTCTCGGACTCGCTAGTATTTGGACTCGGACTTGTCTTGGTCTCGGCCACTGGTCTTGCCCAATATGTCTTCTGGTCTGGACCGAGTCCAGGTGTCTTTATTATGTTGATAATAATATTGGAGGGAAAGGGAAACCCAAAATGATTGTCTTGATACCGTCATGCATAAGACCTTTATCTGTCCTGGACTCGGTCTTGACTCGGACTCGAACCTCTTTGGACTCGGTCTTGACTCGGACTCGACTAGTCCTGGTCTTGGACTCGACTAAGGTGGTCTTGACTACAGCCCTGCCTGTTTGTACCTTCTAAGGGACAATATTATACCTTTGAGGATCAATAATGTACCTTAAAGGTACAAATATGTACCTTACACCTCAGAAAGTACACACTGTACAACGGAAGGTGCAGAAATGTACCTTCAAGATACATTTTAGTACTTTTAAGGGAACATTTGCTAAGTTTGTACCTTGGGGAACAACAATGGACCTGTATTGTACCTCTTTTTTTGACAGTGTTGTATAGTATTTTATTTGCTGTTTTTAATGCATGACTACCCGGTACGGCGTCCTTGAGTGCCGAGAAAGGCGCCTTTAAATAAAATGTGTTATTATTATTATCACGTTTGTTCAGTCTGCACAAAATCCAAAGTGTAAATTAGTTTTGTTTATCCTACCAATATGAATATTAACTAATACCAATAAGCAAAATAAAGCACCAGATCACACCAAGTGTAGACATTTGAAAACAATGTGCATCAGTAAAATTATTGTTTTTTCCATCCACATGTAAATGTCTGCATCTGCTAAATATCTCCGTCTTCCCCCTTTAGGTCATCAAAAAACAAAAATGTGCTTCACAACCAACATCTGTTGAGACACAGCTGGTTAAAGCTCGCTGGCATCGCCCACGCGGCTCCAAACAGAGACTAGGAGGGGAGAATGAGTCCATGCTCCATTCTAATGAGTTAATAATCGATTATTTAAAACAAAAAGTTACTGTGAACTGAGGTAATGGACAACAACTCAGATTGATGTTCCCCTCAGTCACAACAACAACAGTAAAATAAGGTCCAGGTTAAAAACCCAAGGTTAACCTTTATATCATTATATGTCATCATTTCCCACGCACCGTAATGAGAGACTGCTATTTTCAGATAAATTCACAGTTTTTTTGGTGGTACCAGTTTTTAGTCTGTTCATTGAAATACATTGTGCACTAAAAGGTCTATGTGCGGCAGGATTGGGGAGCTGTGATTGGTTGTCTCTCATTGGCTGGGATTTGAAAGTTGGTCTGCAGTTATTCTGGAGCAGCGGATCTGTGTGAATGGGATGTTTCAGGGTGACGTCAACTTCAAGTCTCTGTTAGTGTCTGATTGCCTGTGTTACTGTGCATGAGTGTGCATGTGTGTGTGTGTGTGTGTGTGTGTGTGTGTGTGTGTGTGTGTGTGTGTGTGCGCGCGCTTTGACAAGGAGACAAATGAAGGACTGCGCTAAGAGGTTTCCTGTCTGAACTTGAGCGCTCTGAGGTCTGCTGTGGCAGATAGGACTGCTGCCTTTGTTCACATTACAACCCTAATTAGGCAACGCATTGTGTGTGAGAAATACGAGAGCATTTCTGTGTGTGTGTGTGTGTGTGTGTGTGTGTGTGTGTGTGTGTGTGTGTGTGTGTGAGACTGGGACATAGAGAGTGACAGCCAAATGTTGCCATCAGCACGCTCCACTTCTTTTCTTGTTTCACTTCAGACCAGCCGAGTGAACTGCTGGCTGCAGGCCAGATGGAAAACACACACACACACACACACACACACACACACACACACACACACTTCTTGTCTTTCTACACTTGTGAGGGCCCTTACTGACATAATTCTGTTTTGGCAAGCATTGCCCCTTAAGTAGACCAGAACTTGATTTTCTGTACACAGATCAGAGTTGACTCAGAGTTGGTACTTTAGGCCGATGCAGCAATTGACACCATACAGTGAGGAAAATAAGTATTTGAACACCCTGCTATTTATACAAATAAATAGTTAAAAAATCCTACAATGTGATTTCTCTCACAGTGGACATGCACCTACGAGGACAATTTCAGACCCTCCATGATTTCTAAGTGGGAGAACTTGCAAAATAGCAGCGTGTTCAAATACTTATTTTCCTCACTGTACCTACAACTGTGAAAAATACATTATTCACTCCTAGCTACCCCAGCTGCATGAGTCTCATGTTTTACCTGTACAATACATTTGAATCCCTTTGATTCCCTTTGAAGTGTCAGGGAACCAAGGAGAGAAAAGGAGTCACTTCCCACCTTCAAAGTATTTTACAGTGTCATGAGGAGACTGTAATAAATGGGAATTGTAGTCCAGCTTCAGTAAACGTAGTTACATAAACCACAGAATGTTTTTTAAGTGAAATAAAAATGGGTGAATTGCATATGAATGTGTTTGTCAGTGTGTTTCTAGAGAATGTGATTCTCTCACTGTCTGGCCCTGTGGGACGCCGTCACTGTTGCAGAACAGGCCACCCACTGCACCATGTGATCATGTGTGTGTCTAAGGGTGTGTGTGTGTGTGTGTGTGTGTGTGTGTGTGTGTGTCGGTGCGTCTTTTGGAATATTAACATTCTTCTCCAGTGACTAGCAGGCATATCAAAGACCAGAGTCTGCCAGCAAAGCCTCTGGCGCATACACACTGATATATATTTATATACAACTCAAAGGCATACCAATGTGTGCTCATAGCGTTATACTGCCCGAGGCAAGTTGATGTAATTTTTATGTTTTACTCAACACTGTCCTTAAATACTTTAGTATACCATTTGCTTGTGCCTCGTACTGTTGTTAGCCTGAAGCTAACAACAGCTAACAGCTGAGCCACCTGGCTGTTCAGTGGATGCAACATAGCTCTAGATGCAGCTACTTAAGGCCTCAAAATGTGAAATCCACTTAAAACCTTGCTGGTCAAATAGTTTTCACACAAATCATTGCTTGACACAGTTGGGTTTCTGACAGTGCCTCACAGTTAAAATCTCATTCTTAAATTCCTGAAATTTGGATTATAAATGACAGAAAATCAAGCCCTAACATAGTGTATGTCACAGCACTGAGTGTGTGTCGCTATGGCTCACTGGAAGTGTGTACAGGACTTCTCCTCTAGCCATTTTATCAACCCTAACTCTGACATTATCCTCTTTTTTTTATTAATTAAGTGTGTTTTAGCTGCCTAACGCTAACCAACAAGTCAACAGTGCAGCCCAGGAAAAACAGTAGTTGTGTTGCAGAACTAGTCGGACATTTTCCCCGTCTGTGTGATGTAGAGGCTTTATAGTCCGCTTCATTAATCACACTGCTGCTGGGCTGTCTGAGGTCCAGGGAAATGCTCTGGGTTTTCTATCCGGTGGAGCCCCCTGATAAATAGGCCTGCTAGGCTAGGTGTAATGGACTGGATATAGGTCCTGTCTCCGCTGTAAGAGCCGTCTGCTTTAATCTTCTCGCTGCTGTTACACTGTGTTGGAGTAGATCATTCGAGGAAACTTTACGAAATAAAATACAAAACAACAAATGGAAATGGGTTATACTATAAAAAATAACACAAAAATGACAACACATGGTTTGAAAGTCACAAAACGATCAACTACACAGCCGTCCTTAAAAAAACTATTGTACTCTTATACTCTCATAAAACAAATGTCAGGATTTCCTATTGTAATTTCACAGCCACAGGAGCAACATATGAATTATAATCCAAACAAATGGCAGCTAGACCCGCCAGTAAGTCCAGACTCTGACCTATATATTATATAATCTAGAACATTAAACATTACACTTAGTACTGTATGTAAAAAGTGAATCAGAGTTATTCTGAAGAAATTAGGATGCATTGATCACACAACAATGATTGTTACAATTGATTTTAAACCAATCAGGCCATAGTCAATTCAAAACAAATTGAAAATTACTCAAAAATCTAAAAAAAGTCTAAAAAAATGGCATGTTAAGGCAACAAGTGTTGTTGAATGTTCTCTCTTTTTAAAAAACGGATCTAAAGCCAGTACAGTATGTGTACAAATTCAATCACTGTGGCTCCGCTAGCGTGTTAGCTTAGATATTCTTATGCTTAGATATTCTTAGTTTGTTAGTAAGATGTGTTTTTTTACCACTCCTTCCTTATAACTGTGTGCAGTCAATTGCTCTTCTGTGTAGCAGTTATTACTCTGAAATAAAAGTGGATGGTGCAACACAGCTGATAAACTATGCTAGCTTCCTCCATTTGGACCTCGCCGTCCCCTTGTGTTGTCCTCGGGTCAAATCGACCCGTTTCAAAGTGTTTTATATCAGAAATATGGATTTCTTTCAACCAAATTGCCCAAAATAACATGGATGATTGCATACAACATTCTTCAGGTAAAATGAATGACTACTTATGAATTTTTTGGGTGTTTTATTTAATCTTATAGCTTTTAAATTCTTTTTTTTTATGGTTTTCAAACCAGTATCCGGACTAAACTTTGACATCTACCCATCTGCGATCCACTCAACATCCTCTGATCTTAACTATTAGTCAAAATAATTAATAATTTCTGCCTTTTTAACAAAAAACGTACTTATAATTTGATATAAATGAGGTTTTTTGACCATGAATTCCAAGAATAAGTGTGTGTGTTATTAAACCAGCTCAGGTTTTAAAAAAAGTTACAAATAAATCAGAAAAAGCGACAAAAACATCGGAAAAGCACAAAATATATTCATTTTCATTTTTGACCAGGATGGACAAGTTCATGGTTAACGGGAAGACAACACAAGGGTTAAAGACCAGGAGCGTCAAGACCGCTTGGTACAGGTCCACGCTGCAAATCCTCAGGTCAAAGTTTACGTTTAAGTTAAACGCAACACAAAACAACAGTACTTAATTCCTAAAAGATAATCCAGTGACCCACGGTGATTGCATTAGAACTAATCAAAATGTCAGTTTTAATTGCTGGTGTGACGAGGCGTTGTTAACGACGGTGTGCATGAAGGCAGCAGTGCAGAGAAATCTCCCTCAGACTGGTTCTAACCTTCTTTAAATGATCGGTGATGCCTCTACACGGCTGCTGTTCACATTTCAAAAGGCCACATGTGACAGAAATGACAAAAGCTTAAATCGCGTCAACACCCATCTGCGCGTATGAAATGTCCCATTCAAGATTAAATTATAGGACACATCTAGATAAATCAAAACCAGCTCTGCAGGGAGACACCAGCATCGTATTGCTTTCCTATTTGTAACATGTTATATTGACCTATATAACAATCAGGATTAATAAACCAAACGGTAATGTTAGTGTGTGAAATGGCTACTCGGAGCTGTGTGTGCAGAGACCAAGCACACACACACACACACACTCTTGCCTGAGGAGACAGCTTGCAAACAGCGTGATTTAGGAGCTAGGCCGCTGGCAGACAGGAGTGTTTAGGAGAGATGGGAAGAGAAGGAATAAAAGGAGGGATGAGAAAGAATGGAGGACAGAGGACAAGACAACCGGCCTCATCAATTACCCTGTTAAATGAACTAAGAGCAGCAGAACACAGGCTAATTTTAATCAATGGAGACACGTGGCGTTCACGGGGCTGGCAGCAAATTAACACGCGGGGCAATTAATCTGGTCCTGAGCACACTCCTCACCCCGACACACAGAAACAATGACGATTCATTCCTCACCCAATCATGGCAACACAATTGATCTTTACATGCTTAAGGGCGCTGCCTTGACGGGAGAGTAATTACCAGAGTCATTCAGGATTGTTTTTTGACATTTGCAACTGTGTTTCTAAAGGCTGCATTATGAGGACCAAAGACATTTCAGGACTGCTGCTGCTGGGTTTGATCCACGAGTCCTCCTGTCCTCAAGGGTCCTTGAGCAAGACACTCATCGGTTTGAGTACATACACTACCGGTCAAAAGTTTGGGGTCCCTTCTACATGTCCATACCACTCCATTATAGACAGAATACCTGCTAATTTGGGTGGGGGGGCTGATCTTTAATGCAATATCTACATTGCCCATTATCAGCAACCATTCATCCAATGTTCCAAAGGCACATTCTGTGTACTAATCTATCATTTAAAAATAAAAAACTAGAAAAACATTGGAGAACCATTTTACTATTATGTAAGCACATAATGTAATCTGATTACTGCCCTGGTTAAAAAAAACAATGCAACTGCTCTCAGCTGGCATTCTGTCTACAATGGAGTGCAATGGGAATTTCTATGTGACCCCAAACTTTTGACCGGTAGTGTAAATGCAGTCTATTTACCATTTATGCTGCTTATTCTATTATTATTATAGATTTGTAACGTGTAAAATTTGTAACGTCTTCAATGTTTATATGCTTAACTATGTACATATTTGTATGTGTCATATTGTCATATTAGTCAGCACTTGCATATTTACATATTTACTTGTTTACATCAGCAGTTAAGAATCTACCTCTGTGTCTTTCCTCACATTTCCCGGGTCTAAGTTCTGCTTGCGTCTGATTGGTTAGTTCAGCTACTTCTTATTTGTGATGCAACCACCTCATATCGAACCCTTGGTTATAATATTCCACTATATGAAAGAAATAAATTAATATAAATATCTTGCCAAGTTCAAAATCCCAAGTAGGGCTGAAACCAACAATGATTTTCATTATCAAAAGAATATTTTTTCAATTAGTTAAACCCATTCACCCATTCTGGGCGTGCTGGTCTTACAGGGAGGTGTGTTCAGGTGCATTCTGGGCGTGCTGGTCTTACAGGGAGGTGCGTTCAGGTGCATTCTGGGCGTGCTGGTCTTACAGGGAGGTGTGTTCAGGTGCATTCTGGGCGTGCTGGTCTTACAGGGAGGTGTGTTTAGGTGCATTCTGGGCGTGCTGGTCTTACAGGGAGGTGTGTTCAGGTGCATTCTGGGCGTGCTGGTCTTACAGGGAGGTGTGTTCAGGTGCATTCTGGGCGTGCTGGTCTTACAGGGAGGTGTGTTTAGGTGCATTCTGGGCGTGCTGGTCTTACAGGGAGGTGTGTTCAGGTGCATTCTGGGCGTGCTGGTCTTACAGGGAGGTGTGTTCAGGTGCATTCTGGGCGTGCTGGTCTTACAGGGAGGTGTGTTCAGGTGCATTCTGGGCGTGCTGGTCTTACAGGGAGGTGTGTTCAGGTGCATTCTGGGCGTGCTGGTCTTACAGGGAGGTGTGTTCAGGTGCATTCTGGGTGTGCTGGTCTTACAGGGAGGTGTGTTCAGGTGCATTCTGAGCGTGCTGGTCTTACAGGGAGGTGTGTTCAGGTGCATTCTGGGCGTGCTGGTCTTACAGGGAGGTGTGTTCAGGTGCATTCTGGGTGTGCTGGTCTTACAGGGAGGTGTGTTCAGGTGCATTCTGAGCGTGCTGGTCTTACAGGGAGGTGTGTTCAGGTGCATTCTGGGTGTGCTGGTCTTACAGGGTGGTGTGTTCAGGTGCATTCTGAGCGTGCTGGTCTTACAGGGTGGTGTGTTCAATATGGGCTTTGGGAAAAAGGAAGATGTTCCCTTGGTCCATATTTTGTGATAATAATAATCTGATTCTGACTAGTAACTAGAAACTAAAGGCTGTCAAATAAAGAAGTGAAAAGGATAAAGTAGCAGAAAATATAAATATTCAAATATAATACTCAAAGCAATACAAGTTCATACAAATTGTACTTTTAGAGTACTACCCACCACTGGGAACCCATTGCACATATGGTATGACACAGGGAGTATTTAAGTATTTAAAGTGTATTTTTTCGGTCTTCACATCCTTCATCATCACCAGGCTTTTTTTTTCATCGTTCACTTAGAAACTACACATAGTCTTACATGTTAACACAACAGACACACACACACACACACACACACACACACACACACACACACACACACACACACACACACACACACACACACACAAGCGCGTTACCACTCTATCAATACTACATAGCCAAAGGCTTTCCCATTAACACGTGTCTCTTGAAAAGAAATGAGAAAAGAGTGGAGAGTAGGAAGGAGGTATGGCTTTTCTCTTTTTAATGTTTGAGGAAAAGAAAGAGAGAGAGAGAGAGAGAGAGAGAGAGAGAGAGAGAGAGATTGAGTGAACCAACTTCAATTATGTATACCTCCAACAACTTCAATTAAGCATGTGAGCAGGGAAATCAATAAGGGAACTGATGACATCCTGGGCCTTTCATTCCTCACTGAGGAAGTGGCCTGTCTAGAGGCAACACACACACACACACACACACACACACACACACACACACACACACTGTATATACATACATACTGCTGGTATAAATCACTCTACAGTTCAACAAGAGCACAACCTTCGATCTCTTCCTTGTGCTTCACCATCTGTATTTCCCATCTATCAATAATGAGTAATCGTCATTATGTGATTGCAAAATAAATCAAGAGTGAGAAGGAGAAAACTCAATATTGTTGTTTGGCAAGTATCAATATTGCATGGTGACCTGAGCATGAGGGATGTTTTTGAGTGAAAACTATGTCTTTGTGCTTGGAAATATTTTCTTCCCGCTACTACTTTATAATAAGGCTACCTTGAAAAAGGAATGGTTAAGAATGGTTTGAAATTAGTTGACAAATCAGGTTATGAACCTTTTATAAATCATTAATTAGATATTATAACTCATTAGATTAAAAACAGTCACCTGTTGTTTGCCAAATAGTGAACCCACAGGGATCTGCACTGCTAGAGTGGATGCATCTTGTTTCTTGGCATCTCGTTTTTATTGACCATTTATTTTTTAGTTAATTTATCTGACACCTTTTATAATTAATATTTATAACTGCCAAAAGGTAAAGTGTGAAACATCACCATTTACTAATGAGTTACTAACATGTTTAAGGCGTGGGAATCACCAGAAGCCTCATGATAGCATGGGGGGGCGGGGGCTGAGCTTCTTCTTCTCCTCTTTTCTGGAAGGAGAGCGATAGAGAACGAGTGAGAGTCCGAGCGAGTGGGAGTTAAGTGGCGTGTATTCAGAGTTATTGATTCCTGGCTGCCTGCACTGAGGGTAACCTCACAAGTTTCTTTTTAACCATCACGTGTGTGTGTGTGTGTGTGTGTGAACAGTGTGTGTGTGTGTGTGTGTGTGTGATGTGTGTGTGTGTGTGTGTGTGTGAACAGTGTGGGTGTGTGTGTGTGAGAACAGTGTGTGTGTGTGTGTGTGTGTGAACAGTGTGTGTGTGTGTGTGTGTGTGTGTGTGTGTGTGAACAGTGTGTGTGTGTGTGTGTGTCTGTGTGTGTGTGTGTGTGTGTGTGTGTGTGAACAGTGTGTGTGTGTGTGTGTGTATGATACGTGTGTGTGTGTGTGTGTGTGTGTGTGAACAGTGTGTGTGTGTGTGTGTGTGTGTGTGAACATGTGTGTGTGTGTGTGTGTGTGTGTGAGAACAGTGTGTGTGTGTGTGTGTGTAACAGTGTGTGTGTGTGTGTGTGTGTGTGAACAGTGTGTGTGTGTGTGTGTGTGTGTGTGTGTGTGTGTGAACAGTGTGTGTGCGTGTGTGTGTGTGTGTGAACAGTGTGTGTCTGCGGTCATCTCTACGTACGGTATGGACCGGAGCCTGTCAGGCTGTGGTCTAATCGATATAATACAGTTCAGAATGATAAACTCTAGAAAGAAGAAGAAGGTGTTAGTGACAGAACATCAGTCACTTCCCCTGCTGCATGTTAGCAGCCCACCAGCTGCTGAGATGTCTGCTTGTGTTCATACATGTTTTATGAAATCTTTATACAGGATCGGGGGGTGGTCGGCTGCAAACAAAAAACTCCCAAATTTGTTTCTGCTAGAATAATTTCCCCTTTATTCCCTGCAGAACACCATGAAGCTGCGAGCGCACGCTCACACTATCAACACGTGATGCAAAGTGAACACTACTTTGCAAACCAAAAACTCAAACGCTGTCTCTGCTAGAATAAATTGCCCCTTTATTCCGCCACAGAATACAGCAGGGCAACAAGCATGCACATGCACTCAACACGTGATGCAAAGTGAACACTACTTTGCAAACAAAAACTCAAACGCTATCTCTGCTAGAATAAATTGCCCCTTTATTCCGCCACAGAATACAACAGGGCAACAAGCATGCACATGCACTCAACACGTGATGCAAAGTGAACACTACTTTGCAAACAAAAACTCAAACGCTGTCTCTGCTAGAATAAATTGCCCCTTTATTCCGCCACAGAATACAGCAGGGCAACAAGCATGCACATGCACTCAACACGTGATGCAAAGTGAACACTACTTTGCAAACCAAAAACTCAAATGCTGTTTCTGCTAGAATAATTGTGTCTTTTTATTCCGCCACAGAATACAACAGGGCAACAAGCATGCACATGCACTCAACACTAGCTATGCTATGCTAACCCTACTTTAGAGCTCTTACCTTGACACAGGACTGGAGAGCCGTCAGTCCGAGCAGAGCAGCATCGACGTGGCTGGGCGTCCGTACGCGACCCGCAGCAGACTCTGCCAGACCGAGGGACTCCCCGTCTTTTTATTCTTTAGTAAACAAAGGATCGGGTGCGAGCAAGGACGGCCAGTCCCTTACTCTCAGCCCATCCTCTGTGAGCAGATGTCCTGCTCCGAAAGCATGTTTTCGAAACAGGAAGGCCGCTCTCAAAACATGTGAGCTCAACTCGAAACCGTTCCCACCACCCGAGCTCGGTGGCTCTCCAAACATGGAGTAAACAGGTTATACAGTTGATAAATGAAACACAAAACAGTGAATACAGCAAAGCAACAGAGTATCAACAAGTTATACAAGTGACCCACTTAGCTGTTGTCAAGGAGCATAATGCTAAATAAACTTTTTACTCCACAATACACTACAGTATATGATCAAAACCAGGGGTCCACCGATACTGTGTTTTCAAGGCCGATATTAATTCTTAGTAGTTAATGAATATTGATAACCGATATTTGGAAGCCAATTTGCATTTACAATGAAAATAAAAATCTTTGGTTACACTTTACATGAAGTTTTCTACATAACAGTGACATGACACCAGAGGTGGGTAGAGGAGCCAAAAATTGTACTCAAGTAAAAGTACTGTTACTTTAGAATAATTTGACTCAAGTAAAAGTAAAAGTAGTCATCCAAATAATTACTTGAGTAAGAGTAAAAAAGTACTTGATGAAAAAACTACTTGAGTAGTGAGTAACTGTTGAGTAACGTCTGATTTATTTCTTAACACAACCATGTAAATACAAAATAATCATCTTTAGGCAAATTATAGTTCATCCAATCAATAAAATGAATTAAAATTCATTTATTAATTACAAAATAGCTTAATTGAGAGACTTGTCACATCAGATTTGGATGGCTACTGCATGTTAAACATCCTGTATGTAACCTAAAAGACAAACATCCACCTCTCCACAGCAACAACTACAACTACCGCTACGTCTCCTCAGGTTAGATGTTGAGTTGTTGGACGCTCACATGTCCGATTGTTTTGGTCGACACTAAACGCAGCACAATGTAGCTGCTGTTACCACTTTACTAAAAGGTAACCATGCTTTCACTATGAGGCCGGGGGGGGGTCCTCCTGGTCTGTGTTGCCTTGGCGACGGTTGATTCTGACATCTTTGTTATGCTACGACTGTAAAGCTAACCTGTCCCGCCGCTGAGATCGAGTATGGTCACGTGACTGCACAACAACGTGTGATTGGTGAAACAGTCACGTGGTCTCTCTCTCTCTGTCTCTCTCTCTCTCTCTCTCTCTCCCTGTCTCTCTCTCTCTCTCTCTCTCTCTCTCTCTCTCTCTCTCTAAATAAAACATTATAATGAGGCGTACGCTGGGGTAAAAACGATGACGCGTAGAATACCAAAGAGGTAAAAAGAAAAGTAAGGAGCTCATTGTAGCCTGATGTAGCGGAGTAAGAGTACAGCTTCTTCTTCACTAATCTACTCAAGTACAAGTACAAGTACAGTGATTTAAAACTACTCCTAGAAGTACAATTTTTTCAAAAACGTACTCTTTGTAAATGTAACGGAGTAAATTCGTAACTCGTTACTACCACCTCTGCATGACACTGTCAGTGACGTTACCCTCGTCCAGTCATGCCCTCGGTGCTGTTGATTTCTCACCTGTATTTTTTAGTTTTTTGTATTTTATTACATTGCAAAGCTACTATTGAACATGAAAAGTGACTATGTATTGGCATATTTAGCTTTTTAATAACAGAAAGATTACACTTGACATTAACTCAGCATAACATTAAGGAGGCATTGTAGTTGGTTGTTTGACATTCTTCCACTGATTATTAAACATATTTCAACCTATTCAATGCTCAAGGTTCCCTGTTCATAGACACCACTCACCTGACAAATGTCACAAATGTCCTTTAAGTATTCCTGCACTTTAGAAATGTAAAAAAACTTGTAAATTATTTTAACTCATATTTACATTGTCGGTTCCGTGTATTTCATACTAACCCTAACAGCGAGAAAGAAGTGAGACGGACGTGTGAAGTGCACTTGCTGCCACACACACACACACACACACACACACACACACACACACACACACACACACACACACACACACACACACAGCTCCCTTCACCCTGGCCCTCTGAAACCTGCAGGGGCACAGAGAGAGGGTGCTAATGGTGCCTGGCAACACTTCTTCAGGGTGTGTGTGTGTGTGTGTGTGTGTGTGTGTGTGTGTGTGTGTGTGTGTGTGTGTGTGTGTGTGTGTGTGTGTGTTACAGAAGCATAGAAGAGCGTAGGCATATGTGTCGGTGCTGAGATTTAACCCCTGTTGATCACCACCTGTAGCTCAGGTATAACATGTTGTTCTCTTCCTCTGACCCTCGGATTCTAGAGTTTACTCAATCAGGAATGCTACTTTATTTTTTTTAAGGCTAAATTATATCCTTAACCCTCGTGTCTTCCCCGTCGACCATGCAGCTATTAGTTTTTTGCACAGTTTTTCTCCACTTTCTTTTAGACGTTTTTGAAGCTTTTTCCAACATATTTGTCCCTTTTTTCAACGTTGTTTTACCATTTTCTTTTTAAAATGCTATACAATTGAATGAAACAACCAAATTCAATGAAAGTAGTGAACTGATCATTTACATTACGTCACATGGAACCATCCACATTATTTCTTTTGACAATTTGGTCGCAAGAAACCCAAATTTCTGATATAGAAACTTGTTGAAAGCGGGTCGAATTTGACCCGAGGACAACATGAGGGTTAACCAGGTAGGCACTGTCATTTTAAGCAAAAGGTAGTAAATAATGATTTTCGGGGGACAATTTTCAACTGCATGTTTGCTGCACTATTAAGTAGTGTTGTTGTTGTTGTTGTGCCCATGGGAAGATGTCCCCACAGTGTGTCTCAGTTTTAATAGTGGAGGATTGAAGATTAAGCACTGTCAGGAAACGTACCTTTATTATCCTGTAAATACAGTTCATTTGTCAGTGACATTATAACATTATTAAGTGTTTCCTCTCTTATTTGCATTTCTTAAGCCATGGTGGGATACCTGGCCTCGTGTTACCTGACATTAAAGTGATTCTAGGAAGTTGGATTGATGCTTCCCTTGTTACTGTAAATGAGTCGTAACTAAAACAACGTTGTGTTTGAGATTTAAGGAACTGAGCTTTGCAATTACCCAACGTTGAACCTTTGTTGCTTCCAACCATACAGATACCTTTCCAGTCATTATGTTTCCTCTGAGTGTGTGTGTGTGTGTGTGTGTATGTGTGTGTGCATTAATATTCTGAGTCCGACTCGTCTGCAACATTAAGCTTTAATACCAGCGCAGAGACCTGTGTTTCAACTCAGCCAGTGAAGGCAACAGTCTCAACTGTGATGTTCAGGTACACACTCACGCATATACACACATTGATAAATATGGAAAATTCTCTCTGCAACACAGCAATGAACATGCAAATGTTTGTCCCTTAAACACACACACACACACACAACACACACACACTCACTCACTCACGCTCAAAGCTAGTGTTTCTGTGAAGTTTTCCATGTGTAACTTGACGGGAGCAGACCTCTATAATAACAGGGTTTTCTCTTCAAAGTGGTTTTGGTGTAAGTTCAACTTTGAGGAACTCCTCTGGGACCTCTGCCTGGTCTGCCTTCCCTAAAACCTTCGACGCTGCTGCTGTTTGGATATGAAGGTTAAAAGCGATACTGGCGCATTTTCCAGAGTGTCGAACACAGAGGCACAGACACCACTCTGTTCCTGGCTGCTGGATTTGAGCCCACTGATTGGCCGTCACACTGGTGAACTGCTTCTTCTGTTTGTGGTCAGCTTGGTTTCCATCAACCTGTTACTCGCATATGTAATGTGCACATTAAAAACTTGACAAACTGCAGTGAAAAAGACCCAAAAGCAGAGATGGCCAGGTAGGAAGGAGAGGGTTTCTAAGGCTTTAATTAGAAGAAGAAGGGCAAAAACAGAGAAAAACTCACGGGAAAACAGAAATGAACGAGGGAAACATCTTCCAGAACAGACAGACAAACAAAAGGATCTGACACGAGACGAGGGTAGCACAGACACTAAATACATGAGGTAACGAGGTAACGAGGTAGCGAGGTAGCGAGGTAACGAGGTAACGAGGTAACGAGGTAACGAGGTAACGAGGTAACGAGGTAACGAGAGGCAGGTGACAGGAGAGAAGGGGATCAGGTGGAAAACATCAGGTAATCACAAGAGTGGGATGACACAGGAAGTAAAACTAGAGACAGGACGAGACAAAAACCAGACTTCAAAATAAAAGAGGAAACAGAACATACAGACACTGACAGGGGACACAAGACAGGAACTACAACACAAGACCAGGAGGACAGTAGGACACAAGCACAAGACAGGATAAAAAACCAAAAAGGGAGGAAAAGAACCCAAAGCAAAACCCCCAAACCACAACACAGACTTTGAGAATTAAATATGACGCGCAGTATGTGAAGCCTGGGACTCAAACGTGCACCGAAGAGACGAAACATAGAATCATAGAAAGCAAGATGGGACGAGTTGTACAAATGGGAATAGCACTTTAGGACAGTCTATTATCACTCTGTTGTACAAGATTAGATTAGATTAGATTAGATTAGATTAGATTAGATTAGATTAGATTAGATTAGATTGGATTAGATTAGATTCAACTTTATTGTCATTACACAGGTACAAGGCAACAAAATGCAGTTTGGGTCTAACCAGAAGTGCAATAGCAGCCGGTGCAGGATATACACTGGTTCCATGAGTGCAGGACATGGCTATGTACTGAATAAATATAGAGATGAATACTATTATAAACAAGATTTTACAGATGGGTTTGTCCAATGAATATAAAATATAGATAACAAGTATTGTGAGCAAGATTTACAGCTGGATATGTACTGAATATAATATACAGTTTGGGTATTACTATAAGTAGAGATTTTACAGATATGTACAATGAACATAATATAATATACTACTGGTTTACAGAGTTTACAGGTGAATATGTACTATGAATATATATACAGGCGGCTATTATAGACAGAGTTTTTACAGATAGATATAATAAGTTAGGCTAAAATGAGCAGTATAACAAAGATTTAAGGTAGTACAAATAAAGTTTGGGCAGAAGTTATCTGTATTAAAGTGCAGTGGAAAGTAATGTTATATTACAGTTAAAGTACAAGTGGAAAGTGATGGAAGTAGCTAAGCTAGAGAGACATGTTTCCTCTCCCAGACACACAAACTGCATAAAGTGGACCTCTGATTGTCGGTTACGCAAAGAATGGACCAAATTGTCCAAATATGGAGACAAGTGTTGAGGACTTTCTGAATGTTTCTGTCTGTTCGATGACCTGGTAAGCATTTCATTAGCAGCTTGCTGAAGCCTTCAACCCCTTTTCTCTCTGACCTTCAACCTGAATCTACTTCTATGGATCAAAAAGTTATCATCTCAACACAAAGAGAAACACACATGCACAGCGGACAGCTCCAAATCACTAATGCTCTCTGTCCCCATGTCTTCTTCTTCCCATTGTTTGCAGCTTTAACCATTTTCCATACGGTGCCCGAATTATGGGATTTGTTGACTGCAGATTGGAGACAATGGGAGCGCTTTTAAATGCATGAGCACGCCTCTGCTTTAATGGGGGAGCACACATTTAAAAGACTAACTGTGGAGAAAGCAGCCGCTCATCCTCTCACACACACACACACACACACACACACACACACACACACACACACACACATTCCCTGCCGCGTTCTTTGATGGTGGACTAAATAGCTTGCTGATGCTCTGACGAGTTTTTAAAAAGCTACCAACAGACTCCAAAGATCCAGGTGCTGATCTTTGCTGATTGGCTGGGATGTCGTGGCGGCTCACACCTTTCCACTTAGTCAGTTTTAAGCCTTGGCCACACAGTTGTTTTCAGGCTGTATTTTAAGGAAGAACATTTATTTATTCATGATACATTATTCATTCACAAAGATAATTGGTGTCCTTAAAGGTTGGATAGTACCTAATTTTTTAATTAAGGCATTAAGATAAATTTCCAAAACATGATTTTTTTATTCCTCTTTTTAGTCAACTTTAGCCTGGGTATGTAAACTTATGAGCACACCTGTACCTAAACCTCCTATGTGCTGTCTTTTGCCCCGTTGATGTTTTTTAATTAAAACCTACCTACAGTTGGTTGTTTTAGGCCCACAGATGGTTCTGTAACTGAGAACATATTAAGAAGTATATAACAGCAGCGTGAATGTTGATGTATACGCCCTTGGAGCAAAAGACTGATTTTATTTAGAACTTGTCCAACAGTGAATGTCATGTAAGAACTAATGATTGGCCAGAATGAGATCAGAAAGCAGAGGGGATATTTGACTTATCTTTGACTCAGGTAACAGTCATGCTCTTTAAATCATCTTTACTCATAGTTCTTTTTCCTTTTTTTTATTTGTTCTAAGTAAAACATTTCCCACTGTGAGGTTCAAGATGTTCAATTTATTTCCTTTGTCTTGTAAATTGCACATGTGAGCAACATTTTAGCCTTGTTCGCTCTTTTATGAACAAACATTATTTTTCTCTTCAAGGGCCTCCGTGTGTGTGTGTGTGTGTGTGTGCGTGTGTGTGTGTGCGTGTGTGTGTGTCCTTTATAATTAATGGGTCCACACACTGAACAATTTCACCTAGAGGGACTACTAGACTGTGTGTGAGACAAAGCCTTCAGTTCCTTTTTGTCACCTGAATGTGTGTGTGCGTGTGTGTGTGTGCGTGTGCGTGTGTATGTATGTTTGTGTGTGTGTGTGTGTGTGTGTGTGCGTGTGTGTGTGTGCGTGTGTGTGTGTCCTTTATAATTAATGGGTCCACACACTGAACAATTTCACCTAGAGGGACTACTAGACTGTGTGTGAGACAAAGCCTTCAGTTCCTTTTTGTCACCTGAATGTGTGTGTGCGTGTGTGTGTGTGCGTGTGCGTGTGTATGTATGTTTGTGTGTGTGTCTGTGTGTGTGAGGTGCCTGTTTGTGGTAATTATTGCTGATGCCATTTATACTTTACTCAGTGCACTGCATATACACTCACCGGCCACTTTATTAGGTACCCCATGCTAGTAACGAGTTGGACCCCCTTTTGCCTTCAGAACTGCCTCAATTCTTCGTGGCATAGATTCAACAAGGTGCTGGAAGCATTCCTCAGGGAGTTTGGTCCATATTGACATGATGGCATCACACAGTTGCCGCAGATTTGTCGGCTGCACATCCATGATGCGAATCTCCCGTTCCACCACATCCCAAAGATGCTCTATTGGATTGAGATCTGGTGACTGTGGAGGCCATTTGAGTACAGCGAACTCATTGTCATGTTCAAGAAACCAGTCTGAGATGATTCCAGCTTTATGACATGGCGCATTATCCTGCTGAAAGTAGCCATCAGAAGTTGGGTACATTGTGGTCATAAAGGGATGGACATGGTCAGCAACAATACTCAGGTAGGCTGTGGCGTTGCAACGATGGTCAATTGGTACCAAGGGGCCCAAAGAGTGCCAAGAAAATATTCCCCACACCATGACACCACCACCACCAGCCTGAACCGTTGATACAAGGCAGGATGGATCCATGCTTTCATGTTGTAGACG
>CM057254.1:1227613-1410113 GCA_029931835.1 Etheostoma nigrum
GAGAGAGGAAGTTTACCCATCCTGTCATTTTAATTAGATCCAGATTTAGCTCTCTCAGTCTTAAAAAGCCCCTCTGAGGAATGCACAAGTTCATTTGGCTTTGGGTTTTGCTTCAGAGCCTCCGCCACGGCTTGCTTGTGTTTCCAACAGTAATGACTTTCCCACCTTATGTTTCTGAATCTGCAGATGCAACGATAGGCTACATCCCAGCTGCGTATTTTAGTGATGGATTTTATTTATTGTCCTTTCGGTATCATAGGAGGCACATTCATTATCATAGATGGTTACAGATATTCATGGTTACAGATATTGAGAGGTTTAAGAGTACATTTGTTAATATCATTCTAATTTTTACTTCTAGTCTTCACTGAAATAAAGAGCATTGTAAGCCAATAAAAATAAATCTTAATACCAGTGAGACTCTATTAAAAGGTTTCAGCAGAACTCTTTCCTGATTTACAAAGATCAGGATCATTTCCTCTTATGACTTACGCCTCTTAAATACAGTAAATTAAAAAACATTTAAAATAAAAACATTACACAACAATCCCAGTTGTTGTTCTTTTTCCTAAAGCCCGAAATAGCCATGATTTGTTTTGTTTTTCTTTAATTTTAACCTTTTAGCGATCTTCTCGTCTAATTCTTGGCAAGAAAAGCGAATATGTGTATTTCCCATAATGTTGAACTATTAAGCCTTCTCCATTACACCACGATACATAGAAAGCAAGCATCAACACAGACAGTAACACCCGGTTTATTTAATAGTTAACAGCTAATTATTCAGAGAATATAATACAGACATCAACAGCACAGAAACCAGACCTGTCAGCTGTGTGTACTCACACACACACACACACACACACACACACACACATATATGTACACACGTTTTTGAACACACAAGCATACACTATCGTGCCACTTCAATTAGATTCTATTGGATTTTATTAAATCTTCCTTGAGCTTTCACTTCACGGCAGCATCCATCAAACAATTATTATTTATCTTGCTGTCAAGATCTGGCAGCTCGTGGAGTCCCACAGAGACTGTGTGTGTGTGTGTGTGTGTATGTGTGTGTGTGTGTGTGTGTGTGTGTGTGTGTTAAAGTTTAAAGTAACTGTGTTGCTCAGGCTAATTGACATTAGCACAGAATATTAGATCCATACATGTCTGCATTATACAAATATAGTTAAAAATGCAAATGTTTTCATTCTGCAATAATCGCTGATCTCTAGAAAAGCTTGTCTTTGATGTATTATAGAGTAGAAAAAGATGAATATGTACAATAGATATTGTAATTACATCACTTACCATTTATCGTTTGCCCTCAATGTCTCATTTGTGACTAGAAAGCTAATTTAGACTACATTGAATATGCACATAAATGCCTTATATCACAGATGTTGTCAGAAGATTTCATTTAGAGACAACTGGGATGGAAGAAGTATACTCTAGTCAAAGTACCATTACCACAATGTAAAAATACTCCATTACAAGTAAAAGTCCTGCATTTAAAATTCTAGTACAAATGCATTATCTGCACTTAACTAATAGGAAATAAATGCAGGCTACTCATTCTGCATGAAAGTGGTCCTATCAATAAATATATGTATTTGATAATTAACCCTGAGGACTCACTGTGTGAGCAGTTGTTGCTCTAGCTAGTTTTAACTACTTTATACACAGTTTTGTAGTTTCCCAACCTAGGGGTCAGGCCCCTCTAAAGGGTCAAAAGATAAATCTGAAGGGTCGAGAGATGATGAATGGAGAAAGAAAGATGAAAAAACTAAATTCAAAACAAACTTGTATTCATATTTTGGACAACCTCACACTCCTCACTGGTAGATCAATAAGCAGAGATGATAATTGCAGCTCTCTCGACATAAAATATCCATTACGGGAAATAAAAGTCATCTCATGGAACATTTTAAGGCATCAAATTGTCCCGATGGCCATAGAGTTTCTCACCATTAAAGAGGGATTTGTAATTGTAATTTATTGATTTGAACAGAAACAGTGCATAAAAAACATTAATAGATGTCTTGTGCCAGGTTGAACTGCTCATTTCTGCCCGTAGTCCCTGGGCAGGGAGATGGCACATTTAAATATTTACAGTTCAACATGTGAGGTGGGAAGATGACGAGTACACCTGAGGAGAAGAAAAACAAAAGCTGAGATTAAATCACTTTAAATCACTTGCTCGTTTAATGGTGCTCCTTCGGGACAGGTGAAGGCTGAAAAGTGTAATTTGCTTCAAGCTGCTGGGACTCACAGAGGAATTATTGTGTAATGTATGGGTAATATTTGATTCTTGAGGTTTGAAAGGTTTCTACCTATGCAGACGTGCTCTCGGAGAACCTTTTCCTTCCCTAGCTTGTCAATTAAGAATGAGAGAAGTGGTTTGAGGGGAGAATACGTGATAGAAGGATGAAATACTGTAGCTCAGCGGGTAGCCTTTCTATATCTGGTTTCTGGTGAGAAAACCGTTAAATGTGTAGAAATTGGGATCTCATGGACTCCCCCGAGGGATTCCTGTGTGAGTGCTGCTCTCCCCTTCTGTATGTAAATGTCTCAGCCTCCAGCACAGCGCTGATGAACAGGATCTGCTGCAGCAAATGAGCTGAATCCATCAACCCACCGTTACCTAAGGTTAACTGCTGAAACATTACACACCAAGGTCCCTTTTTCTTTCAATCAATACATACATAGACCACCACAAACCCCTCCGGGCACAACACCATGCCAGTGTGCACTCAGTCACACCTACACACAAAGGAAAAGAATTACACAGAGCAGCTTTAAAGGAACAAAACTAAACACACTGCACTTTTGTCTGCTGCTTTTGTTGCCCAGCGGCTGCCACGGGTCACAAAGTAGTTTATTAGGGCGTGTGTGTGTGTGTGTGTGTGTGTGTGTGTGTGTGTGTGTGTGAGTGCATGTGCCCCCTCTTCAATTCAGCTTGTCATCATGCAGTAGAGTAGTGCTGATATGGCTCTGGCTGACACTGTTATACACCAGCAGCAGGGAGATGGATATGGATGGAGAGAAGGAGAAAACAGCAGGATGGAGGAAATGGGTGGGGGGTGGATGGATGGATGGATGGATGGACTGCAGTGTGTATATAAGCAATTTGGTATGGCAACTTTAGATGGACCCATAATTTGTCAGAGACTGAGTGAGTGTGAAAGAAAGGGCAATGTGGATGGAAAGTGGTGGATTGCTGGCAGCAGTCTCTTACTCAGCAGCAGAGCCACAAAACATGATGAAAAATGCTCTGTGTGTGTGTGTGTGTGTGTGTGTGTGTGTGAGAGAACAACATGGCATAAACAAAGGGCTCAGAGAGGCAAGTCTGACATCTAGAGGTCTGTCAGATATAGTGGTTTCTCACCAGCTCTGTGAATGATAAATATATATTATACCCATCACTTACAGTATTTTGCAGTTGTGGACTGTAACTAACTACATTTACTCAAGTACAAATTCAAGATACTTACAGTATTCTTTGAGTATTTCCATTTTTTGCCACTTTATACTTGTACTCTACTGCATCTAAGAGGCAATATTGTACGTGTTTTACTCCACTACATTTATCTGACAACTTTAGTTACTTTTCAGATGACTTTTAAGCTGGAAAATGCATCAGCACAAAGCTGAAAAGTGTGTTTTTTTCTGACACCATGAAAAGTTTTAGAGATTCTCACGAGGCAGCGACGCTACAAACATATGATGTCATAGAATATGATGCATTGCTGCAGATTAAACTACCCAACAGTGTATATATGAGTTAAAATGACCTTAAACATCTAAAGTGGTGAAATGCAACATACACATCAATGCAGCAGGAATATTAATGCACAACCCTGACCAGATCTACATTTTTGTTCACAGTAAAATTCAGATTTTCTGTTAATTTGTGTAAACACATCAGCATGACATAGCGTCATTTAGGATCAAAACGCTTCCCTGAGCTGTCTGTCACAGACTATCTAGCAAACATTAGATGTAATCTAATTACTCTACAAAAGAGACACAGTCTGGGCTGAAATATGTATTTCAAAACACTTTATTAACATGCTTTTGTATTTCATAAGTCTGTACAGTCAGTAATAAAAGGCCTCAACCAACACATACACACTTAAACGTATAAGTACACACACACACACACACACATATACACACGCACACACGAGTCAAATGTTTAGACATTATACCGTATAAAAGCTGCTATTGAAAAACCACAAATACACACACTGTGTACTTGAAAGACTGAATACCCCAACACCTGGTAACAAAAGGTTATGATGCTCTGATGGAATGATTGGTGAAATTGAGATTAATCAACTTTGTCCTGAAGATGTGTGTGTGTGTGTGTGTGTGTGTGTGTGTCGTTCTACCTTTTTATGTTTGGGGTATTCAACAGTTTCTTCAGATCTTTACCAACTTTAGCACCACATCCAAATACTGGGAAGGTACATCCTCTCAAATACCAGCCTCTATCGGAGACTTGCACTTTGGAGGACACGCAGTGTGTGTGAGGTTTTATTGGAGCGTTTGGCTTGTTTCAAAATGGAAGATAATCAACTTAATATAGGCTACAATGACGTTAATTGATAAAGCATCTGAAAAACAATCGAGAATGTCCCTTTATTTCAATGAGACCTGTTCCTTGTTCATTGAATCATGGCCCAGGAACCAGAATTTGGTGTGCAGTCAAAACGAGAGTGAAGTGTTGGGAGTACCTGTGTCTGTTTGGCTCTACCACGACGTTTAACTCGACTAATGAGGTTGTTTTATGTTTTTTTCTGCTTGTTTCTGTGAAGCTCCACCACTGCTAACAGCCCTGGGATTTCAAGGTAACATTGCTATTTAACAACCACATAAATAGCTTCAAATTAAGGAAATTTAAAGTAATCTAATTTGGAAAATTTGATTAAAGTTACACCCATCTAAACAGCTAAGTGGGTCAACCAGTCTGTAAGAAAAATAATATCACCTGTTGGTGTGATACTTTAAAGCTCCTGTTAATCCTGAGTTACAGCTCACATTCTCCTTTATTTGGCTTTTTTTGTCTTTCCCTTGTAACTAAATTACATCAAGTAATTCATTGCAAATATAGATACACTTTAATATAGTCTCTAAATTTAAATCAGTAACTTTAAAGCAACTTCACTTACTATTCTAGACTGGAGAACATGAGAAAATATGTAAATGATCTCCAACAGTGAACAAAAACTTCAAACTTGTTGCTTTGGTGTAGCTGGCAGTGCTTCAGTACGACTACCGGCAACTGTATTGGCAACTAACATTAGACCTGTAGCGTTATCTCCAGTGGAAACAAAGATGAATGAAGTGTTGGCGAAGGGCCGGGAGGGGGGGTTCTTACAGTAGATAGTGGGTTGTAGTGGGTCTGTGGCAAGTTTAACTTAGTTATATAAAACTCTTTCGTTCAAACAGTGCAAAAAGAAAAGAAAAATGCACACAATTTCTTTTACCAAAAGCTAAAATATGTAACTACCCAAATCTTCTTATCCACCAGTTTAAGCAACTTTTGTTTCACACAAAAAATAAAAAAGAGAAAACCATGATTAAAAGAGTGATAAGATACGGGTCCACACCACACTGCATGAATAAATTCATTCAAGTGCTCAAAAAAGAAGAAAGAAAATGACACAATATTAGCAGCTTATAAATAGAAAGACATGAAAAACAGAGTGAGTTACACAAAGATATGGCATGAGGAGTGGTAGAGAACACACATTAAATGCATTAATGGAGAATGGCCACTATTCAGAAGCTTTCACACGGCAGCTCATAGCAAAGGGTCAGCGTTTGAGAATGAGGCAAAGAGCTGTGAAGGCCTTGCTCATCACCTGGCTTTATGAACATATAGAAAAGGTTGTTAATAGAAAGATCTGAGAGAGAGAGAGAGAGAGAGAAAAGGCTTATTGAAAAGAGACGTGAAGAGAACATAGGGAAATTAAACAACATAAATTGTGCTGTCACCAGATGGCGAGTCTTTTGTTTTGCTCCATCTCTCATAGAAGCACTTTGGCCGGACCGCCGTGGGATGACGAGCGGGGACGAGGTCGCGACCCTCCTCAGTCCCCGGTTGGCTCACGGGGCCGGTGCATTAGAGGCGAGCGACGGCCGCTTTCTGAGTGGGGAGCTTTCCTCCTAGACACACACACACACACACACACACACACACACACACACACACACACACACACACACACACACACACACACACACACACACACACACACACACACACACACACACACAGTTAAAGACTTGTTTAAAAGAAAGTGGTCCTTCGTGCTGGGTGCTTTGACGGACGGCTCGTCTCTTACCTAGCGTGTCTTCCAAGGAGTTCACCATCACCCGGTTCACCTTTAACACCTCCTCCTCCACTCTGGAATAAAACAGTCAATGGTTGTGTTTTAGCACAAAATAAAGAGTACAGAGTGACTATTTCTTTGTCCCAGTGAACATCTTTATCAGTGCTTTCTGTGGATTATATAAATAATACACTCCAATAAATAAAACGTTAGTTAATACCATAAAAATAGCAAGATAGCTGACATGATATAGATAAAAGGAACATTTACTGAAAATACAATAAAATAAAGAGATGTTATGAATATGGTAAGTACAAGTACATTGATACAATAACACTTTACAATAAATACTCTGCTCTCTCTCTCTCTTGATGTTCTTTCCTTTATTTCGGTTAAAGGTCTTTTGAGGGAGTCTTTCCTTATAAGAATCAAGGGTCTAAGGACAGAGTGTTTTATGATCTACAGATTAGAAAGCAAAATTGGGGCATTTTCGGGCTTTATTTCACAGAACAGATGAAGAGAGAGAGGGAGAATGACATGCAGCAAAGGGCGCGCGCTCTACCAACTGAGCTATCTGGGCGCCTTTAAGACAAATGTACTAAAGACCTGCAAACTACAGCTGAATTACACAACAAAAACTAAATCAGGAAAGTACCGCTATGATCATACAGATCATATATTATCATCATTAATTAAGCCAACAGGGTGTGTTGATATCCTAGATACCTACAGTATGTGTTAAACTATTGAGGGGTTCTGTTGGTTTCCAGAGGGTGTTTTACCTCAGTGAGGTCATTAAAGAGTTGTATTTTTAGATTGGCTGTTGTTGCAGCCAATCCAATCAAGAAGGGACCCAAGGGTGGTCAAAGCAAGCTTACCCTTTCATTTTCCGTACAGCTCCGAGTCGTAGCAACGCTGCCAGGGAGTTCTTCTGGAGGTCAGATGACAACACCTCCATGTATCTTAGTCTACCTGGATAACACACACACAGTTACACAACACACAATTAGTGCATTTTGTAAAAGGCTGAGGTAAATACACACACAGGCAGAAATAATCGGACAAATGGGAAACTTCAAAAAGAAGACGTTAGAAACCTGCTAGGAGATGTTTTTTGATGAACTTCCGGACCGCGGGAATAAACTGTTTTTCTGTCAGAGTCTCAGTGGCCTCTTCACACAGGAACCGGCACACCACCTGAGAGAGAACACACACACACACACACACACACACACACACACACACACACACACACAGAGAGAGAGACACAGAGAGAGAGAGAGAGAGAGACACACACACACACACACACACAAAGAGAGAAAGACACAGAGAGAGAGAGAGACACACACACACACAGAGAGAGAGAGAGAGACACACACACACACACAGAGAGAGAGAGAGAGAGACACACACACGGTTACCATCACCCTCTAGAGGACATCTGCAGTTCTACAACAGTTCTGGTTACTATGAGGATTATTTGTTATAAAAACAAGGGCTAGGGTGATGTTTGCATGTGCTCGACCATGTGCACATGCTTTATGCATCATATTGCACATATCTGCAGTAAAACATGTTAAATGTTACCTGGAATTAAACTTAAGCGCATGTAAGGATATGAATATATCAAGCTGTCAGAAGGATACTTTGGTTTGGTACTGCAGATTCATGCAGTGAGAAAAACCCTGTTATTACAAAAAGGTAAACAATATACTCAGAAATGCATTTAATGCCTTTAAGCTAGATAGATGCAATAGATGCAAATTAGGAACATCAAACGGGCTGAAACATCAAACATGACATCGCAACATTTTGCGCAACCAGGTCTTTGTCAGACCTGGTGGAATTAATCAAACTAATTAAAACGTTGCATATTCAAATCTAATAAAGTTCAGGGCTTTAATCACATGTGTGGATACTCTCTGCTTCTTCAGATGCTATTATGCACACAACCACCCTTCTGTACACAACACGTAACACAACCATTACAAAGCAGTACTGTGTGCGTCTCCTGCACCTGGTATCCTTGTAAGAAGGGATCCAACATACTGGAGAGGAAGGCCAGAGTCCTGTGTCCTCTTTCAGTTACCAGAACCCCCTGCTGGGTAAACTGCAGAGCTCCGGTCTTCACCAGCAGGTAACAGGCCTCCTCGAAGTCCTACAGGACACACACACACACACACACATGGGTGAAATATGAAAATACTATCATTTATTTTCACAAAAGTAATTAAATGTTGTACCTCACCTGCACTGTAGCTCCAGGACAGAGGATGAACTCATTGGAGAACATGTTTCTTAAGAAGCTGAAACTGTTGAAGACCTCCTCTGGAAAACACATTCATGCAGGAGAACCAGCCAACAAGCATTTTAACGCCTATATAATAGGTGTCTTTTTAAGTGTAAAAAACTGTAAGTAAGCGTGTGTGTGTGTGTCAGGCTCACGTTTCTGGTTGGAGGAGGCGGTGTGGATGGCTAAGGCCAGCAGCGCCGGGCGGACAAAGACGTGCAGCGCCTGGTTCCTGTAGGAGGCACAGGAGAGTACCACGACTGCCTGGCTCAAGAGCTCCTCCTCTGGAGCGGCGCTTCTGTGAGGCCCTGGCGCCGCTGGTCCTCCTGCTGTAAGACAAGGTTTAACGTCAGAGAACGGAAGATAGATCACAAGATACATGGTATACAACATATGATAACAACGTATGATGTATAGATGGATTTTTAAGGCCGATACGGATATTTGGTTATTTAACAATCCGATAATTGCCAATATATACACATATATACACAACATGAACACATTTCCCTAACATTAGTTATTTGTAGTTATTTATGAGTTCTCACTAAAATAATATGATAATAATTTGTTTTATTGTCACAACAGAACATCAAAATATATTAAAGTTCTGATAAATAAAATGTATAAAAATACAAACTTAAGATACAAAACTTAAAGTCCTTTAAACAAAAACACATCAAAAATAATCAATGTTGCCAACAGGGACGTTATAGAGCGTCCTCTGGTGGACAGACTATGCAACGCCATCACTAACAGGGACGTTGTAGAGCGTCCTCTGGTGGACAGACTATGCAACGCCATCACTAACAGGGACGTTGTAGAGCGTCCTCTGGTGGACAGACTATGCAACACCATCACTAACAGGGACGTTGTAGAGCGTCCTCTGGTGGACAGACTATGCAACACCATCACTAACAGGGACGTTGTAGAGCGTCCTCTGGTGGACAGACTATGCAACGCCATCACTAACAGGGACGTTGTAGAGCGTCCTCTGGTGGACAGACTATGCAACGCCATCACTAACAGGGACGTTGTAGAGCGTCCTCTGGTGGACAGACTATGCAACACCATCACTAACAGGGACGTTGTAGAGCGTCCTCTGGTGGACAGACTATGCAACACCATCACTAACAGGGACGTTGTAGAGCGTCCTCTGGTGGACAGACTATGCAACGCCATCACTAACAGGGACGTTGTAGAGCGTCCTCTGGTGGACAGACTATGCAACGCCATCACTAACAGGGACGTTGTAGAGCGTCCTCTGGTGGACAGACTATGCAACACCATCACTAACAGGGACGTTGTAGAGCGTCCTCTGGTGGACAGACTATGCAACACCATCACTAACAGGGACGTTGTAGAGCGTCCTCTGGTGGACAGACTATGCAACACCATCACTAACAGGGACGTTGTAGAGCGTCCTCTGGTGGACAGACTACGCAACGCCATCACTAACAGGGACGTTGTAGAGCGTCCTCTGGTGGACAGACTATGCAACGCCATCACTAACAGGGACGTTGTAGAGCGTCCTCTGGTGGACAGACTATGCAACGCCATCACTAACAGGGACGTTGTAGAGCGTCCTCTGGTGGACAGACTATGCAACGCCATCACTAACAGGGACGTTGTAGAGCGTCCTCTGGTGGACAGACTATGCAACGCCATCACTAACAGGGATGTTGTAGAGCGTCCTCTGGTGGACAGACTATGCAACGCCATCACTAACAGGGACGTTGTAGAGCGTCCTCTGGTGGACAGACTATGCAACGCCAACACTAACAGGGACGTTGTAGAGCGTCCTCTGGTGGACAGACTATGCAACGCCATCACTAACAGGGATGTTGTAGAGCGTCCTCTGGTGGACAGACTATGCAACGCCATCACTAACAGGGATGTTGTAGAGCGTCCTCTGGTGGACAGACTATGCAACGCCATCACTAACAGGGATGTTGTAGAGCGTCATATGGTGGACAGACTATGCAACGCTCATAACATGGTTGACAGTCCGTTTTTATTTTAAATATTCATTTATCTGAATAATTTTTCCAAATTATTATTATTATTATTATTTTTTAAATCAGCCATTATAAATGCCGATACCGATAGATTGGGAAATGCCTAATATCGGCCGATAATATCGGCCCGCCGAGATATCAGTGGGGCTCTAGCTGTACGCAGACATGTAGTTTTATATGTTTATTCATGCATTTGTCAACTACTACAACTCCTTATGTGGGAACTATAATTATATAAGCAGATAACGAAGGATGATATAGTAAAACAAAGTACTTACATTAATAAAAACTTAGATATGTTGTTATATCTGCTTCCAACTACATTATAGTGTGTTACAAACTATTAACCATTGTCTTTCTCTGTGTCTCTGAATAGAGACATTTACATTTAATAGCCATTTTAAAGTGGACAGAAAGTAGTTCACAAAGGACTTTAAAGTTCCTCCTAAACTGCTTTCCGACCGGAGGGATTTCCTATATCCCTTTTTTCTCTCGTGTTTCAGTCTATGATCACAGGAAATCGGCTTTGTATTGTAGCGCTCACAGGCTGCCTAGCTAGCTGAATGACGAGGAGACGCTGGCTGGACCGGGCTTTATTACCCTAGAACCCAAAACAGGCTGCAGGCTATCACTAGCTAGTTAGCGTCGTCTCCTTCTGTCAACACTTGTCCCTCTCCTTCCCGCCTCACTCCTTCCTCCCTCCCCTTTCTGAACCTGACCAATCAGCTGAACTAGGGCAACATCTTCCCCCAATGAACACCCCAAGAGTCTCTCCCATATTAGTCCTGCAGGGGTGCTACAGTGTGTACTGGACTGGACTGTGTAAGTGACAGCTAGATGCCTTAAATGTACTCCAATAATTTACTTTGTAGAATTGCCCTGATGTTACATGGAATAAAAAATGACAAGCATGAATAAAACACAGAAATCAAACACAAACCTTGTTCCACCGCCAACTGAACGTTGTCCTCACAAATCCTCACTAGACCTCGATGCAGGGTAAGACTAGAGGAAACTACCTCTGATGGAGGAACGTGGTCTGCAGAAGAGAAGGAAAAAAATGGGAATAACCCAGAAGAGCACACACAGAGCCAGCAGTATAACTGAACACTTGGGTTAGTCCTGTACCGGGCCAGTGGAGGAAGGCTCCGTACTGCCGGGAAAGGTCCCTGAGCCACACAGCGTGTGCAGTCAGCTCGCTCAGGGCTGTCCCCTGGTTCTGCCCCGCCGCCTGGTTTTGGTGGTGGTACTGGAGCAGCAGGGAGACCACGAGGACCCACGGCTTCAGGACCATGTTCTCCTCCTGGGCCCGCACCAGCCTGTAGGCCGAGTCATTCACAAAGCTGGTGATGTCCTCGCCGGGCCTCCTGGGTATGTGTCTGGAAATGAAACCTGAAAGTTAATTCATGGTTTTTATGTTGATTTTCAACTGCATCTTTAAAAGAACATGGGTCTGTATTTACAGTAAAACTGCATTAAATCAAATATATTAGACCTAGTTTTGATAGCAACACATTTTTGGAATATGGAGCAGGCTTGAGGTGTTTACTGTCAGTTTTGCCAATTGTCTTTTTTAAGTGTAGCATTTTTTTTAAGCATGAACATTCAAGGTGCACTATGAGTTCCTGCATGGTCACTTCTGTCGACGAAGTAAATTTCAAATAAAACAGAGTACTACAAAAAGTACCCGTTAGCAGGTACCGGGGACTTTTTTTCTTAATGGAAAACCAAAGAAGGCGAATGCCATGAACTACTACAAAGAACTACTACAAACTACTATTTTTTGGGACTGTTATTGCCACTCTTCATTCTAACCCTAACCGGTCGTCAGACACCGCCTACCAAGAGCCTGGGTCTGGGTCTGGTCCTGGGTCTGGGTCTGTCCGAGGTTTCTTCCCAAAGGGGAGTTTTTCCTCGCCACTGTCACACTGTTGCTTGCTCTGGAGGAAACTACTAGAACTGTTGGGTCCTTGTAAAGTGTCTTGAGATAACTCTTGTTATGAATTGATACTATAAATACAATTAAATTGAAATTGAATTGAAATAGAGTCGAGGTGAGTCGAGTAGATACCACGCAGTGGTAAAACGCCATAAAGGTCTCTTTACAGTCGCTGCAGCTGACCTGTCGCGCGCAAATGTGACGTCAAAATGACGTCCATCTCGGCGGCGTGCCAGGATTTTGAGTGCGCATCCAGAGGTCGTGCACCACTCTCTTTTCTTTCAGCAGCGCGAGACAAAGCAGAAACAGGAAGCATGGACGAGTTCCAGGGTAACAGGATGCCAGGACTCTCAGAGCGACTGACTTAACTGGGTTAAGATGAGTTCTACTATGGGGAATGAAAGGCTCGATCCCACCAAGTAGCTCATCCAATCAAATCCAAGCATTGACGTCAATGCTGCTGGCAGTTCTGCCGTTGTTTACCTTTTTCTTCTTCTTCTTCTTCTAGTCCGTAGAAATAGTAAAGTCGGTAGCCTTTCCTCATCACCGCCACCTCTGTTCAGGAGAAGACTCCACCACCTGGAGTATAAACAGGTACGGCGCTCCCATGGCGTCACATTGGCGCACGACAGGTCGGCGAGTATACCAGACGCTTCACTGTCACTAACGCCCACCCCCTCCTCCCTCCCCCAACCATCTCGTTGGTGATTGGCTGGAGTGGTTTGTTGTATTTTGGTGCCCCGGCTGTGCCTCTAGTGTCTGATGTTTGCGACCCCTGGGGTGTCTCCGAGACCGGGCTCTTTCACCGTGTATTCAGGGGACAGGCAGCTAGCGGATCAAGGACAGGTGCCGACCATTTGAGACAAAAATGAAATTGCAGGAACTCATAGTGCACCTTCAAGACAGGTTGACAATGGGAACATAAGATGTTTTTCAGACCACACACATAAGTTAATGCTGCTAAACCGTACCTTGGTGCCAGGTTGAACTGGCAGCGGTTAACTTTGCCCTGTGCTAATCTTCTGACAGACACAGGTTGACCAAAGTACACATGGATACTGCCGTAGTCCTCACTGAGGATCTTCCTGGCTTTGAACAGACCCTACAAAAGGAGAGTTAAACAACAGAAGCAGATGTTGGGACATGGCAGAATAGGTGTACAGGATTTTGTTAAATTGCTGTAAAATATGACATATACAGGTTTTGCATAACCACAAATAGTAATTAAAACTTAAAAACTTATTAAAACTCATTACACACAGTCTACAATAGTATCTTGCCTTATCATGGTCATTGCATTTCTGTAAGTGATTTTTAATTTTCAATGTTTTTTTTTTTCTTATGTACAGTATGTGTGTGTGATATACGTGTGTATATGTGTGATATATGTGTGTATATGTGTGATATACGTGTGTATATGTGTGTATATGTGTTTGTTGTGTTATGGTTGTCTTTCTACTGAATGCCTAAAATTTCCTTCAGGGTGAATAAAGTATCTATCTATCTATCTATCTATCTATCCATCCATCTATCCATCTATCTATCTATCTATCTATCTATCATCTATCTATCCATCTATCTATCTATCTATCTATCTATCCATCTATCTATCTATCTATCTATCATCATCTATCTATCTATCTATCTATCTATCTATCTATCCATTGTTTATAGACAGGTCAGATGAGTTTATGACTCACTGAGGTGGATTCTTTGGGTTTGGGAATGCCCAGCAGCTCTCTGGCATAAAGCGTCTCCTCCAGGACCCTCTCATAGCTGATGCTGACTGGGACCACATTGACATCAAACACCTCCCCTTTCAGGAAGGGATCCATGACTATATTCAACAAACCTGGAAGAGGACAGAAACGTGAAGGCCTATCGAACAAGATGGGTCACATTAGTTGCACCACAGAAAAATGAGAATGTTTGGAGAAATATGTTGAAAATACACTTTGATATTTTGACTCGGCTAATTAATAATAATTCTGGGATTCCCTTAATGTTCAACAAGTTCACACACAAGTCACATACGTTTTACACAAGACAAAGTGCTGGCAGGAGGAAATAAAACAAAGGATCTGATTTGGGTCTCATCAGATGTCTGACTGCAGGTGTTTGACAGCTGAAATGTGGATTTAGAATTTAGTTTTTCGAGAGTTTATAGTTGCTTTTTCTTGTAACTTACCTAACTTTGGAGTCAAAGACTTGGACGTTCGGCTTCTGGTCCCCTCTAGGAAAAATTCAACTGGTGCAAATCCATTCTGAAGTGGAAAGAAAATAGTACAAACGAACAGAAATCATTAAAAACCAATCAATAATAGAGAGCGGGGCTTTCTTATGACTTAAATAGCCCCACACAAAATGTCACTACTCCCCAACCTTACTACAAAAAAGGTCACTCCCTAACAACAACAACGACGATTTGGATAACAGAAAGTTCTCCTTACCCTGAGCATGGTCTTGACGTACTCTGAGAAGAGAGCCCAGTACAGCTTGTCTCCACCAAAAGACCTTCGAATGAAGAACGCTCCAGACATCCGCAGCATCTCTCCAACAAATTTCATCCCCATGAAGTCTGGAGGGAAAAACCAACTGCAGTTTTATATACAAATCGTGATAGTTCTGGACTGCATTATACTGAGGAGGATTTATCACATTTGGCCCCCTATTTGATTAAACAAAACATTAAAAATACCTTTAAAAATACTGCAGTTTACACCAACAATACATATGTACGGCCTCAAATAGCATCTCTGACAGTGTCGACAAATGCAGAGCATTGAGCTTGAAAACAGAGTGTATACACTCTCTCTCTCTCTCTTGTCACTGCTTACCCATGCCGGCAGCGATGACAGGCAGCGCCACGTCGTAGGTGTACAGGATGTATGACATCAACAGGAAGTCCATGTAACTACGGTGACTTGGTAACAGGACTACCGGGTGCTCCTGAATGGCCTGTTGGAGCTAACAACAAAGGGAAAAACTGATCAAGGTGTGTATTTGTGTGCCTGTGTCCGTCATCTTCATGATGATGTTGGTTTTTTTTCCAAGTGCGTATGCCTTCTCACCCTCTGGATGCCGTCTTCGTTGACACAGATGCTCCTGAACAAGGTCTTGAAGGCCTTGGTAAGTGCGAAGGCAAAGAAGCGAACCGTGCTGAGCTGCAGACATTGAGCCATCTCCTCCAAGATGGCCGACGCCTCCTCCTTGACATCATCAGTTGCCTTGCCCGTCTCTTTGGAAACCTTGACAATTCAAAATATTATGATAGCCCATCCAGTAAAAACAATAGATATATAATAGAGAAATAAGTTATAATTAGTTAAAAAAAAAAGGTGCATATCTTTATCAACTTGAAATATGGTTTTATTATTAAACCTACCATTAAAACAACAGTTTTAAATTGTTTCTCTGTAAGAGTTAAGATGATAAATTAACCATCTATATAATGAGAATAACAAAGTTTAAACTGTAGTTTGCACAAAACTGCTTTTCCTAATTCTTGTCTATTGCAACTAACAATTGTTTTCATTATTGCAGACTACATTATGGATTCATGAATAAAATGTTATCCATAAAATGTCAGAAAATCATAAAAGAAATGATGTTTGTGTTGAGTTTGTCTGACCAAGTGTACAAAACTTGTATATGTGTATAAATCAAACCAGAGAAAAAAAACAGAATTCTTCACATTTGAGAAGCTAAAATCTGCTAGTTTTCTGATATTCCTGCATAAAAGATGTCTTAAACAATGAATCCTTCAGCGAAATAGTTAGGGTTTGTTCTGTCGATCAACTAATCGATCAATCGCTGCAACTCTAGTCCGCTGTGTTTGTCGATATAAAACCCCTCCTGGCTGGAAGAAGCAGTCAAGTCTCTGAGTCCATCAATTAGACAAAAACTCTTAACTAAGTGCCAACATTTGAGTGTAATGGTGAGACCAAAACCATCGGGCACTGCATAACCAGAATGACACATGATTCTTTTATTTACCTGATTGATGACATAATGTAGCTGAGCGGACTGAAGAACCATGCTCTTCAGCGTGCTGGATGTGCAGGGCGTCACGGCTTTGTAAAGAACCGGGGTGTAACACCTGAGGGCGTATTTCAGGTCGCTGGAGTTCCTCCTCTCCTCCAACATGTCCTCAAAGTCATCTCTCTTCTTCAGCATGGGGTCTCTGTGCTATTAAAAAGCATCATAATACATTACAATCAGACATGTATCTGCATGTTTCTGTTGTTTATTATTGTAACCATAAAGTTCTTAACATACCTTTTTGCAGACAAAGTCACAGTATTAAAGCAGTATTCATAACTTCCAGTAATAACATCATACCTCCAGCTGTTTATTATGCATATATATATATATCAATTACTTATGCACTTACCTGCACTGCCTGCTGTAACTACTGTGCATGTTCATTCTGGTCATATTATATTGTAGCATATTATCTCCCCTTACTGTTTTGTCTATATATAGTTATACTATATAGCTTATTACTGTTTTTTTTCTGTACGTCACTGCTTTTTTATCTTATAATGTAAACTGCATTTTTGTTGTCTCAGTGCCTTTAAGGCCACCGCCATCATACCCGTGCCAAAGAAACCTGCTCCGTCCTGTTGTTATGACTACCGCCCCGTGGCACTGACCCCCATCATTATGAAGATCTTTGAACGTCTAGTCATGTCACACATCAAATCCACCCCCCCCCTCCCCCCACCCCCCACACTGGACCCAGTCCAGCTTGCATACTGAGCCAAACGGTCCACACAGGATGCAATCTGCTCTGCCCTCTCTCACCTGGACACGGAGGGCTCATATGTGAGGACGCTGTTCATAGACTTCAGTCCGCATTCAACACCATAATCCCACAACTCATCTGCAAACTAGACCAGCTGGGTATGGGGGGAAATCACCAGACGCCTCCCGATACGATATCATCACGATACTTATGCCACGATACGATATTATTGCGATTTTAAACATATTGCAATTTATAACACCCCCCCACCCTAATGTAGAAGCCTCTGTGGCAGCTCCAGCAGGACCAGGCTCTAGACTGTCAGACCCCCACCCCCCCTCCAATTTAAGACTACTTCCTTGTATGTGTGTAAAACCCTGGTTACTGTAGTATAGCTTTAGTTACATGTATGTACCATAGACTGTGTACTATTATACACAGTCTATGGTGTAAAACTGTCGCAAAGTAAATCCCTCCACTGCCTAATTCCACTTTAAATCTGTTTCACCTGTTTGAATGAAAATGTCAAATAGTTTTCACTGAGTTCCAGCAGAGGGCTAGCTAAGTTAGCTTAGCTCCCTGGCAGGCAAAGCAAAGCATACATACCGAATAAAAAGCGTTGGTGTCCATACTGTGTCACACTTTACGCGCACAGACACAGACGCTGCATACGTGCAGAAGCTGTACGTGCAGAGATGTTTGCACGCTTCCTGCCTCTTGATGTAGCTAATACTAATACTTGTGGTTGATAACAGCACTTGTGCAACTTCTCATGGGCGTGTGTAAGCCGTAAAGCTGTGCACATCCGTGGCATTTCCGCAACTACGGCAGCCGGAAAGGACTCGGACAACCTGGGTGCCCCACGTGTTTTTACAGTCTGTTGTCATCCGGCTGTTGTCGTTGAGTAACCGATCAGTTAGCAGCTGTTTGTGCTTTTATCCTGCTTGTACAGTTAGCTTAACATGAAGGGAAAAGAAGACGAAGATTGTCTGTTTCTTGAGCACGTTTTGGATAAACTGTATGAGTTTGGTAAGTGCTGCTAGCTAGCTAGCTTCGTTAGCTATACTAGCATACTTTAAAGGCTAGTGTTGCCTGTTAATTATGTCTTATGTGTTTTACTATGGCTCCGCTGGCACGATATAACTGGAAAAACGATTAATGTATCTGTTATATTAATTATGGGGCTTTAACTTAGTTAAAACTAACTATTGTTGCACTGACGTTAATGTTGGCTAACCCATTGCTAACGTCCAGCATGGGTCGTTTATAATATCTCCATGGTAACCAATCAATGACATGTACGCGTGTGTGCGTGCGTGCGTGTGTGCGTGCGTGCGTGCGTGTGTGTGTGTGTGTGTGTGTGTGTGTGTGTGTGTGTGTGTGTGTGTAGCTATGTATGTATGGATGTGTGTAGCTATGTAAGTGGGTGTGTGTGTGTAGCTATGTATGTATGTGTGTATGTATGGATGTGTGTATGTGTGTGCGTACTGCGTAGCTGTGTATGCATGTATGTAGCTATGTATGTGTGTGTGTGTGTAGCTATGTAAGTGTGTGTGTGTGTGTGTAGCTATGTATGTATGTGTGTACCTATGTACGCTGTGTGTGTGTGTGTGTGTGTGTGTGTGTAGCTATGTGTGTATGTATGGATGTGTGTATGTGTGTGCGTGTGTGTGTGTGTGTGTGTGTATGTAGGTATGTGTGTAGCTATGTAAGTGTGTGTGTGTGTATGTAGCTATGTAAGTGTGTGTGTACAGTGGGTACGGAAAGTATTCAGACCCCTTTAAATTTTTCACTCTTTGTTTCATTGCAGGAATTTTCCAAAAATCAAAAAAGTTCATTTTATTTCTCAGTAATGTACACTCAGCACCCCATCTTGGACAGAAAAAAACAGAAATGTAGAAATTTTTGCAAATTTATTAAAAAACAAAAACTGAAATATCACATGGTCATAAGTATTCAGACCCTTTGTTCAGTATTTAGTAGAAGCACCTTTTTGATCTAATACAGCCATGAGTCGTTTTGGGAAAGATGCAACAAGTTTTTCACATCTGGATTTGGGTATCCTCTGCCATTCCTCCTTGCAGATCCTCTCCAGTTCTGTCAGGTTGGATGGTAAACGTTGGTGGACAGTCATTTTCAGGTCTCTCCAGAGATGCTCAATTGGGTTTAAGTCAGGGCTCTGGCTGGGCCATTCAAGAACAGCCACGGAGTTGTTGTGAAGCCACTCCTTCGTTATTTTAGCGGTGTGCTTAGGGTCATTGTCTTGTTGGAAGGTAAACCTTCGGCCCAGTCTGAGGTCCAGAGCACTCTGGAAAAGGTTTTCGTCCAGGATATCCCTGTACTTGGCCGCATTCATCTTTCCCTCGATTGCAACCAGTCGTCCTGTCCCTGCAGCTGAAAAACACCCCCACAGCATGATGCTGCCACCACCATGCTTCACTGTTGGGACTGTATTGGACAGGTGATGAGCAGTGCCTGGTTTTCTCCACACATACCGCTTAGAATTAAGGCCAAAAAGTTCTATCTTGGTCTCATCAGACCAGAGGATTTTATTTATCACCATCTTGGAGTCCTTCAGGTGTTTTTTAGCAAACTCCATGCGGGCTTTCATGTGTCTTGCACTGAGGAGAGGCTTCCTTCGGGCCACTCTGCCATAAAGCCCCGACTGGTGGATTGCTGCAGTGATGGTTGACTTACTACAACTTTCTCCCATCTCCCGACTGCATCTCTGGAGCTTAGCCACAGTGACCATTGGGTTCTTCTTTGCCTCTCTCACCAAGGCTCTTCTCCCCCGATAGCTCAGTTTGGCCGGACGGCCAGCTCTAGGAAGGGTTCTGGTCGTCCCAAACGTCTTCCATTTGAGGATTATGGAGGCCACTGTGCTCTTAGGAACCTTAAGTGCAGCAGAAATTTTTTTGTAACCTTGACCAGATCTGTGCCTTGCCACAATTCTGTCTCTGAGCTCCTCAGGCAGTTCCTTTGACCTCATGATTGTCATTTGCTCTGACATGCACTGTGAGCTGTAAGGTCTTATATAGACAGGTGTGTGGCTTTCCTAATCAAGTCCAATCAGTATAATCAAACACAGCTGGACTCCAATGAAGGTGTAGAACCATCTCAAGGATGATCAGAAGAAATAGACAGCACCTGAGTTACATATGAGGGTCACGGCAAAGGGTCTGAATACTTATGACCATGTGATATTTCAGTTTTTGTTTTTTAATAAATTTGCAAAAATTTCTACATTTCTGTTTTTTTCTGTCCAAGATGGGGTGCTGAGTGTACATTACTGAGAAATAAAATGAACTTTTTTGATTTTTGGAAAATGGCTGCAATGAAACAAAGAGTGAAAAATTTAAAGGGGTCTGAATACTTTCCGTACCCACTGTATGTACCTATGTAAGTGTGTGTGTGTAGTTATGTATGTATGTATGTATGTATGTACCTGTGTGTGTGTGTGTGTGTGTGTATGTAGGTATGTGTGTAGCTATGTAAGTGTGTGTGTGTGTGTAGCTATGTAAGTGTGTGTGTGTGTGTGTGTAGCTATGTATCATATGAATGTGTAATTACAGAAACAAATGGCGGTATCATATTCAGCTCCTCCTGTTGAGAGGAAAGGATAATAAGAGCTAGGACTAGAATTAGATGTTTGATTCATGCTCATGTTGTTGACTGATAATGCAGATGATGGACCAGCATCAAAAAAGAAGTCGCAGAAGAAGAAAAAACGAAAAAGACGTGAGGAGGAGGAGGAGGAGGAGGAAGAAGAGCAGTTCCCTACAGTCAAGGATATCTGCAGTGACACTGAAGACAACAGAGCAGATGAACACCAGCAGCTACACCCTAAGACTGGGGAAACAGGTGGGAAGTATAGCAACACACTCACATGTGATAGATATATCCTCCATTGACTCGTCCCTCATCCCCCCCTCCCACACACACACACACACACCCACACACACACCCACACACACACACACACATACACACCAAATCAATCCAAAGGTCTCCAGATAATGTGAAATATTGATGCATTTAAAATGCTACTTTTAGCACTTAAACTGATCTATAATTAATGACTTATACACATGTGCACAGCTGTCAATAAAATAAAAAGCTTTCGACTCTCCTTTCCTCTAGCCTCCTCATCTTCCACCGCCAATTTCTCCACTCCTCCTTTTCTCATTGGTTTAATGTATCAGGTCTTCTCCAGGTCCAACCATCCGGCAGGTGAGCCAGGTGGAGGTTGTGACATTTCAGGACCCGAGAAAGAAAGCGAAAACCAAGCAGATGCCCGCCCCTGACCAAATGCCGGTAAGTCTAAGCTACTGTAACTCACTCTGTGTACATCATTTATAAAAGTCCAGCTTAGATGAATGACATGAAGGCCACATCTGCTTGATTCAGGTAACAATATCAGCTGTTCTCAGGTGCATTAACTGCATTCTCTTGCCCCATTAATGGGAAAGATCCAAGCGGAGCGTATTGGAAAATGTGCATCCATAATAATGAATTAAGGACACATTGCAAATTGTTATATTCAGGTTTACTGTGAACAGAGGTGCGTAGAGTAGCCAAAAATTGTACTCAAGTAAAAGTACTGTTACTTCAGAATAATATGACTCAAGTAAAAGTAAAAGTAGTCATCCAAATAATTACTTGAGTAAGAGTAAAAAAGTACTTGATGTTTCGCATTTTTCCTATGGAACCATGCTTTCACTATGAGGCCGGGGAGGGGGGGTCCTCCTGGTCTGCGTTGCCTTGGCGACGATTGATTCTGACATCTTTGTTTTGCTACGACTGTAAAGCTAACCTGTCCCGCCGCTGAGATCGAGTATGGTCACGTGACTGCACAACAATGTTTGATTGGTGGAACACGGTCACGTGGTAGAGCGTTCAGCGGAAGACTCTCTCTCTCTCTCTCTCTCTCTCTCTCTCTCTCTCTCTCTGTCTCTCTCTCTCTTTCTTTCTCTCTCTCTCTAATAAAACATTATAATGAGGCGTACGCTGGGGTAAAAACGATGACGCGTAGAATACCAAAGAGGTAAAAAGAAAAGTAAGGAGCTCATTGTATCCTGATGTAGCGGAGTAAGAGTACAGCTTCTTCTTCTCTAATCTACTCAAGTACAAGTACAAGTACAGTGATTTAAAACTACTCCTAGAAGTACAATTTTTTCATAAACTTACTCTTTGTAAATGTAACGAAGTAAATGTAACTCGTTACTACCACCTCTGACTGTGAAGATTTAGGCGGTGTCTGTCTGATTCCCATACCCTGTGTGTTTGTTGCAATGATGCTCATGTAAACATACTAACTTCCTGCCCGTTATGCCTGTTGGCATGTAGGGCAACAGCAAAGGATTTCCACTCTTGTCTGTTTTGGGCCAGTGTCTTTATAGAGCCCAGGTGTGATGTAGGGTCTCCAGTTCTCCCTCCATCGTCCTGCGCCAGGTATTCTTGGGTCGGCCTCTTTTGCATTTGCCATCTGGTGTCCAGTGACGGGCCGTTTGCGTGACGTTTTCATTACATGTCCAATCCATTTCAATTGCTTTCTCAAAATGATGGTCATCATGGTGTCATGTTTACACTGGCTGAGTAGAAGCCAGAATATTAGATCGACAGTCTCAGCTTGGTGTGTGTATATATATATATATATATATATATATATATATATATATATATATATATATATACACACACACACCAAGCTGAGACTGGTGTGTATATTAATGTGCCGTTATTTTATCAATGAATCAACTAATTGTCTGATCTATACATTGTTAGATAATAGTGAAAAACACCCGTTATAATTTCTCATAGCCCAAGGCGATGTATTGGTATAGCTTGTTTTTTTTTGTGTTTTTTTTAACCAAATGTCCAAAACCCAAAGGCTCAGTTTAGTATCGTAAATACCAAATATTGTCATATGACATATTTGATATAATGAAATCCTGATCATTGAGAAGCTGGAACCAGGAAATGTTGGAAAAATAACAAACAACTGAAAGATTATAAAAAACAACAGATTTCTTTTGCGGAGATCATCTGTTTACATCCAGTTCTGCTGAAAAATTTAATTGAATTAAAATGATCTAACCCCCAAAAAACGTGAATCCATCTATACTCAGAAAGGGATCCACCATTTGCACTGCATTCTCCATTGTGTGTCGCTCCTCAGATCTGGTGATACATTTGCAGACTCGAACAACACGACGGGAAGTTATGTTTGTTATTGCACAAAATATATATATATATTGCATTACAGGGTAAAACTTTGGCAATTACACTTTCATTTCTGGCCGAAGAAAGAGTAGATAGTGAAGGAGTGAAGTGAATTTCCTTTTGCAAGAGATTTGACAACATCCTCTTTGCATTGCAACATGAACTGAGTTAATAAATGTGGTCTTTTACTGTTGTCACTGGCAGATTTTCTTTAAGTAAGCAGTTGTATCACAGTTCATTTTACAACAAGTAATATGTAACTCTTCCATGTTGCTGTGGTCCTCTGTTTATGTTCTTCTTGTCACCCTCCATTCATTTCACATTCCCTCTCTTCTTGTCTTTGTTGCCTTTGGTTATGTGATGTCCTCACTTCAATGCCCTTCAGAAGACAACAGAGGCGAAGGAAAGCGACCCGCTAGAAGAACTCAGTTTGGAAAAGGTGACAGTTTTATCACAATTCACAACATGGCATCATGAGTTAGCGGAATATACACGCCAGCTTTCTTAAGCCAAGAGGCGTGTTATCTGGACGCACACGCAGAGAGCGTGTGTGTCTACGCTGGACGCAGCGGGCGTAAACATGCACGCCACTTGGCGTGTTATCGCGAAGAGAAAGAGACGGTTGGGTTTAGGAAAAGAAGAAAGAGACGGTTGGGTTTAGGAAAAGAAGAAAGAGACGGTTGGGTTTAGGAAGAAGAAGAAAGTGACAGATTGGGTTTAGGAAAAGAAGAAAGCAGACGGTTGGGTTTAGGAAAAGAAGAAAGTGAAGGTTGGGTTTAGGAAAAAAAGAAAGAGAAGGTTGGGTTTAGGAAAAGAAGAAAGAGAAGGTTGGGTTTAGGAAAAGAAGAAAGCAAAGGTTGGGTTTAGGAAAAGAAGAAAGTGAAGGTTGGGTTTAGGAAAAGAAGAAAGCGAAGGTTGGGTTTAGGAAAAGAAGAAAGTGAAAGTTGGGTTTAGGAAAAGAAGAAAGCGAAGGTTGGGTTTAGGAAAAGAAGAAAGAGACGGATGGGTTTAGGAAAAGAAGAAAGAGACGGATGAGTTTAGGAAAAGAAGAAAGAGATGGATGAGTTTAGGAAAAGAAGAAAGAGACGGATGAGTTTAGGAAAAGAATAAAGAGACGGATGAGTTTAGGAAAAGAATAAAGAGACGGATGAGTTTAGGAAAAGAATAAAGAGACGGATGAGTTTAGGAAAAGAAGAAAGAGACGGATGAGTTTAGGAAAAGAAGAAAGAGATGGATGAGTTTAGGAAAAGAAGAAAGAGACAGATGAGTTTAGGAAAAGAAGAAAGCTCCCATGAGATCAGTCTACAATTGACCGTAGATGTTTGTTTTTTTGGCTTTTTTCATGATAAATTTAAGTGTTCAGTGTTGCGATGTGTGGATTGATTCTTCTCATGGCTTCATTTTGCCGCTGCCTCGCTATGTAATAAATATTTTGTGACTCAGTTATTAATTCCCATCCATTTAACCCACTTTATCGCTGTCATGCGTGTGCATTCACGCTGCATTTGTGTCCACATCAGGCTCGTCTTGAGGTCCATCGGTTCGGGATCACAGGCTACAGGAAGGAGCAGCAGCGTGTTTTTGAACAGGACAGAGCTGTCATGCTAGGAGCCAGAGTAAGGAAATAGTTCTTTATAGTTTTTAGTAAAAGTGCTGTACATATTTAAAATAGCATCAAAACCAATTTACACCTTCCTTATTGCATCTAAATCAGCCTCCTAAGAAGGACTACGTCAACTACAAGATGCTGCAGCAGCAGATCAAAGAGAAGAAGCAGAAAGCAAAAGACGAGGTCCAGCCGGTAAGACTAGCACCAGGCTTTACTTATATTATAAGTAAATGTATTTTAAATTAAAAGGGTGGTACATTTCCATTAAATCATTAACACATTTTGAAATTGATTTAAAATAAGCACAATGCTAATTTAAAAACAAAAATCATATTATGCCTATTCTCCTTCTGATTCTGTGTCATCGCTCTGTAGGACCTGAAGAAAAAGAAGAAGCAGAGTAATCAAAGGTGCGTGAGAGAGACATTTCTGAATATGCCTGCAAACAGTTCCCTCCTGATTTGAAACTGATCCCGGGGCAGTAGAGGGGGGTATTAACACATCTGTCTTGGACATGAAACATTCTCTTTTTATAGTGAAAATGTCTTTGAATTTGTATTTTTAAAGTATTGAACATTATTATCTTGAAGTTGTTCCTTAGCACAGAATGCATCCACAAATGAACTAATCCTAAAACATGGCCGCTTGGACCCTGGATCTGGTTCTTTGGGTCATGGCCCAGCCTTCATGACCATAGGTGAGGGTAGGAGCCAGAACTGACCGGTAGATCGAGAGCTTTGCATCTGGCTCAGCTCTCTTTTCATCACAACGGGGAAGACCCAGGACTAGGTGGAGGGACGTCCAGCTGGGATGAGGCCTCGGGGAAGACCCAGGACTAGGTGGAGGGACGTCCAGCTGGGAGGAGGCCTCTTGGGAGACCCAGGACTAGGTGGAGGGACGTCCAGCTGGGAGGAGGCCTCGGGGAAGACCCAGGACTAGGTGGAGGGACGTCCAGCTGGGAGGAGGCCTCGGGGAAGACCCAGGACTAGGTGGAGGGACGTCCGGCTGGGAGGAGGCCTCGGGGAAGACCCAGGACTAGGTGGAGAGACGTCCAGCTGGGAGGAGGCCTCGGGGAAGACCCAGGACTAGGTGGAGGGACGTCCAGCTGGGAGGAGGCCTCGGGGAAGACCCAGGACTAGGTGGAGGGACGTCCGGCTGGGAGGAGGCCTCGGGGAAGACCCAGGACTAGGTGGAGGGACGTCCGGCTGGGAGGAGGCCTCGGGGAAGACCCAGGACTAGGTGGAGGGATTATATCTCCAACCTGGCCTGGGAACGCCTCGGGATCCCCCAGTTGGAGCTGGTTGATGTGGCTCGGGGAAGGGAAGTTTGGGGTCCCCTGCTGGAGCTGCTGCCCCCGAGACCCGATACCGGATAAGCGGACGAAGATGGATGGATGGATGAAATATGGATAGAAAACACAGCACTAGTGTTTTGAATTAGAATAACAAAAAAGTAGTCAACAGATATTTACACAGGCTGTCTTGACGCATCTCAGTGGTTGAAACCTGTGTTTGTCTCTGCTGCCATCTCCACCAGGGACAAGAAGAGAAAGGTGTCCTCAGGCTCGGGCTCGGGCTCGGGCTCTGGCTCGGCCCTCTCGGGTCAGGTGGGCCGCTTCAAGAACGGCATGCTGATCCTCAGCTCCAAGGAGATCCAGAAAATCAAAGGCAACAAGAGGCGCAAATAGGTGAGTGTGTTCTAGTATTTCTAACGATCTAAGAGGAATTTAGAAATAACTTTTCTCAAAGTCAGGACTACTGCTGGTCTTCATTTGGGAGTTTAGAGCGTAAGGTTAAACGTCTAGTGACACAGTTAAAGGGGACTGAATGTGGTCGTTGAGAGGGGTCTGTGTTTGTGTTTCCAGGTGAGCGATTCCTTCCTCCAGGATAGGAAAACACATGCAGACCAGAAGAAGAACTGGCCTCCAGAACCCTGTCAGTGGCTCAGCTTGCTGCAGCGGAAGCAGACGAGCGCTGTGTCTGCAGTTAAATACACGACGGTGTTAGTGGAGACAGGCGGCTGAGTCAGGATGGACCCTGAATACACACAGTGGCAGGACATTAATGCACAAAACTGGAAACTGTGAAATCATATTCCATCACAGTTAATTTATTTTTGTTTTTATAAATGACCGAAAAGCACAAAAAAGACATTTGCGTTTCTCGTGTTTTTTACACTGTAAAGGTTTTTAAATTATGCAGTTACAATGCATTTCTCATTTACAAACCATGAAGTTGTACAAAACATTTACATTTATATTTATATTGGCAGGAAGGGAGGGGATCATAACAGTACAGATGGGGGGGTAATTATTAAAAAAAAAAAACAATGTACACACAAGTAAAGTCCTGGCAGACATTTTCATGAAGAAACACACATACTAAACATGAGAAAGTAGTTTTTCTCCCTTTTATAAACCCTGACTCTATGTACATAACTTCTTGACAGCTTCAAGAAGATGTGTGCTAGTTGTAAACATTACAGATATCTTAATTTTGTTAAAGGGAAAACAAAACAATGGCTTCTGAGCGATGATGATGGTGATGATGATGGTGATGGTGAAACAAGAGGTGTGCTCTGGCAGTGTGCGGCTGGGTGAGGTCACAACTTCTCACACCGTTTTCTTCAAGCAGCTTTTGTGATATTTATACATTTCAAAAAGGTAAGAGCATGAGGAAATATGAAGCTTATCTGCAACATGTTGTTTCAAGCTGTAAGCAAATCGGACGTGTGTGTGTCGTGTGTGTGTGTCTGTGTGTGTGTCTGTGTCTGTGTGTGTGTGTTACCCAGCAATCAATCTGTGTGAGTCGCCATTCACTGTTATACTTAACGACTTGAAGAGGGCAATATACAAAAGAAAATAAATATGTAATTAAATATATGTACATACTTTATAGAGTACATAAATTAGTAATTCTTTAAGTTAAATAGTTAACAGCAGTGACATGCTCCCCCCCAGCACCATCTCTTGAAGTTAAATTAAATCTCACATTGATTTGGGGGTATGCCGTACAAGCATTCTTACAATACCCCATCTAGACAGGAGTGACTGCAATGTGACTCATTTCAAATGTGATTTCTGCAATATAAAGTATTGTTTTGATATTAAAAAGAAAGAAAAAACCCGAAAGAATAACCTCATTTTATCCGAAATGCTGTCTGACTGTCTAAACCTCCACCTAACACCTTTAGCTGCACCATTTTGATGTAACCCCAAATCATCCAGACTTTCAGACAGAGCCCCTCTGGTTATGTGATAGATGTTGCTCGTGGCCTTAAAATCTATTCCTAGTTATGGCCTAGTCCACTTTGGGTGTCCTCTGGTGTGGGAGGACGATCAGACGGGACGGCTGAGCAGAGCAAAGCCTCACATGATGCAGATGTGTTATGTCTTAAGTGGAAAGCTGGCTGTCTGGATGTCAGGAGGATTTCCCCTTTGGCAGATTGGTAGATCTATTAATAAGATATTTGCTTTCTGGGTCGGGGGAAACTATTTCACATCCCGACTTTGAGACTAAGGCTGCATTCATGTCAAGCAGGAAATATGGTAAATCTAGTTTCAATTATACAGAACGCCAAATGAAATTCAAATGCTTTCTATTAGATTTTATGGCCTAAATAATTAGAAGCACCTGCAACAACTGCTTTTTTTGCCACTTTGAGAACAACCGAAACAGCTGTGGCAACATTATCATCACCTTTTCAGTAGATATGGTAAACTTATTAGGAAACAGTTGCTTATTTTTACACAACCACCAGACAAGGAGCAATATTAACCTAAAATGTGAGTGTTTTTGGCCAAAAGACAAATCTAAATACAAAATGTGCTCTCCCTTTAGCTCGTTTAGCTGTGCTAATAAATGTCTCTTTAGCTAAATGCTCCACTATGTTCACCAGCTAGCTGCTGCCTCTGAAAACAATGATATGAGACCACGAGTTAATCAAACAGTAAAACCAAAACAATGAGCTGAAAGACGCTAAAACGCTCCAAACTGCAGGGTTTGGAGATTATGTTCTGGGTACATGATACAAATGATTGACATTACACTTTGTCATTAGATCCATTGTTATTAAAATATAAATGTAAACCAATCTTGACCACATAGATTTTGCAAAAAGCCAGTTAGAGCTTTTTGCTAAATAGGAGGATAATATACCTGCAGGTTGCTGTTCTGGGATGTCAATGTTATAAATGTAACATTATAGGTAACAGCTGTCATTTAATAAATAAATGCATTAAGTAAAACATACTAAAATTGAAAGATATCTTATTATACTACTCTGATGCTATACAATTAAATATATTCTTTAAAAAAGGAACATGCTAACACATTGTATAATGTCCCTGCTGTTGTATTACAAGTAGACTAATTCACTAATTCCAGTAAGAGATACCTCTTAATTTCTAGTGTTTCTGTCCAGTCACCTATTTAAAGTGTGTGTTGAACTGAGAATTTAAAACACAGGTGTGGTATGTTACATGTAATTGCTGCCTGCAATCATAATAATTTGTACACCTTCATAAAAACTGATATTTTATGTCCCTGATTAAATGTTTGAATATCATGAGATAGTTTATGATTTGAGTTAAAGTAAGAAATGTAAATCTCACACCGCGTCAGACAAAACGTTTGCCGACATTCAGGGCTTTAGTCCAAGACCAGGACTAGTCGAGTCCAAGACAAGACCGAGTCCAAAATGGTTCGAGTCCAAGACAAGACCGAGTCCAAAATGTTTCAAGTCCAAGTCAAGACCAGGACAGAAAAAAAGGTCTCATGCATGACAGTATCAAGACAATATATTGGGGTTTCACTTTCCCTCCAATATTATTATCAACATAATGAAGACACCTGGACTCGGTCGAGGCCAAAAGCCCAAAAGCCATATCTGGCAAGACCAGTGGCCGAGGCCGAGGCAAGTCCAATTCCAAATACTAGCGAGTACGAGTCCGAGACCATAGAAAAACGGTCTTGTGTCCGGACTCAAGTCCTGCAGCCCTGCCGACATTATTTAAAGTCAGCAATTGGAGGTATGAAAACATCTGCTGACATGGAACAGGATGAATTAATATCCTGTTGTTGCCCCCGTCCACCAGCAGAGGGCGAGCTGTCGTAGCAGTTGGCTTTAAACACAGTAATACAGTACACTATTTACAATACCAGCTTCAGATATTTTGTAAACTTCTTTGACGCTTAATTCATGCTTAATATCACACGTCATAATCATAACTCACATATCAGTATTTACATTTATTTGTGGATTTCCGTTCACACATAAACCCAATCCTTGTATGGCAGGCGTGTCTCAGAACTCCTTTCTCACACAACTTCATAGGGAATAGAGCAATTTCAGATATTGTAATGAAGACGTAAGCAATCTTCTCCATCCTCTGCTGCATTAGTGGTGAAATACACATGGGTGATGTCATTTAAAACAACATCTTGTATCTGTGGTCACAGTGGTTTGGCTGGATTTGGCTGCAGGAGCCAATCCCTGATGAGAAATGTAAGAGCAGACGTAGCTTTACCTGATGTGACTTTCTAGATCCTTTTCAGTACGACACACTGAAGGTGCCTGAAAGAGCTTCTACAGAGAGACTGGGAGATGAGCACAGAATGAAATTTCCATGAGACAACTGCACTTGGCTCATCTACTTTTGATGTATTCCAGGAGCTGTTGGGTCTTATGAAACAAAAACAAAAAAAAGCTAAGGATCAGTTCCATTTCATTTTCTAAACTTTATCGCTCGAGGTGACAGCGTTTTTCTCGTGAGACGGGGTGAATCCAAAACATCCAGGCAGGAAATGCTCCTGCAGGCAGTTAATCATCCTTGTTCCCTTGCTTTCATTAATTCAATCAAACTGTTTGCACACAGTTTTATAGTTTGGCAACCTAATTTAACACCAAATGTATATATATATGAACCAAATATAATATAAAAAGCCGTGTTATGCTTCTGCGGAGGCTCCACGCAGAGCTTTTGCCGTAGCCTAAGTGGCCTGGTGTTTACTTGTACGCTGGTGTTTGCATTGAGCCTGTGTGTGTGTGTGTGTGTGTGTGTGTGTGTGTGTGTGTGTGTGTGTGTGTGTGTGTGTGTGTGTGTGTGTGTGTGTGTGTGCATGTGTGTGTGGGGCAGAGGGAGGCATCACTAAGGGCTCCACTGATCATAGTGACCCTGTTCTTTCTGACCACGGTGGGACATCTTTAGCAGGAGAAGTTAACCCTCTCCTTGATTTCATGTTGTTTATGGAGGAGAACCAGGAAATGGGTCCGGGGGGGGGGATGCAACGCTACCAAGCTACGGCTGAGAGACGTGCGTCGCCGTGACGTGTAGTTAGGGTCCGGCAGAAGCATAAAACGGCCTTTAGGTTGAATAGTTGTGAACTGTTCATAACATGAGGCACACGTACACTTCTGAATGGTGCAGCCATAAAAACATGGAGTCTTGGGTTTGATTATGTCATCACACCACTGACTGCATGCCATGAAATGCAGCATAATGAATTGACACCTTTAATTAGAAAATAAAGCCCTCCCATGCTTTGCACATCCGTCACATTACTGCAAAATGAAATGGAATCAAGCCCGACCCTGACATCAGTGTGTAAACCTTAGTCCAATGCACCAGATGATCTCTACGCCACTTTGCTTGCAGTAGAGAAGAAGGGAACACGGAGAAGGGAGGGCTGTTGGAGGCACCACTGGGGGAAAAGTGTAGCTTTTAAATATTCACGGGTGAAACATCCCTCGGTGGCAATCCAGCTCTGATAAAACACTTTCTTCACTTAGTCTTACCTCCTGAGCTGTAGGGACACCTCAGAGAGAAGCAAAGCAACAACAACCTCCTGAGATCACCTCGTTGTCGTGGAAACCAAATGTGATGTTTTCTGATCTGAAAATCTCAAATAGAGAAAAGTCTGAGCGTTGATGATTTTACTGCACAGTGTGGGAATCTTCATTGATTCTGTCGGAGTGAGACGGTCGATCAGTTTAGCAGAACTTTCAGGCTGTAGTTTCCTTTTTTGTTAAAATCTCTGGATGGTACCCGCTGGTACAGAAACATAAATCATGTTAGTATCCTGAAGTTCACGGGGGGAAAAAAAACTGGGATATGAAACAAGTGTGGCAATCCACAGGAACTTCAGTCATCTCTGTTGTGACGTCCACACGCGTCAATCATTGAATTTATAGACAATTATAAGCCAGATTCTATTCCTTCGTCGCAAATGATAGAGCAGGGTTTCACATTGAAGTGTATTGGAGACACAGGGCACCTTAGGGAGGATGGGAGCCGGGTGAAGGTCCACGTGGTCTGCTAATGACATCGATGGTTTGTATCCAGGGACCACTCGGAGGAAGCAAGGGTTCCTACTGTTTGGTATTCTTTGGCACCTCCAGGCCTGTCAGTAGGGTCGCCTGAAAGGGACAAACACAGCCGATCGTCAGTGAGTGAGACCGAGGACAGTGTCTTTGACTCTAGGACCAGTCCCGTCGGCCCTGGTAACAACACACAGGAACATTTCTCTAACCACACACACACACACACACACACACACACACACACACACACACACACACACACACACACACACACACACACACACACACACACTGACCTGCACGTTTCTGTTGAGGCTGACGGCGGGTACGAAGACCCCCTCCAGGTTCTCGAAGGCAGTCGGTCCATGCTGCTGCTTGTTGACGTAGAAAGTCAGTGTGTGTTTGGTTAGATCCAGCAGGATGCCCACAGTGGAGCCCTTAGTGATGCCTCCCTCCGCCCTCACACACACACACACACACACACACACACACACACACACACACACACAGCGATAAAATGTGCTTTTTATATCAAGTATTTATACTATTATTTTAAATATATATAATGTAACTACAGTATATACACAAGCAACTCGGTTTTATTTTTCATGAAACTCATGGTCAATGATTTCCAGATCATGGTCCAGATGCATGAATATGAATACATTGTTACACTGAAACGGCAAATATAATATTCAAGAAATCCTCTCTCTTCTCTTTTATTCTTCCATTCTTTCCCTACATCTCGTTAAAAAGAAGTTTGAACCGCATCTTGCGTTCACAAGTGGATCAAACTCCACTCAAGATGTGTAAAATATTGATGTTTCATTCTACATATGCCAATAAGGTGGCATACCCCATTCCCCATATTCAGTGATTTAGATTTATTTATAGAGCACATATTATTACAACAAAACAAAAAATAAAATCGGAATTTAATTTATATTATAAAACAAAAAAAAAACAGTAAGCATATGCAAGAAAATAAAACAAATTAAGATAACTCACATTTTAATAAGCTCAGGAATTCCAACTACATCAATGCATGTGGTAAGGAGACAGAAATGGATCTTATGGATCAAATGAATCAAATCTGTAGCGTGGGTGGACGGAGAAGGAGAAAGATAAAGTCATTGTCACTGTGAGGAGTCGCTGTTATCTTAAGAATGGACATTTATCTCGTAAATTAATGTTTAATGAGGGTTGGACAGTGTCGTCGTGGTGACACTGAGACGTTTTCATGTTTCCTGCAGTCTTCTTCTACTGCTCGGTGTGTGTTAGTCAGTAATGTTACTGTTGGATGAGTCCCGAGGGCCCTCTGTCACCCTATGTATGGATCATTATCGTGTGTGTGTGTGTGTGTGTGTGTGTGTGTGTGTGTGTGTGTGTGTGTGTATGTGTGTGTGAGAGAGAGAGAGATTCAATGCAGAACCCATAATAATGAATGGAAGAAGAGAGTCTCTGCCTGCTTCTGTTTTTTTTTGACATACACATGCTGTTTACACAAAAAGAGGAGCACCACTTTCTAACACGCCATGCAAGTTTAACAGCTGGAGCTAACTGGCTAATTTACATGTGAAAACATCATTTATTAACACATCAATAAATATAACTTTTGAATTGCCAGGTTGTGAAAACAAACAAGCTCAGCCAGACTTGATGAATTAGTTTAGTGAGCCAACTCTTATGACTAAAATGAATATCTGTAGCTTATTATAAAGTGAGTGAAATATGAATTAAGAAGTGTGAATTCAGCTCACTTAACAATACATCTGCACTCACAAACGTTAGAGTTAGAAATACAATAAAGGGGTATTACACAGAGTTTTGAATACATTTTGGTCTTTCTTAACATTCAGTAGCTGTTTTGGAGCTTTTAACACACACACACACACACACACACACACACACACTTGTGATATATACATATATACAGTATATACTGTATATACAGTATATGTATATATATACAGTATATACTGTATATACAGTATATATATATATATATATATATATATATATATACAGTATATATATATACACATACATATATACTATATACATACATATATATACATACATACATATATATATACATATATACAGTATATGTATACCTACCTGTACAGTGTAGTACTGCATACCCTACCTGTACAGTGTAGTACTGCATACCCTACCTGTACAGTGTAGTACTGCATACCCCTACCTGTACAGTGTAGTACTGCATACCCCTACCTGTACAGTGTAGTACTGCATACCCCTACCTGTACAGTGTAGTACTGCATACCCTACCTGTACAGTGTAGTACTGCATACCCCTACCTGTACAGTGTAGTACAGTGTAGTACTGCATACCCCTACCTGTACAGTGTAGTACTGCATACCCTACCTGTACAGTGTAGTACTGCATACCCCTACCTGTACAGTGTAGTACTGCATACCCCTACCTGTACAGTGTAGTACTGCATACCCTACCTGTTGGTGTGGGAGTTGTTGTGCATGAACCAGGAGCGGTTGTTGTCCACATACATGGCCCACGCCTTGTCATCTTTCCCCAACATCATGTCCTTTATGGTGTTGATCCTCGCCACCCCAAACGCAGGGTCAGGGTGGTTGTCATAGCGATCGATTCGGACCTCCCAGTAGTGGATGCCCTGATATTCAAGAGGAAGTAGAATGAGTGCTACTAATTGTGGTGTGGCAACTCATTTTGGTCACCTGCGCATCTCTTCTGACTCCATGATTGATATGTTGAATACCAACTTTTACCTTCTAACGATTTAGAGTCCCTTCGTTACACACAACAGGCTTAACAACTCTTTTATACAGAGGCTTGCATGAGTTTAAAATACAGGGGGTATAAGTATACACCCCCTATGTTAAAATACAGGGGGCATAAGTATACACCCCCTATGTTAAAATACAGGGGGCATAAGTATACATCCCCTATGTTAAAATACAGGGGGCATAAGTATACACCCCCCTATGTTAAAATACAGGGGGCATAAGTATACACCCCCTATGTTAAAATACAGGGGGCATAAGTATACACCCCCTATGTTAAAATACAGGGGGCATAAGTATACACCCCCTATGTTAAAATACAGGGGGCATAAGTATACACCCCCTATGTTAAAATACAGGGGGCATAAGTATACACCACCTATGTTAAAATACAGGGGGCATAAGTATACACCCCCTATGTTAAAATACAGGGGGTATAAGTATACACCCCCTATGTTAAAATACAGGGGGCATAAGTATACACCCCCTATGTTAAAATACAGGGGGTATAAGTACACACCCCCCTATGTTAAAATACAGGGGCATAAGTATACACCCCCCTATGTTAAAATACAGGGGGCATAAGTACACACCCCCCTATGTTAAAATACAGGGGCATAGGTATACACCCCCCTATGTTAAAATACAGGGGCATAGGTATACACCCCCCTATGTTAAAATACAGGGGGCATAGGTATACACCCCCCTATGTTAAAATACAGGGGCATAGGTATACACCCCCCTATGTTAAAATACAGGGGGCATAAGTACACCCCCCCCTATGTTAAAATACAGGGGCATAGGTATACACCCCCCTATGTTAAAATACAGGGGCATAAGTATACACCCCCCTATGTTAAAATACAGGGGGCATAAGTACACACCCCCCTATGTTAAAATACAGGGGCATAGGTATACACCCCCCTATGTTAAAATACAGGGGCATAAGTATACACCCCCCTATGTTAAAATACAGGGGGCATAAGTATACACCCCCCTATGTTAAAATACAGGGGCATAGGTATACACCCCCCTATGTTAAAATACAGGGGCATAAGTATACACCCCCCTATGTTAAAATACAGGGGCATAGGTATACACCCCCCCTATGTTAAAATACAGGGGGCATAAGTATACACCCCCCTATGTTAAAATACAGGGGGCATAGGTATACACCCCCCCTATGTTAAAATACAGGGGGCATAGGTATACACCCCCCTATGTTAAAATACAGGGGGCATAGGTATACACCCCCCTCCATGTTAAAATACAGGGGCCATAAGTATACACCCCCCCTCCATGTTAAAATACAGGGGGCATAAGTACACACCCCCCTATGTTAAAATACAGGGGGCATAAGTACACACCCCCCTATGTTAAAATACAGGGGGCATAAGTACACACCCCCCTATGTTAAAACAGGGGGCATAAGTACACACCCCCCTATGTTAAAATACAGGGGCATAGGTATACCCCCCCCCCCATGTTAAAATACAGGGGGCATAAGTACACACCCCCCTATGTTAAAATACAGGGGCATAGGTATACACCCCCCTATGTTAAAATACAGGGGGCATAGGTATACACCCCCCTATGTTAAAATACAGGGGCATAAGTATACACCCCCTATGTTAAAATACAGGGGGCATAAGTATACACCCCCCTATGTTAAAATACAGGGGCATAAGTATACACCCCCCTATGTTAAAATACAGGGGGCATAAGTATACACCCCCCTATGTTAAAATACAGGGGGCATAAGTATACACCCCCCTATGTTAAAATACAGGGGGCATAAGTACACACCCCCCTATGTTAAAACAGGGGGCATAAGTACACACCCCCCTATGTTAAAATACAGGGGCATAGGTATACCCCCCCCCATGTTAAAATACAGGGGGCATAAGTATACACCCCCTATGTTAAAATACAGGGGCATAAGTATACACCCCCCTATGTTAAAATACAGGGGGCATAAGTATACACCCCCCTATGTTAAAATACAGGGGCATAAGTACACACCCCCCTATGTTAAAATACAGGGGCATAGGTATACACCCCCCTATGTTAAAATACAGGGGGCATAGGTATACACCCCCCTATGTTAAAATACAGGGGCATAGGTATACACCCCCCTATGTTAAAATACAGGGGGCATAGGTATACACCCCCCTATGTTAAAATACAGGGGCATAAGTATATACCCCCCTATGTTAAAATACAGGGGGCATAAGTATACACCCCCCTATGTTAAAATACAGGGGGCATAAGTACACACCCCCCTATGTTAAAATACAGGGCCATAGGTATACCCCCCCCCCCCCCATGTTAAAATACAGGGGGCATAAGTACACACCCCCCTATGTTAAAATACAGGGGCATAGGTATACCCCCCCCCCCCCATGTTAAAATACAGGGGGCATAAGTATACACCCCCCTATGTTAAAATACAGGGGGCATAAGTATACACCCCCCTATGTTAAAATACAGGGGCATAAGTATACACCCCCCTATGTTAAATTCCCATAGAGGCAGATCTTTATTATTAAAGGTTATTTCATGGATCATGATACTATGCATCCTGATAAAGTTCCCTTGGCCTTTGTGTATTTTTATTTCTTCTTTTGAACAGAGCTGCTCGGGGTGTGAACTGACACACGTTGTTGTGTATCTTCTATGAGAAATAAACTTACTGTATGTGTAAAAATCAAGAAAAAACACAAATGACAAATGTGTGTTTACTTTGGAGAACGCAGCCGTTCCCAGCACCACGCGGTCGTCGTAGCTGCTGCAGGACACGGTCTGGTTTTCATTGGTCAGAACGATGTCCCGGTGGGCGGTGGTGGGGTCAAAGGTGAACCAAGCCACTGTGGGAAGGAAACAGCAGGCGGTCATGATGCCACATCTGCATCTTTTGAACAGAGTGTTACTAAGAAATACAGAATAAGAAGTTCTGGAAGTCTTTGCCATTCAGTCAGTCTACAACAACTACAAATCTCCCAAAACTGACCCGTACCAACAGGTTGCACACCTTGGTTTTCCAAAGCAATCTGTCCACTAATAATGCCCCTGGATGAAATCTGAAGCCCTTTCCAACTCATGCTGGTGTAAATAATGAGGTCCGCCGTCGTCGTGTACAAAATTTTAGGTGAAAGCACATACAAAAAGACAGACTTGAGCGATTAAAAGCCGAGACCGACGCCATCTAAAAACATTCCTCTCACACTGCTGAGGTTGAAAAACTGTGTGGCTTCCCGGATCCAGATTCCTCCTCCCCCTCACCTGGGATTCCCTTTCTAATCTCCCATTAGCACCCACACACAGGTGCGCAGGTGACGTAACAAACAAACCATTCACGCAGACCTACCGCGCACACACACACACACACTACACACATAACAACGTATATATCCAAATTAGTTATTACACACACAATGATGTAATTTTACCAACTTTGCATCATGTTGATGAAGCTCGTCAACAACATCCTGCTGTTCAGTTTCTCTTTATAACAATTATAACTCCCTGTTATGACATCTAATGTAATATTATAATAATGAAATATAATATTAACAACTGATTTTGCTATAAGAGAAGATGTATGTGTATATATAACAAGAAACATTCCAATGTTAAAATGAGTGAAATTATGACAAAAAGACAAATCAGCCAAAGCCTCAAGAAACAGCACACACACACACACACACAGTCTTGTCCTACTATCTTTATGGGGACCAGTCATTGACATAATGCATTCCCTAGCCCCTTACCCCATAAGTATACTGTATTTCCAGTTTTTGGTCCCCACAAATGTAGTAAAACCTGGTCCACACACACACACACACACACACACACACACACACACACACACACACACACACACACACACACAGGGATGCATTACCCATTATCTCAGCTTGAGGACAGAAATGCTTCATTATTGACTAAGTGGTGAAATATACACAAAAATAATGATACCATACATTTTAGAAATCTACATCAACATCGGTGTTTGTTATGCAGCCACAGCCTTTATCTTTATACTCATGCTGTGAGTCACATCCCATCATGTCTTCTCTCTCTCTATGCAGGAAGCTACAGTCCTCCAGGAAAGAGAGGGAGGAGGCGATGAGGGGTGAGAGAAGAAAAAGAGGCGAGCTGGCAAAGAAAGAAAGATGACAGAGAAAAAGAGGAAGGAGGGCGAGAGGGATGAAGAGTTATCAGTGAGAAAACAGGCCGCTCATTGTTGGTGTGGTTGGCAGACGGTTCCTCCCTCATCTCTTCATTGGCTCTGTTTTCCTTCCTCTTCATTTCTATGAGTCCTTTCTCTTCCTTTATTTTCTCTTCTTACCTATTCTCCATTTTCTCATTCTTTCCCTTCCAACTTTTCCATTTCTAATTGTCCTCTTTTTCTATTTTTTCTCATCCCTTCTTTTCTCTTTGCTATAATTTTTCTTTTCCATTCCTTTCTTCCTTGTCCAATCCCTTTTTTCTTTTCCTGTCTTTTCTTATGCCCTCCTTTCTGTCCTTTCATATCCATCCCCGTCTCTACTCCTCACCTTTATATTCTCTCTTTTCCTTCCCTTTACTTTACTTTACTCCCCTCTTCTATTTTCTCTCCTTTTCTTTCCTTGCCCATTCTCTCTTTTCCCTTATTTCTCCCTCATTTCCTCTTCTCGTTTTGCCCTCCTTTTCCATGTATTCCCTTTCTTTTGCTATTCTCTTTTCATTCCATTTGCCTTAATCTCCTTTCCTGTCCCTTCCTTTCCTTCCTTCTACACACCACTAATCTCCTTTCTCCTCCTTTCCTATATTTTCTATTCTCTCATTCTCCTCTCTCTTCAGTCTCCTGTATAAAGCACTATATAGTTCTTATTCTTCTACCTTTACCTTAAAAAGGATTCATCTCTTGTCTCCTCAGTTTTATATGGTACAAATCCATGTGTCATGAAACCTGTTTTATGAAGATTATCACAAACAAAACTGCACTATTATATAATAAAAATAAAAAGAAGAGACCAAAACCACCAGAGGACATTATTATAAAGGAGAGACCAAAACCACCAGAGGACATTATTATAAAGGAGAGACCAAAACCACCAGAGGACATTATTATAAAGGAGAGACAAACCCACCAGAGGACATTATAATAAAGGAGAGACCAAAACCACCAGAGGACATTATTATAAAGGAGAGACCAAAACCACCAGAGGACATTATAATAAAGGAGAGACCAAAACCACCAGAGGACATTATCATAAAGGAGAGACCAAAACCACCAGAGGACATTATAATAAAGGAGAGACCAAAACCACCAGAGGACATTATTATAAAGGAGAGACCAAAACCACCAGAGGACATTATTATAAAGGAGAGACAAACCCACCAGAGGACATTATAATAAAGGAGAGACCAAAACCACCAGAGGACATTATTATAAAGGAGAGACAAATCCACCAGAGGACATTATTATAAAGGAGAGACCAAAACCACCAGAGGACATTATTATAAAGGAGAGACCAAAACCACCAGAGGACATTATTATAAAGGAGAGACCAAAACCACCAGAGGACATTATTATAAAGGAGAGACCAAAACCACCAGAGGACATTATTATAAAGGAGAGACAAACCCACCAGAGGACATTATTATAAAGGAGAGACCAAAACCACCAGAGGACATTATTATAAAGGAGAGACCAAACCCACCAGAGGACATTATAATAAAGGAGAGACCAAAACCACCAAAACCACCAGAGGACATTATTATAAAGGAGAGACCAAAACCACCAGAGGACATTATTATAAAGGAGAGACCAAAACCACCAAAACCACCAGAAGACATTATTATAAAGGAGAGACCAAAACCACCAGAGGACATTATTATAAAGGAGAGACAAATCCACACTACCCACCGTCCGAGGTCTTCAGCACCACGGTCTTGCTGTACGGCCCCACACCAATGGCGTTGTAGGCCTTCACCCTGGCGTTGTACGAGCTGTTAAAATGAAGGCCGTCCACCGTACACACCGTCTCCTTCCCCACATACACCTCCTGAGGACACACACACACACACACATTTCAGTAGCATACTTGCTAACGCAGATTAAGTGCATGTACAGTGGCGTGAGAAAGTTTACACCCCCATGCTGAAGTTGATTAAAAAAAGGAATAAAAAACCAGAACATTGAAAAAGAACATTTATTTATGTACAATACATTATTCATTCACAAAGAAAACTGGTGTCCTTAAAAGGTTGGAGTTTCCTAATTTTTACATGTACATGTATGTTTGCTACTTAAACACATAAAACATATACAGTACATGGACTAAAGGATTAGTATAGACTCACACATTTAAAATGCATGTTTAGGGCGCCTGGTTAGCTCACTTGGTAGTGCGGGCGCCCATGAATAGAGGTTTACTCCTCGACGCAGTGGCCGCGGGTTTGACTCCGACCTGCGGCCCTTTGCTGCATGTCATTCCCCTTCTCTCTCCCCTTTCAGGTCTAAGCTGTCCTATATAAATAAAGGCCTAAAATGCCCCAAAAAAATAACCTAAAATGCATGTTTACACACACACACACACACACAAACTACCATCTGGTTTTAGACAGAATTGAGCAGCATATGGATAATTATTAATAAAATAATAAAGAAAGACGAGCTACAGAAGAGACACATTTACTGTATTTTGCAATAGATTACTGTCATAGTGTTTTACACCCATTACATCATAACTGTGTGTGTGTGTGTGTGTGTGTGTGTGTGTGTGTGTGTGTGTGTGTGTGTGTGTGTGTGTGTTTCTGAGGCACCCACCCTGTACTGTCCTCCGTTTCCGTCGTCCAGCTCCAGGATGTAGCCCTCGATGGGGCTGACCGGGGGTGCAGCTACCTTCCAGGCCAGGGTGGCGCTGTTGTTCCTGGTGCAGCACTTCTCCAGCTGCAGGAGGGGGGCCGCCGGCACCGAGGGTCCAGACTCCACTGTGTGGGGGGGACATAGATGGATGAGACGCAAAGATTGTAATTGGAGTGGGGGGAAGGGGGAAGGGGGGGTGGACAAAAGGTGGATGGATGAAGAGAAAAGGAAGACAAACAGGGTGGTGTAGACAGCTGGCTGGGTTGCCCATAAACACACTGAAGGGAGAGAAAGAGGAGCTTTAATGTGGATCATGTAGAAAATAAAAACAAAAAAGTGAAAGAGCTCCGGGTTCATTTACAGGACAATAGCTGGGAATCAGTGGAGGTCATGTGAGGACCATTTAAGACTTCCAGAGGTGGCAGTGCTAGTGGTGCATGGGGTTAGACCGATATAAGCTTTAAAGACTGATGCATATTGTGTAACTAAAGCTTCCAGCAGTAATTATGTAAACGCTATTTGGCTTATGTCTTACCTCCCAAAGGATGTGTTTACATACATTGATATACTCCCAGTTGATTAAAATTGGTTAATAGTTTAAGGTAGAGCAGGAGTCTCAGATGGTTAACCCTCATGTTGTTCTCAGGTCAAATTTGACCCATTTTCATTTTTTTCATCACAAAAAATGGGCCTTCGAAATAAGCTGAACATGTCAACATTAGAAATATCAAATAACTTTGGAAAAAAACATAAAAAAAAGCACCCACAACATTGCAAAAGTGACAAAAAATGTCCAAAAAAAGTGATAATAGTGTTGACAAAAAAACAACTTTTTTTCATGGTTGACGGGAAGACAACACGAGGGTTAAGAAAGCCGAGAAATGGAGTTACAGCGTATCGAATGAAACGTCTCATATAAAGAGACATATCTGTCTAACCCTCGGTGATAAAACAAAAGGAGCTGAAAGAAACCGGAACGAGGCCAAAAATAAGCACACACACGTGGAGATGTCGGGGTAATTAAGTCTGCTTCATCATTTCATCTGGTGAGTAATGAGGAGGAGGAGTGGAGGCACTTTAACTAGGTCGACATTTAAATTCTGCTTCTTTAAAGCATTTGTAGCCAAAGTAGTTCTTTGATTCATGCACAACCATGAGATGATTGTGTTGTTTTTTTATTTTAAATTCATCTAATTAAATTCATCTAATAAATAAATCTAATAAATTTATTTTATTTTAAATTGATCTAATTAAATTCATCTAATAAATAAATCTAATAAATTAATTTTCATTTTAAATACATTGAATTCAAGATGAATTCAAAATAAATAAATGTATATTGTACATATATATACAGCATATATATATATACTGTATATATACACACAGTATATATATACTGTATATATATACAATATATATATTGTATATATATATGTTGTACATACACCTGTATATACAGTATATTTAAATAAAAGTAATATATATTTAGAATGAAAATGTAATTTTATAATTTGTATTCATATTTGCAGCAGATTGTTTGTGTGTATGCTATGCTTGAAATCCATATATTACTAAAGATTTATTACATTATTTGTATCTTAATGGGTTATTTTATACAATAATTTATAAACAATAATCATTCTGACTTTTTTAGTTTGATATATTTTCTAAAATGATGGGAGGATCATGTTTAATACACATTTCCTCTGATCATATTTACATAAAATGTTCAAAAGCCAAAGAATTTACAAGCATGGGAAACAGAGAAGTACTTCAGGCAACATGGCAACACATTTCTGATTTCTGTAACTTAGTTTTCCAGGGTTCAGTGAAGGCAGCACTATTGTGCAGAGGTGCCATTCATTGGAGAGGAGCTGGACAACAGAAACCATGCAGAGGTGAGAGCAGGTAGACGCCGTGGGAGCAGGTTTACAGCCAGACTCGGGCCAGGGGGGACGGGGAAGGAGGGACCAGATCAATTCATGGAAGGGAAACACAAGTTCACTGTGAAATACCTCCTGGGCTCTCTGTCTCCATTTCAGCCTCACCACTGCTTGCTGCTGCCTGCATTTGTTTCAATAACGGATTCTCCTGCACATCTGGAAATATGACGTTGGTTTGGATGGTTTAATACAAGAGCATATGGACAGAAGATGGCTTATGAAACAGCTGGAACTGGCAGTGAGACCAGTGCAGAGATTTAGATCGATAGCATTAGAAACATGACAAGAGGTCCAGATTCACTCAACCCTCATGTTGTCCCCATGTTGTCCTCATGTTGTCCTCATGTTGTCCCCATGTTGTCCTCATGTTGTCCTATATCAATGTTCTTTTTAATTCCCCAAAATAACATGATTGATTCCACCAAACGCTCTTTTGCAAGTACACATCTCTACTTTCATTAATTTTGGGACGTCTTATTCAATTTTATAGCATTTGGGGAAACAAATGGAAGTGTTTTTGAAATAGTATTGAGTAAAAGTTGACATATTCCAGTCTGTGATTATCATCAACATCCATTCCTTTAATTTTAGTCTCAATAATTCCTAATTTCTGCTTTTCTAACTCAAACAATTATGTATAATTCCTTATAAATGAGGTTTATTGACCATAAAGTCCAACAATAACTGTAAAACTAAAGTTAATAAGTTAGTGTTAGGTAGTGTTGAACGTCAAAAAGTGACAAACATTGAAAAAAGTGTTGAAAAAAGAGACAAAAACGTAAGAAAAAGTTAAAAACAGTGATTAAAAAGCATCAACAAAAGTGTTGACTTTCAATTTTGACGGGAAGACGACACGAGGGTTAAGCAGTGAAGAGCGTGTGCTGTATATATATAAATATATATATAAATCTCCCCAGCGTCCACACAACATCCGGGATAGAAGAAGAACATGCTCTGGTTTATTGGCATTTCTTTAAACCAATCACAATCCTCGTGGGCGGGGCTAAGCGCCGGACGAAGCGACCGTGCCTCTGCAAAATAGCCTCGGGAAGGAAGTTGTTTTGGTGGAACATGTGCACGCATGGAGGCGAGCTTGGGAATTAAAATGGCTTTTGAGTGTGAGAATGGAATTTTATTCCAAAAAAAGATAATTTGATGGTCGTTCTAGACCAAAATGCCAACACAAAGAAAGAGGAAGGTGAGGGACATCCCGCCGAAAACGAGGAGAACATCCAGCAGAACCTCAGGGGAACTTGAAGGGGAACTACCCCAGTCAAGGAAAGAGAATAATGTATACCTTTAACTATTAAATCTGTTACTACTTCCATGGGAAAAAGAGACTGCTCTGTTCCAGTTTAGTTGAGTTTCTTAGCAACTGTTGATTTACAAAGGACACCAAGACTGATCCAGAGCAACTCATTCAGTTCAGCAAATAATGGAGAATCATTGTTGATCTACTTCTTAACCAGAGCACCTTCTACACTGTGTCGTAGATCAGGATATCAAAGAGTAAAACTACAAATAAATGTGTATCTTGAAACTCTATCGCTGTGTTTGATGACCAGTGGGATGTGAATGTGGGGAAAGTGCAGATGGGTTTCATGTCGACAACCTTAAAGTGCTGATATTATGCTTTTTGGCTTTTTCCCTTTCCTTTATTGTATTATACATCTTTGTGTGCATGTTATAGGTTTACGAAGGTACTGTCAGGGCCCTCATACTCTGCTTCTGACTGGCTAGTAGTCCTTACCTAGGTACTGTCAGGACCCTCATACTCTGCTCCTGACTGGCTAGTAGTCCTTACCTAGGTACTGTCAGGGCCCTCATACTCTGCTTCTGACTGGCTAGTAGTCCTTACCTAGGTACTGTCAGGACCCTCATACTCGGCTTCTGACTGGCTAGTAGTCCTTACCTAGGTACTGTCAGGGCCCTCATACTCTGCTTCTGACTGGCTAGTAGTCCTTACCTAGGTACTGTCAGGGCCCTCATACTCTGCTTCTGACTGGCTAGTAGTCCTTACCTAGGTACTGTCAGGGCCCTCATACTCTGCTTCTGACTGGCTAGTAGTCCTTACCTAGGTACTGTCAGGACCCTCATACTCTGCTTCTGACTGGCTAGTAGTCCTTACCTAGGTACTGTCAGGGCCCTCATACTCTGCTTCTGACTGGCTAGTAGTCCTTACCTAGGTACTGTCAGGGCCCTCATACTCTGCTTCTGACTGGCTAGTAGTCCTTACCTAGGTACTGTCAGGGCCCTCATACTCTGCTCCTGACTGGCTAGTAGTCCTTACCTAGGTACTGTCAGGACCCTCATACTCTGCTTCTGACTGGCTAGTAGTCCTTACCTAGGTACTGTCAGGGCCCTCATACTCGGCTTCTGACTGGCTAGTAGTCCTTACCTAGGTACTGAGCATGTGTGACTCCCAACAAAGATAGTATAAAAGTGAGACGTCTCATTCTGGAGCTAAAACAGATAGCTCAACACACAGGGTGAAAAGAGGAGCTGCAGCAATGTGCAGTACAACAAACACATGGTGTTTTTTGAAAATTAAACCTATTCTGATATAACCTCTGAACTTGAAAATGAGCAGAATATTGAGCACTTGAAAGAACAAAGGAGACGACCAAAGCCTCTCTACTACTTACAAGCCCACTCGGATTCGCTTGCCTGGAGCTCAAATTAGAAAAAGTCTCCTTCAAGTACGACTCAAGCAGGGCCAAATCTTCGTAATATCTGTATTGGAGCACACTGCATTTTAAATAAATGCTGTATTGTAACTCATTAAGCAGACAAAGCCTTGCATGTAATGTAAAGTGCAAAGAATAATGACATTATTTGGTGTTTTAGCGAGGCTGAATCCACATCTGCAACCTTAACCCTAACACCTGATTGTTGCTGCCTCAGTGGAGCAGTATGAAAGTAAAATATGCATAGTGCTGATTACATATTTGATGTATATTAACAACACATCTGGGTAATCTCTGAGACTGCAGCGGAAAAGGACGCTGTGTTTACTCATGCACGCCAAGTGGTTGCTGGGTAGCAACAGCCAATGAATAGCTAATCAGTTGCGTAATTGTTGTACATCTTGAAGAAACCTTGCAAAACAACCTGTTTATTGGTTGAAAAGTCATTGTTCAGGTCAAGGATGTTTGTGTATGTTCATGCATGTCAAGTTGATTTACATATGGAGCCTGTTTAAAGGGCACTCCACTGATTTTACACATGAAGTATAGTGTACTCATCATGAGGAGTACTACTCCACCGCTGACAGCAGCTTTCTTAAGTCTTCTGTGGCTCAGGAGGGAGCTTTTAAAAGTCTGAGAATATAACCCATGGATGCTTACAAAAACAATGAGTTAACAACAAAACAATTAATATAAACTAGAATAAAATATTGCACAGAAACACATTAATAATAATAATTTTAATAAAGTAGGCCTGTAACAACTATTGCATAATTGTCTATACGCAATATTTGTAGTATTGCCGTTTAACCACAATTAATTGCCAACATTAGCTAAGGTCCTAAGGGGTATGACTAAAGTATGGTATGGTTTTATGTTATTTTAGAAAAAAATGCAGTGTTTTATGATAATAAAGAGGCGTGGTTTACTTGTGTTAGATTATCTGGGTCACATAACAGTCATATACCCAGAAGATGTATCCTGGGATTCATTCAGAAGTATAATTTGTCTGAAAAATTATTTTTAAATTTGACTGAAAGAGACAATTAGGTTGTAAATCGCAATTATTTCTGAGACAATTAACTGTACATTAAGATATGGAATCGCTCCAGCTCTAATGTAGAGTCTATAAAATCCCATAGTCATGTCAAATGTAGTTCTAAAAGAGGTCTTAAAAGCCGCCAACTGGACAGAAGTGTGTGTTTTTGTGTGTTTACCTTTGCCCTGGCAGAAGTCCAGCTGCAGGATGGTCTGGAGCAGCGAGTCGGTGTTGAGGGTGAGGTCAAACTCAGGGCCGACTTTAGGCTCCAGGGCGCCTTTCACCCACTGGTCCTGAGACGAGGTCACCCGCTTGATCAGAGCATCGGAGATCTGCACACACGTACATAGACAAGTATACAGTATACAGTATGTATTCAATATCTACATTTATGCTCGCAGGACTGTGACCCCCCCCCCCCTGCACACAGAACAGCCTCACTGTTCCACTAGCCTGGCTTTATTACATTGTGTGTGACAAGTGAAAGGAGGCACACATTAGTGCCGTTCAAATATTTAAAGCTATGAATTAGACTCTTCTTCTGCTAGTAAAAGCTGCACTGCCTCAGGAAAAGAAAGCTAAGTGAATACATTACATCATACTACACTCAACTGCGAAACACGAGCAGAGTATTTAGAAAATCATCCTCGAGCATTACAACGTATACTGCTTTATTTGGCATGACTCTTTTTAATTTAGAGTAGTTCAAACACTGTATTTACAAATGTTCCTAAACTGACTAACACTGATATCCACCTTTGATTCCTTAAGAGACTATTTAGGATAAGGCAACCATAAAGAACCACGTAATCAATACCTCATAAAATATTCAGATGACATGGAAACGGCGAAAGGGGGATGTGTGTGTGTGTGTGTGTGTGTGTGTGTGTGTGTGTGTGTGTGTCCCTCAGGACCGCTCTCTGTCTTCCTGTTTTCTCTCTTTTCCCGCTCAGAAGCTCAAGTGAAAATAATGATCTCTTCTGAAAGGTCCATCATGTTTTTTTTTTAATCCTTCGTGTCCTCCTTGGCTACTAGCAACTGCAAGAGGGGATAGGTGCTGGGGCGTGGTCACGGAAGGCTTGCGTCATGTGGACGCCGACAGTATATCTTCTTATAATAAACAGATAAGAAGATCCTTTGATCTTTATTTCATCTCTCCCTGTCACTTTACTTCACTTTTCAGTAGAGATCAGGACAGCCATAAATGGAGCTAAGGGGTCGGAGAAGTTTTAATTTACAATCTGTTCTTCTTCTTTTTTAGCCTCCTGTATATTTCTTTATTTCTTCTTCTTTGCCATTTAACCCTTGGTATTGCCTGTTTGGGGTCCGACACAATAGTGTTGTCAAAATATAGATGTTTTGACAATTAGTCGACATAAACATACGTGGCAACTACTTTGATAATCGATAAATCGTTAAAAGTAATTTTTCATGTAAAAATGGTCTTGTATGTGATGTTTTCCTGCTTCTCTCTGTTTTATAGCATATTAAACTGCCAAAACAAGACATTTAAAGACATCCCCTTGGACCAAAACGATTAATCGATTATCTAGAAAGCAATCTGCAGATTTATTGATAATGTCCCAAATCCAGAGCAAATAAAAATCCTCTGTATTTAACCATGTTTTAAAGCTGTAATGAAGCTGATAAAACAATGTTAAGTGTGATGTTTGACCCCAGGCCCCAAACAGAACATCAAACCTACACTATAACTCTTACAAGCAGGTGCACATGTCACATTTGACCTTTCTCAGTTTGACCTAACATGCACGGATCAATAAATATTGATCAGCCATTGAGCACCTGAGCCTGCTGATAATGAAACATGTCGGGGCAAGCAACGATAGATCAGCTTCTGCATTAGTAAAGCAAATCAGACGCAGCCTATGTTGGTGTGTGTGTTGTGTATGAATGCAGCCAGGCCTGTGTGTGTGTGTGTGTGTGTGTGTGTGTGTGTGTGTGCGTGTGTTTGTTATTCCCCGTCTTCCTTCTCTGACTGTGCTGTGTTTTTAGCTGCGCTGGCTTCACAACATCAGAGCCCCCCTGCAAAGCTGATTTCCCATCTTAAACTCAAAGGAACTAAGTTGCAACTTTCACAATTTCAATTTTTGGTGGTAAATACTGTTTTTATTTTTTTTTAATGTACAGTAAGACCCCATGCTGTGTCCCGCCTCGCGTATGATCTCTGAAACTTAAGTCTTGACTGAAGTAGTTTCAAAAGAGAAGGCTGCTGTTTGTTTATGTGTTTCATCATGATCAGCAATTCCCCCGAAGACACTAAAACCAAGAATGAATTTATTTTGCCACAACCTAATATGCCTCTTTTCCACAGAACTTCAGTCATGAGTTTAGATATTAGATTTCAGTATCTTCAGGGACATTATTAATAATAAACAGATAAGAACATCCTTACCCTTAAATAGCTTTAATGTGAATTATTTTTTTACAGAAACTGAAGGATTACATGTTACCATCTTCCCTTGCAAAAGCCTTGTGTTACACAATCTTGTTAACCCATTGGACTCTCTGATAAATGCTTCGGCATCAGATGCATTTATTAGATGGTCCAATGGGTTAAACTGACTTTAGTTTGTGAAAAGTTGACATTTTGGAGATGCATGTTTTGAACTTTGCTACTTAAAGCTATAGTGCGTAGTTTCTGTCTTCCCCGTGAGGAATTCTAAGTAATGACAGCAAAACTGTCGGCGTCCACATGACGCAAGCCTTCCGTGACCACGCCCCAGCACCTATCCCCTCTTGCAGTTGCTAGTAGCCAAGGAGGACACGAAGGATTAAAAAAAAAACATGATGGACCTTTCAGAAGAGATCATTATTTTCACTTGAGCTTCTGAGCGGGAAAAGAGAGAAAACAGGAAGACAGAGAGCGGTGTGGTGCTGATAGTCTTAATTAGCTTTGTAGCAACTCGTTTGGCAGTGTAACGGGCGTTCATTAATTTAATAAAGTCAATAAAGCATCAAAACCTAAGGGCAAAACGTGAAACCTAAATGACTAACTGAAAGAATTCGCTGTATCTGGACGCGATAACTTTCTTTCCTTTATCCAGTTGCTATGTGAGGAAAAACACTAGGATGCGTATGACACTGATACTAGATGCAATCTCGTACACACACACACACACACACACACACACACACACTGTGGGTCAGAGATACCTGGAGGAATCCACTGGGGTCGTTCTCTTTGAGGACTTCCAGGCAGTACTCCATCATGCCGGTGGTCTGACGTAGCTTCATGGTGCAGTGCGTGATCTGGTCACGCACCACCTGAGACAAGGGCAGATCAGAGAAATTAGTATTTAAAAGTTATAGAGCAGAACTTCTGTAATGTTATCAATGCTTTTAAGACAATTGTGAGACATGTTGACCTTAAGAGCGGGGACAGCAAAGGACTTGCAGAAACTGTAGCCGTCTTTCGAGCCACATTCTCTACAAAGAAGCAGTCTTAATATATACTTCAAAACTACTCCCTGAACCCAGATTGGCACTGGGTGGTTAATAAAATACCTTGTGGGAAGACGACACGAGGGTTAATGTGACATTTTTCTCTCTAGCTCTTTGAAACCTGCAATCCTTTTTATTCTCACACACACACACACACACACACACACACACACACACACACACACACACACACACACACAGACATCACATGGTATCTGCTGGCTGAACTCCGAGCAGCAGGGAAATGAGATTTGGACGGGTGTCATGGCTGCCGTTTGAGGCTAATTGAAACTCAGTGAACCTTCACCGTCTTATTAGCCTTTTGTTTACATTTAATAACACCTGCACCAGATTTCAGCTGATCAGATACATGTATATCATATTTACTGTACATGTATGTGTATGCGTGTGACATATACATCAACTTTTCAATGGTTAAGCAAGAGATTAGACAGAAAATGTCTTTCTGTGCTGGTGAATCCAAGATAATTAATTACACCGTGAACCAATGGCCGTCTAAATGAATCAAAGAGGAAATTGGACAAAGTCTTAGAATTAAGCCCCTCCTTTATTCAATGGTTAATGAGATCCCAGTTAATTATTCCTCTGTCAGCTGCTTTATAAAATGAAATATGAAGAGCATGAAAAGTCCACTGTAAGAGGATCAAAACAATCTGTAATCTGAAGAGATAAAGGCTGACTGCTGCAGCAAAAGGCAGAAATATCAGATAAAAACTAGTTTAAAAAATCCTTTACAAACCCTCCAAACACATGCTTATGCCTGATATTTTATATAACCTCTTATGTAGCTCAGCGTGAATTCTTTCAGGAAGACCTAACTTTTAATCTCCAAAGACTTTGTACATTTTATTATGCTGTACAATAAACCGTTTGCATATCTGCAAACATGTCTCTCCTGATTGAAATATCACTGTGTGAACAGCAGCTTTTGTTTTGCTTTAAAAGCTTTCAAGCCCAACAAAAGTGTGCTTTACAAAGTTTAATCAGAATATGAACAACTTGTGTATTTAATTAGTGAAGGTTATGTACATGTTATGTGGTTTCTTTTACACTTTCTATACCTGGTTGTGTATGTGTGAAAAGGGTTGGTTTGAGCTTTGTTTTGGGATTTTATTAAAGGATTTAGGATTAGGAGGATTCAATAATGAATCAATAAAAGGTCATTAAAGGTGAAAGAATGATAAAAATTGTGTACTTCTGTGGATATACACAACCATCAGCTGGAATTCACCAATAGCTAAGCAGACACATTCAAATTATTTAACAAGAGAACATTTGCATTTCCATTTAGGCCCCCCCGCTCCGATCTCCTGTGTAAACAACATAAAGTGTGAAGCGTGAAGCCTAAGTAAATCTCAGATTTATTTCAATTTCCTTCTCTCCCGTTGAGACGTGCCGTCGGCTCCCACACACACTCCTGCAGGCCAGGATGAAGGGATCTCTCCCGGTCCACATGCATCTGAAATCAATCTGCGGGTGCAAACACTGAAACGTGTTAATGCAAACCCAGAAACACTGCCAACATGACTCTTCATCACACTCTGAACCATATTTAAGTCCAGGTTAGAGCAATATTTTGGGCTGATATTGTCTATTTCTGGAAGGTTCTGGTCTTGTTCTGTTGTGGTCTTCTCCCTTTCTCTCGTCTGTCTGTCATTGCTTGAGGGGGCGTTCCTGGATCATAGAGGACAGGAGGCGTGGCCCCTCACCGCTGCTCCGTCACCTGCTCAGCTGTTTCCCATCTACTCATCATACCACTGCAGTATTTAATCCCGGGCTGCCCACCTCTTCAGCGCCAGGTCGTTACATACACTCTTGGGGTATCTTGGCTCCTAGTCCTAGTGTTTTGCATTCGTGTTTGCTTTTGTGGATTACCGTATTAACTTTTACTCTCCGTGCAGATTCATCTGTTTCCCTCCTCGCCGACCTGCCACCAGGCTTTACCCGTGTTGGAATACTTTCTAAGAACATTAAACTACCTGAACTTTATCCTGACTACGCCCTGTAGTCAGGATAAAATTGTAACATGTTCTGTGTATGTTGGCATGGTGTTGCATGGTGGAGGGCTTTATATACAGTATTTGGTGAAGTAGAAAAGATAAATTCTTACTGCACATTCTTTTGTATTTATGTTTAATGCTCATATAATGCTTAAATGTGCAGTTTGTGTTGTAGCTGCTATCTTTGCAAAATAATGCGCAAATGTTAGTTTTTAGACCGAATTGGCTTCCGAGATCGGTTGAAGCCAAATCTCATTCATAGGACTCCGACACACACTCATCTGTATGAGTTAGAGAGGAGTGAATAGTAATCCATCAGCTGCAGGATTATGGCTGAAACCACAGTGTGTGTGTGTGTGTGTGTGTGTGTGTCAGTCAGTAACCACAACTTTAACAACTACTGGCTAAAATGAAGCCCTGGGACATCAAAAGTAATTATTTTTAATACTTAGAAATGTAATTACGAAATATTTTCTTTATCAAATTTGCTATGAATTTTAAATTAGAAATTTGAATAATAGTGAGTATTTCTGTCTGTTCTTTGAAAGCGCAAACACAAATATTATTTATTATAAAGATTTTTTTTTTTTAGAAACATCTGCCTTTCTTGGTGTAGACACAGTCTTTAGAATATTTCTTTAATTTTTATATTTTGGCTTTGTGTCTAGCCAAGCTGTAATGTATACAAAAACAGATTAAAAGGCTTCTAAGTGAAGTAGAGTTCACAGTCAGAAAATATGAAATAGATCATCTTTTTAAAGCCTTCCACTTTCTTGGTCTGAGTCCTATTTTCTTTGATTCTTTCAATTCTTTCTTTCTGACCCACAGTGTCAGGTCCAGTTCTGGTCCATAACCCAGTACCCATGTCTCTACAGCACCTGTTACTGGTTCCACTTATTATTCCTCTTATTTAGTATTATTCATCATTCTCACATCTCACTTATTATTTTTTATTTATTGATCATTCTCATTTCCTATTACATAATCTGTTCATATGTTAATACTGTTCATTCTGTTCATATTGTAATATAATAACATAATACTATTTATCCCAGTATCCTTTGCACTATGCTCCACATTTAAATCATTTTTATTGATCTTTTCATTGCACTCACGCCTCTATATTGTTTCTGTTTAGAGTGTGTATATATTGTGTATATATTGTGTATATATTAGTGCGTATATCTTTGTTTTGGTTGTTTTGTATGTGTATGCACGGTGTGAGCAACGATGCTACAAAGAAAAATTCCTCGTATGTTTCCTCATACCTGGCAAATAAAGCTGATTCTGATTCAGTATTTAGTTGCGTTTAGTTTCATAATTGATTCATGGAAAAGTTGTAACGTGCTTTTCTGAGTTCTTGTTGTTCCTGGATTTCATTTATGGGTTTTTTCTATCCACCTCCTATCTATGTTATCCATCAAATAATTAATTTCTTGGAAATCATAATCAATGTTGCTACCTGATATATATCATATTTCAGAAATTCTGGTTATGGACCAAAGCATTCAAGCCCCTGCTTGTTAGTTTTCTTCCATGAATAAAAGCTTGTGATTTTATCAGTTAGAGAGAAACAAGGTCCTAAATGTAAGACCTTTAATCAGCCATCTATAAGCAGCTAGTCTCCTCTTGTTCCAGTCTCCAGCTCTTTGTCCTCTGGCTGAATCTCAATCCCCAGTTTGCAGATAATGACAACAGCTGTCCTTGGGGCTTCTGTCCAAACACCCCCACCCCCTCCTCCCTCGCCACCAGCCAGACGGTCAGTCGGTCGGTGGGCACGTTGAGGCTGGGCAGGCGTCCATGTGACACACTGGGACTTAGGAAAACCCCAGCGGTGGATTTACAGAGGAAAGGAAAAAATAAATGCATAAAATGACTCTGCTGGTTGGGAAGAGCCAAGACTGGAACCCTGTTTTACTGATCAGCTTCTTACTATATTACCTTTTAAGATTAGAAGAGAAATGATTATTTGACATGAGAGATTTGTGTATTTGTGTTCTGTCAATGCTTTTCTCACTAATTTATTTTGTTAGTGTTTGTGAGTTATTAATATATCTATCTAAGGTTGTTTATTTCTAACTTGCTTGTTCCTTATTTATTTAATATAAATGTTAAAGTTTTCAGAAGCTTTACCTAACTGCTGACAATAACACATTCACATGGTTAATTCCCATGACAAGTTGAAGTTATGTTTTTATAGTTTGAGGTTTTTTTTTATCTTCTCATGATCATGCCGTTGCTAATATACTGGGATAGTGCTGGAATAGAAAGAGAGCGAAGCAGGTATTACACATTATTACAGATAACCCCAATTATGCTGTTGTCTTTAGGCAGGATAAGAAGGGACAGATGAAAAGAGATGACAGATGTTGCAGTATTGGTAGCGTGTCTTTGGGTGGACGTGCCGCTACACACTGACGTAAAAACTAAAAGATCCATCAGTCCCACCTTTAGTTTGTACTCCTTCTCCTTGGTGACTTTGGTGAGCAGCTTGGCTTTCTGTCTTGTGAGCGCCTCGATCAGAGCGTCACACTGGGCCACGAGGCAGGCTTCGAACTCCACGCCGTTCTCCTGAAGCAACACACACACACATACACACACACACACACACACACACACACACACACACACAATCAGAAGGGGTAAAACTATTGTATGGGACACTTCTGCCAAGATAAAGCTACTTCAAGGCCTCCAAAAGTCTTTCTTATTATGGGCTCTCAGTAAAAAAAATAGTAATCAACAGTGTGACTAAAATAGATCTGTTGGTGTATTTTAGTTTTTTACTGATATACAGTATGTTAATTTACCAAACAGGTAACAGTCTATTACTATTACAAATAGTAATAGTAATAGACTGCAGGCAAAGATGAACCACACAACACATTTACCATCTGTTTGTACACCTGCCACCATTTTCACAAACCACAAAGCTGCCCTACACCACCTTAGTCATGGCAGAAACCAACCAAACCGTAATTGTAGAAGTGTCAGATCAGAAAACAAATAGTAGAGTAAAGGTGTTTTTCCGCTGCATGGTACCTCCTCGACCTCCTCTCGACACTACTCGCCCTTTTTGGTTTTCCATTACGAAAAAAGTCCTTGGTACCTGCTAACAAGTACTTTTTGTAGTACTACCTCAGTCGAGGTTCCAGGTGAGCTGAGGTGATACCAAAAAGGTGACGTAAAAACCTGCAGACTGCTGATTGGTCGGAGAGAATCATCACTAATCACTGCGTCGTCATTGCTAGCGACAGCCAGGCCCGCTGTGTTGAATTAGTTTAGCCAGCGGTTGTTTTTTGCTTCCTCCAGCTTTCTTTGAAACTAAACTTGTCTTCGGCCTGTGGCAAAAACCCCACACCTTCCACGTTCTGTGAGTTCACAGCAGTTTGCTGCTATGACGACCAGCCACGCTCGCCTGATGCGGTAGGCTACTAATCTGCAATGGAACAAGGAGGACAGGGCACCGCAGCCGAGCTGAGTCGAGTCGAGCAGGTCCCCTGAATGGAAAAACACCATAAGTCTGCGTGCAGGAGCCACAGCAGTCAATGCAAGACGGATCCACGGGGGCATTTTATCTCTGCATAAAGGTCACATGATGAGGAGATGAGGTCTTAGATTGAAGTGCTTTCCCCTCATGCTTTCTCCACTGGACCCAGTTCATATCTATAAGAGGATGAAAGCTGGAGATCTTTATTCCTCACTCTCACACCTTTCTTTTCTTTATCCGCTCATCTCGTTCTCTTGCTCTCAGACCTTTAAAAGCCAGGCACGTTTGTGCCTTGGTGAATTGCTTTTATGATGGCCGATTTGCATCGTTATACTTTTATTGCGATTCCCTGTGTGTGTGTAATAACAAGCATAGTGTGTGTGTGTGTGCTGTGCATAAGCCTAGGCAAATTTCACTAATGCGCCGTTAAAATACCGTTGCTGCGTTACTGACTTTAGAGGTTTTTGTTGGTCAACGATCACTTCCCACTGCCTCAAGATAGCAATTTGTTTCTTATTTGTTATTTGAACATCCTGTTATCCTGTTGTCATGTATGTGTATGTTGTGTGTGATGTCTATAAGCTACTGGGACCTTGAATTTCCCCCTATCTATCATGTGAATGCAGTTGACAATAAAAAAAATATATATATATATATACTGTATACGTATATGTGTGTGTGTGTGTGTGTGTGTTTACCCTTTAGACAGGATTGCTGTGCAGCTGATCTCTCCAGCAGCATCTGCCAGTCATGCACGCACGCTGTCATATGTTGTCAGCCACAGCAATGTGACATTAAGGGTACTTTAATCTTTAAACCCGGCGCAGCGCGCCGCAAAGCCAGACACAAGTGTTTTTGCCATCGTAAGAGCTACAGGCAGAAGTTCAGGTGCATTCTGGGTGTGCTGGTCTTACAGGGAGGTGTGTTCAGGTGCATTCTGGGTGTGCTGGTCTTACAGGGAGGTGTGTTCAGGTGCATTCTGGGCGTGCTGGTCTTACAGGGAGGTGTGTTCAGGTGCATTCTGGGCGTGCTGGTCTTACAGGGAGGTGTGTTCAGGTGCATTCTGGGCGTGCTGGTCTTACAGGGAGGTGTGTTCAGGTGCATTCTGGGCGTGCTGGTCTTACAGGGAGGTGTGTTCAGGTGCATTCTGGGTGTGCTGGTCTTACTGGAAAGGTGTGTTCAGGTGCATTCTGGGCGTATTGCTATCTTGATGCAGCGGAAAATGATCGCGCCATTGACCAACAAAAACCTCAAGTCAATAACGCAGCATTTCATTATCGTTATTTAAACAGCACAGACTAGGCTCGTGCACAGTGTGCACACCCACACTATGCTTTTTTAATTATTATTATTCATTTTTTTTATATTATTTTTTGGGCATTTTAAGCCTTTAATTGACAGGACAGCTGAAGACATGAAAGGGGGGGGATGGCATGCAGCAAAGGGCTGCAGGTCAGAGTTGAACCCGGGCCCGTTGCAATTATATATGGGCGCCCACTTTACCAACTGAGCTCTCTGGGCGCCCTAGCGCACACTATGCTTGTTATACACACACACAGGGATTTGTCAGCAACACACAAACATGCAAAAGATTAAAAATAGGAATATTGCATAGTGAAATAGTATTATGATATGATCTGCTTGCACGCTTTGACTTCATGCTCATCATAACAGCAATGCGCCATGGTAAAACCACGCCTGGCTTTTAAAGGGAATGGGAGAGGACCTCTGATTGGTTGATTGCATGTTACGCCCTAAAACACACCTATGAGTTAATGAAGACACTAAGTCCAACCATTTCGAACCATGTGCCTGACGCACCGACCCTTTTTTCTGTCATCAAACTAGCAAAAGTGGATTTGTACAGGCCCTGAACGCACCTGCACCAGGCGCTTCACGCCGTGCGCTCAGATCAGGACCCAATGGTGGGCCGAAGCACGGGTATCTGCAGCGTTATGGTAGACCACTCCCCTCACTTTTGTTTTGTAGCTGCATTGCATTCTTGGCTATTGAGGCTAATGTTATTGGATAAATTGGTTATCTGGCTCTTCTTTTAAATTCCTCCCAGTGCACACATGATGTGAAGACAAAAACATTTAATTCTATCAAACTATCCTATCCTGACATCCTATGAAATCCCAAACCACAGTTGTACAGATGGTAACAGATAAACAAATGTATACATAGCATATTTCAAATTTCACACAGTGTACATGTATTATATACAGTGGTGTTACCTGTATCTGCTGAAGCATGTTCTTGAGCTGAACCAGGAACTCCTTGGCATCTTTAGCTTTTTCGGAAACAGCGTTCAGGGCCTGGGAGATCTGGCACTGCAGAGACACACAGAACCAAATTAACATACACAAATAAAATGACATCCACAGCTTCAGTTGTCTTTTAATACTTTGGCGAGTACTTTTATTTACTTTTCAATAACAACAGAAAGACGAATATAAATTGGTTGTCCAATCAAAATTCTCACAAACAATACAATCTGTTAGACACTTCATTCAGTAAAGAAAAGCTTAAAATGTGTGTATACGTGACACTGACGGCTCCATTTCTATTGACTTCAGGAAGATAGACATCACATGTAGAGAAGAAAGGGAAACCATCATAGGAAAAAAGCAAAAGAATTCAAAACACGCCAATTGTTGTTGTCGGTGATTGCTGACATCACCTCTAAAAAATATAATTTACACATCAGGGCTGGCTCAGGAGAGTCCTGAACCATCCCTTAGACTGCTGGGGGACTTCCCATGATGCACTGAGCCCCTCTCTCTTCCTCCTTCTCTCCATCTGTATGCAGCCTCATTCCATTAATGGATGTTACTAACTCAACTTCTTCCCTTTCCCGGGGTCTTGTGCTCTCTCGCCCCTCTCCTCTCTCCTCCTATCTCTTCCTGCAGGTGTTTTAGGCTCTGGATCTGTGGAGTCTGGATCTGTGGAGTCTGGATCTGTGGTTGGAGTCACCTGCTGCCTCCATGTTCCTGCTCCACACCCTCTGCTACAATTCTCCATGTCTGTATCTCTCTCTCTCTCTCTCTCTCTCTCTAGCTCTCTCTCTCTCTTTCTCTCTCTGTCTGTCTCTCTCTCTCCCTCTCTCTGTCTCTCTCTCTCCCCCCCAACTGGTTGAGGCAGATGCCCCCCACCCTGAGCCATGGTTCTGCTCGAGGTTTCTGCCTCTTAAAGGAAGTGTTTCCTTTCCTCTGTGGCCTAGTGCTTGCTCTTGGTGGGAACTGTTGGGTTTCTGTAAATAACATCCCAGAGTCCGGTCTAGACCTGCTCTTTATGGAAAGACCTGGGAGATAAATAACATCCCAGAGTCCGGTCTAGACCTGCTCTTTATGGAAAGACCTGGGAGATAAATAACATCCCAGAGTCCGGTCTAGACCTGCTCTTTATGGAAAGACCTGGGAGATAAATAACATCCCAGAGTCCGGTCTAGACCTGCTCTTTATGGAAAGACCCGGGAGATAAATAACATCCCAGAGTCCGGTCTAGACCTGCTCTTTATGGAAAGACCTGGGAGATAAATAACATCCCAGAGTCCGGTTTAGACCTGCTCTTTATGGACATCAGATTTGACTGTAACACTGTAAGGATACGGATCAATCTTCTCCTTCTAGGGCAAACCGGTTATGTAATCATTTAACCCAACAGACCACTCCACCTAGCTGCTCAGATTACATCTAATCCCAGTCCGAGCAAAATCCTTAGGACCCACTCTCATAGCCCCAGAGGCTGCATTGTTCTAATAATAGGAATTCACTTTATAATCTAGATTAGGTTATGTCATAGATTATAAAGTAAATTCCCATCACTTGTTACTCTCTCTATAGCAACAGCAACACTTCAAGCCAAGGCAGATTTAAATGAACTAGCAAGAATATAAAAACAAATCCTAAATCACAGTAAAGAGCCGCAAATCCATTAGAACATAAACACCAAAAGATGATTCATCAAAAGAAAATACTTTAAAATCATTACATATTTTAAAAATACAATTTGCACAAAAAACATGCCATATAGTAAACTATAAATTATCTGAAATATAATACAGACATTTTGTCAGCAAGTGCTTTAATATGAGTAGTGAGACTAATGCGTTTGACACTCTGATTCTCACTAAACTGTCTCTATTTAATCTCTCCTAAATGGAGCACATCCCCTAATTTTCTACTTAATTTCAAACGAATAGCCATAGGGGACGTATATTAACAATGTAAGATATATTCTCTACTGGATACCACGATCAACAGATGTTTCTACTGTTAGGATCATTTGCATGTTGAAGGAGCAGCAGCACAGAAAATGACAGCGAACAGTTATCTAACAAACAATATACCTCGGTCCTGCAGCTACGAGCTCAGATAAAATACTGGTGGAAACTATAAACACGAGTTAATAAATATGTTTAACCTCAGTGGTCCTATTTTTAAAAAAAGGCATTTAAAAATCTCCAATAAATAAAAGTCTTATAAAATAAAATGCTTCAAAATAAAAGTATTGCAACTGTGTTCTGACTACAGTCATATTCAGCGAGAATCTGTGTGTGTGTGTGTGTGTGTGTGTGTGTGTGTGTGTGTGTGTGTGTGTGTGTGTGTGTGTGTGTGTGTGTGTCACTGGTAAATAAGAAAGACAGGACAAAGGAAACACACATACTGTTACAGACATGCCAAGCTGTGATGAATCTGCTGCACTGTTGCCACACCCACATTTCCCACCTGCTCCTCTTTATCTCCACACACACACACACACACACACACACACACACACACACACACGCACGTACGCATGCACGGACACACACACACACACAAACACACACACACATACACACACACACACACACACACACAAAGTGGACCTGCCTCATTTTTGGTTAGAAAACATGAATAAGAAATGTGTTTTCTACATGGAGCGAGATCATTACCCAGTCTAAACTGAACTAGTGTATTAGATTTAAAACTCATATGTGGAATTCTTTTAAAGGATCACATTAGACAAACCCATAACAAGTCCTTTGTCTAAAAACTGAAACAATGTGCTGAAACAAGATAATGGATAAAAAAGATTCTGTCATTATTAAGTAGTACTCAGTAAACTGAAAAAAAAAAAATCATTAGACGCTTTGTGTTTTGAAGAAATGTATGTAATACATCTATTTCTATCTATTTTATGTGCCTCTGGCTTCCTTCCTTCCCTGCACACATTCACTGATCTCTATTATTGTATTTTTTTACCATGATACCAAGACTAAAGGACCGAATAATAGAACTTAAATGATCTAACATGTCAATAAAACAAATATTTTATTATATATCAGAATATAACAATTTAAAAAAAAGGGATTTTGTGAATGATTAAGTAATATAGGCTATACTTAATGTTTAAAAAATGTGCAAATTAACTAATAATACTCAGTAAACCTTAAGTAATGATCATTTCACCACTGCCATGGCACACATGCCATGCACTGCATAATCCCCTCTCCACATCGCCAGCACACCACACACTGATCTTATCCCGGTCCAGCCCTCTTCTGTACACGTGCTGTCCGGAGTCAGGAAGAGTAATGTGTGGAGGTCATGGTTCCAGATCAGCCCAACCCTCCGCGGAGCTTCTTACTGCTCCCTACAAGAGGCCATCTGGCCCAGCAAGCTGTCTGGCTGTGTGTGTGTGTGTGTGTTTGAGTGCCAAAATGCTAACAAGGGGATGATGGATGTGCCATACTGGGGTTGTCCTGGACCAAACATTAATATGAGTCCCCCCAGCCTGCCTATGGTCCACCGGTGGTTGGAAATGGGGATAGGTGTAAACCGGTATCCTGCTCTGCCTTTGAGAAAATGAAAGCTGGAATCTTGCTCCTTATGAGGTCATAAGGGGCAAGGTTAGCTCCCCTTTCTCTGGTTTGCCCGCCCAGAGAATTTGGCCCCCCCATGAGAGAGAGACATCATGGCTTTCAAACGAGCAAAGTGGCAGCTGGTCAAGGCCAGACCCCTAGCCTCCACCTTGCCCCCCCCCCCCCCATTAGAAATGAATGTTAAAATGTTAACAGTGAATGTGCCAGTAATACTATCGCCATGTGCTTCTGCAGATTTCCACCCAAAAAAATATGACCCATTGTAAGATACTCAGTAAAAAGCTGAATATAATCACTAACAATTTGCAATGATTCAGTCTGTTCTGGTGGTAAAATGTGTCTTCACCAAGGCAAACTGCTCATGTGCTCTAATTAATTAGCTGTTATTGAGCAGCTGTTTGAATAGATTACAGCACTGGCCATGATGCTGTAAGACATCAACAGATTGAAGCTCTTTATTTGTTAATTTGTCAACCCTGAAGAGGCCAAGTCTTCCTCGTCTCACAGCGTTTGCAGCACAATATATTTGCTTTCAAATTGTCCCTCAATGGGCTTTTCTTGCTGTTAATGCAGATTTAGATTAAAGGGCCATGTAGCAAAATTCAACTTCAACTTGTTTTGGATTGTCTCAACTGATTTCTTTTATAAAATGCTTCAAGAAAAAAAAAACAGGAATAATAAGCAAAAGGTTTTTGTAAGAATCAATATGTACAGGTTTTAAAATACCTGTTACCATAATACCAGAAGACAGTCCATAACCAAGTCTAATGTTGGCTACAGTCGCGATGCATCACCCTACAATAGACCCCAGTAAAATTGTGTATAACAGTGTAGAAATGTGACAAGTCTGCCCTGCAGGAAGAGGACGAGCCAGTGAAGAGATGTGGAACAACAGGGAAACACAGAAACATGGGGACATCATGCAGAGAAAAGGAAAATTTAAAGTGAAAAACACCAAGGCATGATAAGAAATAGAACTAATCTTAGCGAAGGTCAATTCACCTGCAGAACAAAACTGTCCATTCAGGAATCCAATTTATTCCCTCCTTTGTTTCTTTGTTCTCCTCCACTTGACCTTTTACATCTTTTAGTACTCCTCCAAACGGGAGCGTCATATTTCTTTTTATCCCCGCTGTCAGCACCCTTCAGCACTCCTCTCAGAGACAAGTGCTATTATCTCATTATCTTATTATTGGAGCGATGGAGGACCATTTATTCAGTCTGTGACATTCAGACAGACCAGGGACATTCATGGAGGGACAGCTGTGGTGGTTCACTAGTAAAGCAGGTTTCAGCTCAACATTTAGCAGGATGCAGGGGAGCAGGCCGCGACACTGATTCAGGAGATGAAAACGGCGGCTAACTGGAGAGACTTTCTTGTGGGAGCGATAAAGGAAGTGATGTTTCAAGACTCTCACACCGCCTCAAACCAGAGCTCAAAAAACACGCTGACAAGTCTGATTGCCGGTTACATGATTTTCCATCGTAGCGTGACGTGTGGGTTGCATTTCTCCAAAAAGTTGAGTCGTTGTCAGCTTTTCGCCGCAGGCCCGCCATGTTTTCTTGAGTGTCCCCCCTGCCGCAGCATAAAGGCACAACCCCCATTCAAAATGAATAGAAAGACCTGCGTTTTTGCCGTAACGGCTGTCTGAACGCGGCCTGACTTCTGTAATAATATGGAATTATCCATCCATCCATCCATCCATCCATCCATCCATCCATCATCCATCCATCCATCTTTGTCCGCTTATCCGCTATCGGGTCGCAGGGGCAGCAGGTCCAACAGGGGACCCCAAACTCCACTTTCCCGAGCCACATCAACCAGCTCCAACTGGGGGAAGGGGGGGTCCCGAGGCCAGGTTGGAGATATAATCCCTCCACCTAGTCCTGTGTCTTCCCCGAGGCTTCCTCCCAGCTGGATGTCCCTCCACCTAGTCCTGGGTCTTCCCTGAGGCCTCCTCGCAGCTGGACGTCGTTCCACCTAGTCCTGGGTCTTCCCCGAGGCCTCCTCCCAACTGGACGTCCCTCCACCTAGTACTGTGTCTTCCCCGAGACCTCCTCCCAGCTGGATGTCCCTACACCTAGTCCTGGGTCTTCCCCGAGGCCTCCTCCCAGCTGGACGTCCCTCCACCTAGTCCTGGGTCTTCCCCGAGGCCTCCTCCCAGCTGGACGTCCCTCCACCTAGTCCTGGGTCTTCCCCGAGGCCTCCTCCCAGATGGACATCCCTCCATCTAGTCCTGGGTCTTCCCCGAGGCCTCCTCCCAGATGGACATCCCTCCACCTAGTCCTGGGTCTTCCCCGAGGCCTCCTCCCAGCTGGATGTCCCTCCACCTAGTCCTGGGTCTTCCCCGAGGCCTCCTCCCAGCTGGACGTCCCTCCACCTAGTCCTGGGTCTTCCCCGAGGCCTCCTCCCAGCTGGACATCCCTCCACCTAGTCCTGGGTCTTCCCCGAGGCCTCCTCCCAGCTGGACGTCCCTCCACCTAGTCCTGGGTCTTCCCAGAGGCCTCCTCCCAGATGGACGTCCCTCCACCTAGTCCTGGGTCTTCCCCGAGGCCTCCTCCCAGCTGGACGTCCCTCCACCTAGTCCTGGGTCTTCCCCGAGGCCTCCTCCCAGCTGGACGTCCCTCCATCTAGTCCTGGGTCTTCCCCGAGGCCTCCTCCCAGCTGGACGTCCCTCCACCTAGTCCTGGGTCTTCCCCGAGGCCTCCTCCCAGCTGGACGTCCCTCCACCTAGTCCTGGGTCTTCCCCGAGGCCTCCTCCCAGCTGGACGTCCCTCCATCTAGTCCTGGGTCTTCCCCGAGGCCTCCTCCCAGCTGGACGTCCCTCCACCTAGTCCTGGGTCTTCCCCGAGGCCTCCTCCCAGCTGGACGTCCCTCCACCTAGTCCTGGGTCTTCCCAGAGACCTCCTCCCAACTGGACGTCCCTCCACCTAGTCCTGGGTCTTCCCCGAGGCCTCCTCCCAGCTGGACGTCCCTCCACCTAGTCCTGGGTCTTCCCCGAGGCCTCCTCCCAGCTGGACGTCCCTCCACCTAGTCCTGGGTCTTCCCCGAGGCCTCCTCCCAGCTGGACGTCCCTCCACCTAGTCCTGGGTCTTCCCCGAGGCCTCCTCCCAGCTGGACGTCCCTCCACCTAGTCCTGGGTCTTCCCCGAGGCCTCCTCCCAGCTGGACGTCCCTCCACCTAGTCCTGGGTCTTCCCAGAGACCTCCTCCCAACTGGACGTCCCTCCACCTAGTCCTGGGTCTTCCCCGAGGCCTCCTCCCAGCTGGACGTCCCTCCACCTAGTCCTGGGTCTTCCCCGAGGCCTCCTCCCAGCTGGACGTCCCTCCACCTAGTCCTGGGTCTTCCCCGAGGCCTCCTCCCAGCTGGACGTCCCTCCACCTAGTCCTGGGTCCTGACGACGTGCAGCGACGGTTGGAAGTAGCTTTAATGTGTAATGTGTAAGGATGATGATGATAAATGTCTTAAGGTATAATTACATAATCCCTCGGTCCAACGAAAACGCCCACACTCTGCACTGAAAAGCGGTAATAAATAGAGAGGGTAGGTAGAAAGGAATAAGACTGTTATAAATCAAATATTCGGCATGGCCATCACAGACTGTAAACGATCTATGAGAGTGACTAAAATAACAACCCTGTCTCCCATCATTTACATTCATAGAAGAAGAACAACAACAAAGAAGTAGGAAGGAAGAAGAAGTATTTCATTAATCCCTGAGTTCCAGTCTATGAAGTAGTTCTTCCACACACAAATCTCGGGCCTACACTGAAGACCTGGGTTTGCTTCCTAGAGCTGGCGCCCTTATGCAGAGGCTCAGTCCTCAACGCAGCGGCTTAGGGTTCGAGTCCGACCTGCGGCGATTTCCTGCATGTCTTCCCCATCTCTCTTCCCTCTTTCCTGTCTGTTAAAAGGCTAAAATGCCCAAGAAATCATCTTTGAAAACATAAAGTCGTGATGTCAACATAAACAGTAGTTTATGAATGAATTGAATGTAATTGAAAGGTGAGATTGTTGAGGATAGTGACTATTTACACATTTATTATATTAAACCACTAATTTTATCCGCCAACTGCAACTAGTGGGTTGGAAATAAAAAAGAAATGAACTCTGACCTGCAAGCCTAGCAAAGCCCACAAAAAAAAGAAGGAAATACATTTAATTGGAATGAAGGAGATACTGAACAAGTGTGTGACCACACTTCAACGTCTCAGACAAATGAAGACGTGTATAACAAATTCACTAATACAGCTGAAATAAAAAGAATTGGACTTTTTCTTTTTTCAAGAGCCGGATGAAGCCTTTGGCAAAATGCATTGTTCGCACAGTTGCACTTGTGAATAAATGCATTTATCAATAACCTTTTTTTTTAACTTTTATTTGCCAGTGTATGAGTCCTGTTGTTGTCAACAACCCAGACGGCACAAAAAAAAAATCCTATTTTGCTGCTGAATCTATCTCAGTATTAGGAATGTTTGAGGAACACATTTACCAGATGTGAGCAGACTGGTGATCAAGCACTAGTCGATTTATTTACACATTTCTAAAATCAGAATAGGCCACAAAAACCTTAAAACCTCATCGATATACAGTATATATATATATATGTGTGTGTGTGTCATTATTGGAGGGACCTCAGGTTAAAGTAGAACATCAAGGAAAAGATTATGTTTATCAATTTGTTAAATTGTGGAACAAACTAAATGAGAACCTAAAGCAATGCCCAAACATATGCCTTTTCAAAAAAATGTACAAAGAAATCATTTGCAGAAGGTATAGAGAAGAACTGTAGAAAGTTTTGTTTGTGTTTTTTTATATATATATGTGTGAGGGTATATGTGTATATATATATATACAGTATGTGTGTATGTATATGAGTAGGTATGTGTATATATATATGGATATACTGTATATAGCAACATAATTATAAATATTGTAAATTGAAGGAATGCAATAATTACAGGGGTAGAAGTACATAAGTTATACTTCTTCCTACTCCTTTTCGCACATGTGATAGAGGAATGTTAACACAGGAAAGAAGGGTACCTTGTTTGTTTTTCTCTCCAGTGTTTTTTAAACATTGTTTTATTGTTTCTTTTTGTTATTTGTTTTTTTTTTTGGTTTTATTTGTATATACTTTCTCTTGCATGTTCGAAATAAAGATATCAATTCAAAAATTCAATTCAATTCACATACAGTAGACACTGAGGCTATGCAGAGACAGCTGATAGAAGCAGGAAACCTGGGCTGTTTCCAACCATCAGAGAAGCTTTTGACTGATGATTCTGGGCAAACAAAGTAGATAAAGTGAGAATCAGGAATTCCATTTTTTAAAAACGCCTACTTAAGATCATGTTCATATCTAAAAAAAAATGCATGCATACACTCTCTAAAAAACCCTGCATGATCTAATGTGAATCAGAGACTCTTTTCACTCTTATCTCTCTTTTCACTCACTTTTGGAAAGGTTGTTAATGTTGCAGCAGAGCAGTAACCTCAGAGTGACGCTGGGGCTTACTGTGACCCACAGGACAACAATAGGCAGCTCTTATGTATTTGGCTGTCAGCCGGGGAATGGTTGATGGTGGTGTTGACCTTGTCAGAATGATACCCAGGGGACGTGGAGAGGAGGGGCTCACCCCCCTCATTTACCTCCCCACCTCCCATTTACCCTCAACTCATGCTCTCTTTCTCAATAGAACCTGGTTCAGATATTTCTCACCATTATAAAACCTAACCATCTCTAAAAAGACGTACTTAGCGGTAAATAGGGGTTCTACTTTTGTGAATCAATAGTGCACCAGTTATTATGTTTGGAAGGAGCTAACCAATCAAATCCCCTCTCCTCCTTCCCTTATGAAGCCCTCTGACCATTGCACGCTGACAATGTTGTGATGAAGAAAGCAGCCTAGAAATAATCTCCCACCCCCAAAAGAAAAGCGACTTCACTGTGCAGAACACTAAAGCACCTTAAATTAAATAGCACATTTGGTTAACATGCTGCTGATGTCCTGCAAGAGCCGTTGCCCAATGAAAGCGGGGAAGAAAAAAAACAATAGTTACATAACATGAAGATCCGAAGAGAATCAGTGGCAGATTTCAGGGTGAATTAGGCTACAGCCGAGAGCCGGTTGCCGATATCTCACCGAATATGGAGCTGCCTCCCCAATCTCCACTCTGTGTTGCAGTGCACACTCAAATTTCTGTTAGATGTCAAGCATTCACACTATGTCTACTTGTTAAAACATTGTTTGTTTTTACATTTTTAGTATTTCAAACTTAAATTACATGGTCATGCACAAAAGGCATTATTATGCTATATTTGAAAAGGGCGTCTGGGTAGCTCACTGGAGCGCGCTCCTGGGGAAATTGCACCAAGATGTGTGATTCGTTTTATTTTCATGAAAAATCACAGACAGAAAGAGAAGAGGAGCTGTCCCTGATGTCAACCCCGTAGCGTCCCACGTCATCGTGCATTCCCAACATTTAAAAGGGCCGTGATCCCCGAACAGTTATCACTCCCTGCAGTGACTAAGGGCAGTAAATTACATGTCTAATCAACAATGTGTGGAACCACACCTAACAACATGGGTGAATTATGTATGTCACATTCACTACACGCCCATATATAGAGGTTTGCGCCTCGATGCGGCGGCCTTTCTCTCCCCTTTCACATCTTCAGCTGTCCTATAAAGATAGTGGCCTAAATTATACAGTATATATATATATATATATATATATATATATATATATATATATATATATATATATATATATATATATATGTATAGATTTATACTGTAAAAGAAAAAATGGTCTGCCCATGTCTGCTGTTGTGCTAGTAAAAACACAAACATAGCTCAGAACGCAGGCTGGTGAAACACTGTATGCACCATTATGGATAGTACAGCTCTCCTCTTGAGGAGATGTTAGCCATGTTCATGAATTGCTGTGTTGAATCTGATATTCGGTTTTATCATTAAAATCATTATAGTTCAAAATGTAGTATTGACAAAATGTATAAAGGAGATACTCTTTAAATCAATCAACTCTATCATCTTTATCAAATCTTAGGTAGTCTACAATGACCAGATGACCAATGTAACAGAACTAATCCTTTATAATAAAAAAACATCTATTTGATTGGTGTAATCCATATTCACCCAACACCTGTGTGTATGTTTGACTTGCCAAAGCCGTAAAACTGATTAAAATGTAACTTCATACATACAGCATACTGTATATCGCTTTACTCCACCAGAACAACCAGTCTTTCCCAGTCTAGTCAGCCAGCTGTGTTTCACATCTGGTGGAGGTCAAACCCAATCTCCTTTGCCCTTCCTCCTCTCCATCCTCTCCTCCACCATCACCCAGCCTCCCAATCCTCGGCTGCTCTGCTGAACATCCATTTTAAAGCTAATGCAATAAACTTGCCAATACCATATTTAGCTTTAGCCCGACCACAACTAAAACAAGGATCTATCAGCTGAAGCAAAGTAAATAAAAAGAATTCCTAAATATCAGAAAAGATAAATGCACAATTAATGAATACATATTTAAGACTGCTCAGTATTGGTGTGATATTGGCTATAATTAGCGTATTTATTATGTGGTTTCAACGTAATATGATTTTCAAATGGTGATATGATTGTGGCGGGGCTGATATGTCGGAGGAGTACATTTCTATGTCTCATTTAAATACAAATAGAAAAATTAGACCAACATTTGGGCGCTAGTGGGACTAACAAACCAATTTGACGTGTTGCTAACCCAGAAAACTAACGTAATTCGGCATACACAGCAGAAAGCCTTGATGCTTCAAAAACTGCTATATGAAGCTTTTTAACCATATGCATGTAAAGCATCAATATTCATAACATTTAAGGTTCAGTGCTCACACATGTCCGGAGCAGCGGTGTAAAAGCCCACTTCATCTCCATGAGTCGCAACCTTTTACATGGTCGTTAACTTTTAAGCTGAGTGAGCCTGTAGTCAAGTCCACCTTTGTGGAGTCCAAGACCGGGACTAGTCAAGACCGAGTCCAAAGAGGTTCAAGCCCAAGTCACGACCGAGTCAGACAGAAAGAAAAGAATCCTCTTCAAGACCATTTACTTACCTGTTGATAATTTATGTGATGTGAGAGACAGTATATCTTCTATTAAGATGATAATGTTGCTTTATTATATGTAATAATCAAAATGTGGGTGCAGTAACACACTATAGGATCAAATTAAATGTAAATGGACCGTTCTTATATGGCGCATTTTTAGTCTTAACGACTACTCAAAGCACTTTTTACATCATACAGGAACCATTCACCATTCACACACATTCACACACTGTGGCCGAGGCTGCCGTACAAGGTGCCACCTGCTCATCAGATACACACTCACACACATCTACACACCTGCTCATCAGATACACACTCACACACATCTACACACCTGCTCATCAGATACACACTCACACACATCTACACACCTGCTCATCAGATACACACTCACACACATCTACACACCTGCTCATCAGATACACACTCACACACATCTACACACCTGCTCATCAGATACACACTCACACACATCTACACACCTGCTCATCAGATACACACTCACACACATCTACACTCCGATGGGACAGCGTCGGGGGCATCTCAGGGTTCAGTGTCTTGCCCAAGGACACTTTGACATGGGACTGCAGGGCCAGGGATCGAACCACCAACCTTAAGCCATATTATTTACTTAAAATATAAAATGGAAATGTTCCCATCCTTGAACCTATTACTTGTCCTGAAGAATTCATAGTACAAAGTGCTCGCTGACATTGTGTCTGTGGCCAAAATGAAAATGATTGATACCTGATGGTTGAGGAATACGATGCAGCCAGGTGTGTACCAGGCGACCAATCTCAGTGCCTGTTTGAATTAAACTAATACCTGTTTTTTGAACAAGCACGCTGCATCTATGGATTTATTTTGAAGGAGGAAGATAATTTAGAAAAAAGTATGCAGTGCTGAACTCAGTCGAGCCCTGCCTGTGTTCATTATGAACCATAAAACACATACATAATACATAACTGTATAAAGTGAAAATCAAGTTCAACTTTATGTTGCTTTTATGAATCAAAAGCTACTTAAAATGCCACTTCTACTCACTATGATGAGACCTTTAACAGTTTGCTACCCAGCCAGAGCACAACACTGACACATCCTCTCCAGAAAACTAGATTCTTCCCCGGGTCGTCTTGGATAAACCATAGCGTGGATCAGTGGCTACAGCCACATGGCTGAAGGAGGAGGAAGCATCGTTTTATCACCCTCACTTTTCCTCGTGGGGGTTTGCTTCTGAGGAGAAAGCGGCGAGTCAACAAAAGGGCTGCAGAGCATAGAAGAGCAGCCCCTCTAATCTAATCAATAATTGATCAGGGCATCTTCCATATTAATAAATGCAGAGGGTAGGTAGATCGCCGTGGGCGTAATTGTTATAAAACGAGTGCACATAAGGTTTGTTAGAGATGAAACATCTATTACAGACCATCATGGGACACTGTGGATTTTCCCATGTTAAGATTTTAGATTGCTAATTCCTTCACTGTTACACCACAGCAAACGTTACAGAAGCTGACAAAAGCATAAAAAACTGGCATCCATTAGCAAAATATCTTCTGCCTAATTTATTGGGCTTCCTAATGAATTAGCAGCCGCTTGTAGCCATGGCAATGAAGCTCATTGTTCCACTATAGGATGCCCACACTCTCCACAAAAGGTCTGGCATCAGCACTCATTTTGTTACAAGAAATAGATCAAAAATACCCTCTCTCTACACACACACACACACACACACACACACACACACACACACACACATACACACACACACTCTTTCTGCAGAGCATGTCTGCTGTGTAACAGCCAGAAGAGAGGAAGTGTAGAAAAAAAGTGCATTAACCTACATTCACCGCACAAGTCCAGCAACAAAGCCTTGAGTTACTTGAGTGAGAGTGTGTGTGTGTGTGTGTGTGTGTGTGTGTGTGTGTGTGTGTGTGTGTGTGTGTGTGTGTGTGCGTGTGTGTGCGGCCTATGTACTCATGACATTGTCAGGACAGAAATCTGTTAATACAGTCATATTACAGGGACTGAGCTCCAATGTGGGGACATAAATCTGGTTACCAGGGTTACGGTTGGAAAAAAAATTAGCTTTGTAAAATAGTACGTCGCCTGTTAAGCATTGAACTTTTATAACATTGCCGGACTTGCAATAGAAAGATTTTCTTCTTCAAATTTGATTAAACGTAACCAAAGACATCCTCTTTTGTTTTCCAAGCATTCTTCTTTTTTGTTGAAACATGGCACCTACATTACCCATAATGCAACTCAACTGCTGACAGTACGGTTGGAGATGCGGTGTGTTGAGCTAGTAGAAATGACGACAGGGTCCAGGTCTGGTAAGCTAATTAGTAGTAGGGCAAGTAGGGCTGCAACTAACGAATATTTTCATTATTGATTAATCTGTTGATTTTTTTCTCAATTAATCGCTAAGTTGTTTGGTCTATAAAATATCAGAAAATGGAGAAAAGTGTTAAAATAGAAAATATCTACATTTAAGAAACTGGAATCAGAGAATTTGTACTTTTTCTTCATAAAAAAAGTACTCAAACCGATCAATAGATCAATAGTTTGGCGATTACTTTAGTAGCTGACGACTAATTGAATGATCCTTGCAGCTCTACAATAAATAAATAATCAGTTTTTTAAACAGTCCTGGTTATTCTGAAAAAGAAAATGTGCAACACATCCATATCTACAGCTAATGAGAGACTTTGAGAGGCAAACAGAATGTCCTCATAAGTGCTGTGCTACACATTGGTGTGTTTCAGTGTTGCTGGGCCTGAGGTAACGGGCGAGTCAGGCTGACCTGTCACGGTCTGCGAGCTACCATCTGCAATGAGGTTACTCATGCACAGGCAGTCAGAACAGCTCTTACATTACCTCAGTAACAGCGTCTCGGAGACCTGAAAGCACCGATTGCTGCTGATAACACTGTTGTTGTTTCTTGTAATGCAGCCTGAGGCGCTGAATTCAACTCAGACATGTTAGCTATCAGACAGACGACATTCTTAAATCAGTACAATGTTTTCATCTTGTGCTCTTATTGGGACATAAAATGAGATGTGATATATACAATTCCTCCTTATCTGAATACTTCCATCCTCCAGAGGTCTGCAGGGACACATCACCTGCTCCCAGGATCTGGTTTTATTGACAGTCCCTAAAGCCTGCACTGACTTTGGCAAAAAGGCTTTTATTATTATGTATATTTTAATTTTGCAGCACCATGTGCATGGAATCAGCTTCAGTTGAGCTCCAGTTGAAGGAGTTGGTCTCACTTTATTCTTTTAAAGGCTTTTTAAAGGACCCGGCAGAAAGGCAGTGTGGATGTCACTGTCTTTAAATTGATATAGGACCCAGGTTTTTTATGATGTTGTTTAAATATGAATGAAAGTGGGTCTGTATTTCCCTGGAAGTGTCTCTGTGTCTCTGTATTTACCTGGAAGTGTCTCTGTGTCTCTGTATTTCCCTGGAAGTGTCTCTGTGTCTCTGTATTTACCTGGAAGTGTCTCTGTGTCTCTGTATTTACCTGGAAGTGTCTCTGTGTCTCTGTATTTACCTGGAAGTGTCTCTGTGTCTCTGTATTTACCTAGAAGTGTCTCTGTGTCTCTGTATTTACCTGGAAGTGTCTCTGTGTCTCTGTATTTACCTGGAAGTGTCTCTGTGTCTCTGTTGGAAGTGTCTCTGTGTCTCTGTATTTACCTGGAAGTGTCTCTGTGTCTCTGTATTTACCATGGAAGTGTCTCTGTGTCTCTGTATTTACCTGGAAGTGTCTCTGTGTCTCTGTATTTACCTGGAAGTGTCTCTGTGTCTCTGTATTTACCTGGAAGTGTCTCTGTGTCTCTGTATTTACCTAGAAGTGTCTCTGTGTCTCTGTATTTACCTGGAAGTGTCTCTGTGTCTCTGTATTTACCTGGAAGTGTCTCTGTGTCTCTGTATTTACCTGGAAGTGTCTCTGTGTCTCTGTATTTACCTAGAAGTGTCTCTGTGTCTCTGTATTTACCTGGAAGTGTCTCTGTGTCTATGTATTTACCTGGAAGTGTCTCTGTGTCTCTGTATTTACCTGGAAGTGTCTCTGTGTCTCTGTATTTACCTGGAAGTGTCTCTGTGTCTCTGTATTTACCTGGAAGTGTCTCTGTGTCTATGTATTTACCTGGAAGTGTCTCTGTATCTACCTAGAAGTGTCTCTGTGTGTCTGTATTTACCTGGAAGTGTCTCTGTATCTACCTAGAAGTGTCTCTGTGTCTCTGTATCTACCTGGAAGTGTCTCTGTGTCTCTGTATTTACCTGGAAGTGTCTCTGTGTCTCTGTATTTACCTGGAAGTGTCTCTGTGTCTCTGTATTTACCTGGAAGTGTCTCTGTGTCTATTTGACACTTGCCAGGACACTCTTGTTTAATCTCAAGGAGTTTTTTTATCCTGGTTAAATAAAGGTTTGAATGAATGAATGAGACTGTAAGATAAATGAGCATAATAATTAATAAATAAACTGTATGTGTAGGAAATAGGAGCCAGTGGGGAGATTGTTGCTGTAGCATGAGTCACTTTTCAAACTCGCTTTCTGAGCTGTAGTCCGACTGAGCCGTTTCTCGCAACCTTCCTCCTACTGGGTCTTAAAAAAGAAAACAGCATGAGCAGATTCACAACTGTCAGGCTACCCACAAAAATACTACTCTTTTCCCCCGGGGATGTACTGAAACCATGTGATGCTGTGATCTTATACTCAAATATTCAATATGAAGAACCACAATGAAAGCAGTGAGTTTCCGATCCACATAAAAGCTTCATGAACAGAAACAAACCACGCCACAGATGACAACAAACAGGCCGGCGGCGGCTCAGATGAACATGCTTCAAAATGTTTTGTCAGAGTCCCGCTGGATAGAGAAAACAAGAGAGGCAAAATGTTTGCTGTCAATATTACGTGATGGAACATGAGAGAGGGTGAGGGAAAACGAAATACACTAGAGATGCATTTTAAAGACACCAGTACACTCAACGCATGTACTGTAAGTGCCACTGTGGAAACAGGACATACAGTGTTATACTGATTATTCATCATCTTTCCTCATGACTGGCAGAAGGGAGAATTGTGTCAATAATCTCAAGTCAGTAAATCTGGTGTGTGTTACCCAGGATAAACCATAGTTGGTACAATCCAGCCCTCCTGCCACACAAACTGTGGTGATAGTGTATAAATCTATACATCATCTGCCCACTGACCATCTGGTTTTCTCTCTCTCTCTTTACCACACACTTGGTGGATGCCACATGGAAATAAAGCTAAGTTCTACAGTACATGTTAAATTACATCTTTATTGGATATCTGTCTACATAAGACGACATTTCTCTGAACTTGCCGTCAAATCTCACTCAACGAACTTTGCTTGGCATCAAACTTGAGAAGAAATCCCAGCAGAGCAGCATGAAGATAAAGCAGGTGACAGAAAGAAGGGCGAGGAAAGACGTGACTCTAAGCGGCCTCCTGTCGAGCAGCTCAAAATCCAAGGGAGCAATTACACTACCGCACAAAACACTGAAAACGCCCCCGGGGCAAACGGAAACGATAGACTAAGCATCTTGGGAAAAAAAGGATATATTTTAATCAACACTTATCTGCTAACATGCAGAAAGACGAAAGCCTACACTTGCCCAAAATGCAACCCCAGACATGTTGAATCGTATCGTTAACCAGCCAAGTTGAAGGTGTTTGGATTTGTAGTTTTCCAGGAGGAGGATGTAAAAGGTGTTTGGATTTGTAGTTTTCCAGGAGGAGGATGTAAAAGGTGTTCATGAGAGAGGGAGTGTGAGAGCAGATCAAAGGCAACCCTGTATGCTAGTTTATTCCACCAATCAAACGTCGTTGTGCAGTCACGTGACCATACTCAATCTCAGCGGCGGGACAGGTTAGCTTTACAGTCGTAGCATAACAAAGATGTCAGAATCAACCGTCGCCAAGGCAACGCAGACCAGGAGGACCCCCCCCCCCCCGGCCTCATAGTGAAAGCATGGTTACCTTTTAGTTAAAGTGGTAACAGCAGCTACATTGTGCTGCGTTTAGTGTCGACCAAAACAATCGGACATGTGAGCGTCCAACAACTCAACATCTAACCTGAGGAGACGTAGCGGTAGTTTTAGTTGTTGCTGTGGAGAGGTGGATGTTTGTCTTTTAGGTTACATACAGGATGTTTAACATGCAGTATCCATCCAAATCTGATGGGACAAGTCTCTCACTTAAACTATTTTGTAATTAATAAATGAATTTTAATGTATTTTATTGATTGGAGGAACTATAATTTGCCTAAAGATGATTATTTTGTATTTTTGTCGGTCTGGTTGATGCTTGTGTTAAGAAATAAATCAGACGTTACTCAACAGTTACTCACTACTTGAGTAGTTTTTTCATCAAGTACTTTTTTACTCTTACTCAAGTAATTATTTGGATGACTACTTTTACTTTTACTTGAGTCATATTCTAAAGTAACAGTACTTTTACTTGAGTACAATTTTTGGCTCCTCTACCCACCTCTGTAAGTCACCAAGGATGAAAAATGAAGGCTAGGTTTCCTTCTTATTCAAAAGACAAGAAATGACAATGGTTGAACATTAGATCAATTGTATTGTTTTTGAGCCCCCCACTGTGCAGTAATATGAGTTAACGGTCTTGGTAAATAACAACAGAGTGCTGTTTGGTGCGCTGCTCTCACCCAACAAGAATTAAGTTTCCAAGAAACACTAACTCCTGTTTTAAGAAAATTACTTTGACACGGTTAATAAATAACATTACTGCTGTATACCACAAATGCTTAGGCACATATATTAATATGGCAAGAGTCAAATTGGTCCCATTTTGGATCTAAAATGATCTTAAGATGCACAAACTGAGCAGGAGAACCAGAAACTCTGCATGTGTGGTTTTAAATATTTAACTCAGAGCAGTGCCAGAGCTCTTTACTGGACTGAGCTAGGTCACACATATACACACACAATAAAATACACATGTGGACACACATACAGTTGTGCTCATAAGTTTACATACCCATAATAAAATTGGCTAAAAAGAGGAATAAAACAATCATCTTTTGGAAATTGATCTTAATGGTTTAATTAAACAATTATGTAAAATCCAACCTTTAAGGACACCAGTTTTCTTTGTGGATAAATAATGTATTGTGAATAAATAAATATTCTTCCTTAAAATACAGGGGGCATAAGTATACATACCCCTATGTTAAATTCCCATAGAGGCAGGCAGATTTTTATTATTAAAGGCCAGTCATTTCATGGAACAGGATACTATGCATCCTGATAAAATTCCCTTGGCCTTTGGAATTAAAATAGCCCCATATCATCATATACACTTCACCATACCTAGAGATTGGCATGGGATACTTTCCATAAAATCATCTCTCAATGCAAATCAAACCGACTATTAGTCTAACTGAAATAGAACCATGCCAATCTCTAGGTATGGTGAAGTGTATATGATGATATGGGGCTATTTTAATTCCAAAGGCCAAGGGAATTTTATCAGGATGCATAGTATCCTGTTCCATGAAATGACTGGCCTTTAATAATAAAAATCTGCCTGCCTCTATGGGAATTTAACATAGGGGTATGTATACTTATGCCCCCTGTATTTTAAGGAAGAATATTTATTTATTCACAATACATTATTTATCCACAAAGAAAACTGGTGTCCTTAAAGGTTGGATATTACATAATTGTTTAATTAAAGCATTAAGATCAATTTCCAAAAGATGATTTTTTTATTCCTCTTTTTAGCCAATTTTATTATGGGTATGTAAACTTATGAGCACAACTGTATGTGTGTATGTGCTTTAAATAGACAGTGTGTTTTCTGCTTGACTAATCAGAGGACACTGGATCAGTGTCTTTCTCTGCATCCCCTCAGCAAAAGTTCATACGCTTCACGTATGCATATTTATGCCTTTTGAATGTGTGTGTGTGTGTGTGTGTGTGTGTGATTTGAGTCCCTCTGAGTGTGTTACAGTGGGATAGTCACCCCTGGGCAGCTCCATGATGTACTCAGTGTTTGATTTGCAACAAAATACAATGATGATTCAGATGTCTTTCCTTGATTTCACACACACACACACACACACACACACACACACACACACACACACACACACACACAGAAATGCTGCAAAATGTTGCATTAATGTCTAAGCACTACTCACAGTATACAACCCCAGTTTACACACACACACACACACACACACACACACAAAACAATAAATACAAGCATCCTCTGCTGAGTCATGGCAGCCATTTCCTCAGTATGATTCGGCAGTAGCATTATTAATATCCAAGCTGTTTATAGTCAAATACATTAATATAATTCAATACTGTGCAATAACCCAGCAACACTGTCTCTAACCAGCACCTGTTCACTGGTTCCAGTTATTATTTTATTCATCATTCTCATTCTCTATTTCAGATCTGTTCATACTGTAATATAACAACATATTACTATTTATTCCAGCACCCGTTGCACTGTGCTCTATAATTAAAATAATAGCTATCATAATTAACTCCTGCATACTTTGCACTCTTCGTTGCACTATTGCCTCAACCTGTCTATATAGTTTCTGTTTATAGTGTGTATATATTGTGTATATATTGTTTGGTTGTTTTGTATGAGTAAGTGCATTGTGTGCAATGATGATCCAAAGTAAAATTCCTCGTATGTGTCCTCATAACTGGCAAATAAAGCTGATTCTGATAATGCATACCTAAGGACAACATTTACAACAAAACAAACACCCAACAGTACAAGCACGGACATTTCTCTTGAGCTAAAGTGGCCTAGAAGGGTCTTAAAACCCCGACTGTCTACATATCTTGGTTAATATACTGTATATACAGTATAGTATAAGTTTTGAATATCAACATTAGCATCAGCCTCAAAAATTCTGCATCAGACCAGATCATTTTTCATTCAATATGTGGAACTGTACATCACGACGTGACCAACATGCCCAGACCACGAGAAATCCATTTTTGGTAGTTCAGGAAAGCTTTGAAAAAAACGTCCAATATCTGGTCTTTCCTGAGAAAAGTGATTTTTGTGCACAGAAGAAGAAGCATTCTGTTTTCAATTAATAGAAAACAAGGGGAGGAAAAGAAGGAGTATGATGCTAACCAGATGCAGCAATACAGACTAAAATAGAATGAACAAAAGGAAGAGAGTGCTACCCACCAAAATAAAAACAGCTCTGAGTGACACTTCTAAAACTCCCAGCCATTTCAGCTTGTGATGCTTGGAGTCTGTTCAAGTGCAGACTGAGAGGGAGGAAGACAGCCAGTCATCGATCCCCCTCAACATGAAGGACACCATATTAACTAAGTGGCAGCCATCTCTTATTCATACGCTGCTCATTACTTATCAACACCCTCTCACTCCTGTACTCTGATGGGATTTTCACAGTCCATTTATGGGACAGGGGGGATGGAAAGACGGGCGGGAGTCGGTAATTGAGGGGGGAAGGAGAGTAAATAAGGGACAGGGATGGAAAGGTGAAGGGAGGCAGAAACATAGAGAAGATAAATGATGAGCTAAAGCTAAAGAAGAAGGCAAAAGAGGCTGAAACGTGTGACAAATAAATCACTGGAGGCTAGCAATCCCACGGAAAACAAGAGAGACAGACTAGATTACTCCCAATGACCCACTTAGCAGGAGAGCGACCAAAATGGCTTTTAATTTAAGTCTGGGTGTGATGATCATAAAAACAGTAAGTAGTCTGATTGAAAAATGACAAATACTGGTCCTGCAGCCTCCTAAATAGTACTATTGATTTCCTTTTAAACCTTTTTGATTCCTGTGCCTGAGGCCTGTCTTCCCACCATAATCTCATAATTAATATGGTACGGATATTGTTGAAGAATTACACACATCACCCCTCGTGCAATTAGATCTGGGTTTTCAATTTCTTTAATTTCTTTCTTTTCAGATTTTAGACAGTAGTCAGATCACGCTGCAAACTGAGAAAAGTGAACTTGAGCTGACTCCCAACCCCTTAAATTATTGAAAGAGTCGTTTAAAAATGAATTAAATCATAAATCACGTAAATCATCCTTAAATGAAACAGACGGGTGATTTTTAGCAGGCAGAGGGGGAGAGTCGAGGTGGGATGAGTTTGGATGGCAAAACACAGTAAGTGGTTTAGGATCAGCTGTGTGTGTGTGTGTGTGTGTGTGTGTGTGTGTGTGTGTGTGTGTGTGTGTGTGTGTCTGTCTGTGTGTCATAAATGTAACTATGCTTGAAATGAATGTAAACCACATTGGAAGAGTACCAATTCAACACTAATTTGAATAATGTTCACCAGTCCATTTGATCATCTGTACAGCAGAATATTTCAGGATTGTGTCAAGCCATTTTGCTGATAATTAACACATTTATATCATCATAGTATGCAAAATGGAACTCACTTTCCATTTCTCCCTAAACACACAGTTCAATCTATTTACCTGCTGAATATTTTTAATCTGCAAACCTCAACAGCTACAGTAGAGGGAGAATATGTACCTTAAAATGCCCTAAAACGTAATTGAGTAAATGTATTTAGTTACTTGATATGCATATGTCCTTTAAACCACATATTTTCAAACCATATTTCTTAAAACTTGTATAAAAGCTTAATTTTGATTCTTCCCTCCGTCCTGATCCTGCCTGAGGAAATACACACTACAGTCACTACTGACATCACACACACACAGTACGTGTGAGCCAGTAATGCATGAAATAGCAACACAACGCTGTGTGACCTCATCAAGGGATGAATCATATTGCGTGTGCACACACACACACACACACACACACACACACACAGCGGGGGGGGGTTACGCCTACAGTAATTATTAATTACGTGTGAATCAGTCAGGGTTCTCTAATTTACAATGTGTCCCACATTCAGTAAACTCAACACAGCATTGCGTGTTTTTTCCCCTTTTGCAACCTTTTCTACCTCGTTGTGTAGCATCCTCTCATTCCCTTTACAGTGAAATCACTTCAAACATGACAGCACAATTTTAAATAACCAACACAAATATAAATGCATATAGGCTAATATGGGAAAGGATTAGGTTTGAAAGCAAGCACGGTGACAGATAATAACTAGTATACCGGTATATCACTTTAATACCATAACAGTTTAACATGAAGACTGTGATTGATGCAATCTATTCAATGTCAGTGAGGGCACATCAGGTAATACACAGTGTGTTTGAGAGCAGAGATGCAATAGTGTGTGTAAGGCATACAGGCTACAGCTCATTGGATTCAATAGTAGCCTATATGGCTTTAAAAGGCATTCAGGTCTATTAGGTTTACTCTGCGTGTGGGGGTGTGTGTGTGTGTGTGTGTGTGTGTGTGTGTGTGTTCGCTCACCTTGTGTTGTTTCCACATAACAGCCAGCGGTTTGACATCGTGATTGGCGTGTTTCCCCTCCTCCAAACACTTCATACACACCGGAGTCTTGCAGCTGTAGCAGTACATGTTGAAGTTTTCCGCTTCATGATCCACGCAGGTGGCCGGTTTCCGCGCGGTAGCGGGCGGCAGCTGACCGCCGCCGCCTCCACCGCTCGCCGCACCTCCTCCTGCCGCGTGGGTCGGCGGCGGCGGCGGCACCAGGCGGTGCTTGGCGAGCGGACCGCGGGACGGGTGGCATCGCTGCTGGCAGGCGTTACAGTAGAAGACGTCGCACTGCTCGCACATCACCGCCGCGTCCACCGGGTTGCGGTCGCACAGTTGGCACTTCACCGCGCTAGAAGAAGAGGCGGCGGATGCGCGGCGGTTCTGCTGGTACCGCGACACGATGGCCTCTAGCAGCCGGTTCCGAGGGAAACCCCTGAGCCCCCGCTCATCCAGGGAGACGCTCCGGTGGCACAGCGGGCAGGTGAGGGAGCAGTGTCGGGGGTGGTTGGCCGGTGGAAACACCCGCACCCCGTTTGGAGACTTGAGCTGGCACGGCGTGTAGGAGCCGTATCCGCTGTCCGTCTCGCTGTACAGACTCATCTTGTCCATGTCCAGGTAGTCGTAGTCAGAGCTGCCCGAGGCTCGGCTCTGCACCGGGGTCTCTCCCTCCGGGGTCTGGACGCTGATGTTCCGAGCACAGGCCAGGCAGACATTGTGGGAGCACGGCAGCAGGATGGGGTCCTTGAAGAGAGAACCGCAAACGGGGCATTTTAACTCTTCCTCCATCGATCCTGTCTGTTTCTGTGGACCGGGGGGGGGGGGCAGAAGCAGCTTCAGTGAAAACACTCCAGCACCGAGTGACACGGACAGCTCCCTATGCGGCTCTGCGCAGGCGCAAAGGGGCGGGGATTGTAGGTTGAGTTGATTGATCGAGTTAATTTAAAGGCTCTGGAACACCAAAGATCCCCTGATTGTCATGCTATTTTCTCAGTATTTGTCTCTTCTATTTTTATATAGTTATCCATGTTTTATCTTATATTGTTGGACATTTTATTTTTGTTTAAGGCTATTTTAATTGTCTGATTTGGTTTGCCACATTGCAGACCAGAAATATTATAACCATGGTTCGAAAACACATTGTAACATTATTTTAATAGTTACAGAAACAAAAAAGTACTCATTATACACAGAAATCGGATTGCCTATTCTATATGTCATGATCACTATTGATAGTATTATTTATGATTGTATGTATTATTCATTCTTATATCAATTCATATTTAACCAACATTTTAGCTTCATACCTGGTCAGGTGGAACTCATTTTAACTACTTTTTTGATGGTTTAATTTAATACAATGCATCATATTTTATAAACTGATCATATGTTTTGAGTTGAAAAATTTTATTTGCAAAGTAACTAGAAGTCAGATCAATCTGAATCTGAATTAGTGGAGTAGAAGTATGAAGTAGTATGACATTGAAAGTCCCTCAACTCCTATAGCACGGCCTGTAGATCCTTAGCTACTGTCCGGCTCGTATGCTCAGCATTTTAAAAAGAAATAAGGAAAGAAAAACTCCCTTCATTTCTGTAAGTAAAGGAAAAAGTCTTCTATCCTCTAAGGTTGGTACAGGGAACAGAAACGCCGTGATTGTCAATCATTATGTCAACCGTAATGGAGGTTGTGATGATAATAATGATGATCATTTATCGTGACTGCCCTGAAACTCTGCATTTGTTCTGCCTGTCAGTCTGAGACGGATGATCATACCAAATAAAGGTGAAGCACACAAACAAACAGAAAACTCTGAGCATGAGGATGTTAAGATGCTTGGTCCCACCGGGACAGATGGATGGAGATCAGTCAGTTGGATCCAGTAACCTTTGTGTTGTTTGACATTAGCTTTCTGTGTTAGCTGAACATTTAATTGACCAGACAGCAGCCGTGGCTGAAGCCCCTCAGGGTGCAGCATTAACTCCACCCACTGGGACAGCTCTTGCATAAATCAGCCAGGTTAGCGTCCCGTTACATGGGATTCAGATCCGTTTTGTGGTGACATGAGTGAGAACCCACACTTTAAAATGGATATACACACATGCAATTACACTCATTACCAGATTTAACCTTTAACACACTCTAAGAACCAAGTTTCTTCTTAACCCTTGTGTTGTCAACCGTGCAACTTTTAGTTTTTTCTGGGACAAATTGAAACCTTTTATTTGAAGTTTTTTTCTTTTAAGTTTTTTTCTAAACCTTTATTGCTTTTCCCCGTGATGTTTTGGTCAATTATTTTTCTGTGGCTTTTGACGTTTTTGTGGTTATTTTTTTTTATTTTGAAGCTTTTTTGGACATTTTAGTCACTTTTTTCAATGGTCTTTCATCAAAAACGTTTTTGAATACTATAAAAATTTAACAAAACATCCAAATTTAAAGAGAGTGGGCTGATCATTTATTTTACTTGTGAAGAGCGTTATTTTTCTGAAATTTTGGTTGAAAGACACTTTTCTAATACATAATGTTTTTTCCAAAATGGGTCAAATTTGACCCGAGGACAACACAAGGGTTAAGGACATGCAGTGGCGGTTCTCTGGGGATGGGGGGTCCTTTAATATAAAGCCTAGACCCCCTTCTGGTCCCCCTAACTGTGGCAACTATTTTCATAAATTTCTCACCCCACCTTTATCCCCAAAGAGGAAATATTATTCATGTGCAGTGATACATGCTCTTAACTGACAATTTATGGTAAATGTCTTTTTATAGGCAAAGGTTTTATTGTTGTAATTATTATTACTGTAATTATTGTTATCTTTATACTGTCTTTTTTTTACTGTATTTTGCTGAAAACTGCTGCTGGAATTTAAATTTCCTTGTCATCCCAAAAGGATTAATAAAGAGGAGTCTAAGTCTACATAAAATGTAGGTTAACACACATATAACACTTGTTCATCATAAGAATGTAAAGGCAGTGCTGTAAATCACCCTGTGAGACCGAGAGGCTCGCCCACGATCATAAACAGCACCTCTGATTCATAGTTTAATAACTTATTAGCCATACAACGCAGCGACTCACCAAAAGTTGCTCTTGAAAGCTAACGAGTTAGCGGTTACGGAGGTCTCTTCCGTGTCCTTCTAGCCTCTACAGGTGATTTTCTATCCAGCCTGGAACTTCCAGCCTCTTTAGGGGTTGTTGGGCTTTAAATCCAAACCTTTAAATCCCAGATTAATCCACTTTATGTCCATAATTCATCGCGTTTTCGCTCAATTATGCCGTTAGCTCACGCTGCTCCGTGTCTGCTCTGTTTACGGAAGTACAGGCCCCAGTATGCCCATATATGGAAGTACAGGCCCCAGTATGCCCATATATGGGAGACATCAGCCAAAGAGTATGGAGGCTGAAAGATGCCAACACTCCCAACACTTCCTACTCTGCCAACACTTCCTGTCAACGTGTCTAGCATGCAATCAAAGATGCTATAGTGCACAAGATAGATATCTACTGTTTTATAGAGGAAATGGCCTCATTGGTTTGAGATTTGGCATATATGTGCATTATATATTATATATTTGGGCCTTTTTTGAAGAAATGTAAATAGTATGTGCTTTATATGAGTTATAGTGTTTATTATGTTTATTTTTGCATATAGAAGAACTGTTTTAGACACACAAATGCTTGTGTAGCATTGTTGTGGGTGTAATATCAATAAATAGGACATTATTATGTTATTATTGGCATAAGTAAATGTCATGAGGGCAAAAGTGTCTGGACTTTCTTTGAAAAAATGTCTGTATTTTGTCATCTGTAAAGGTTATAATGATTATTTCTTCACAGTGTGACTCCCAAGACATATGAGAAGTGTTTTAGAGAGTAAAATGGCTTATTTATTATTTATCTGTCTGTGATATCAATACATATCTGGAAGAGTCATGTTCCGTTTTATTTATTTATTTATTTGTCTTTAAGGCCCTACAACCATTTTTAACATTCAAGTGACCTCACTGCAGCCCAAATATTCTAATAACCCAGTTTGTCCTAAAAAAATGATGTTCATATCTTGACTGTAGACAACAGGGTTGATGTTTTACAAGCTTTTATATAAAATAAATCCAGACGGACAATGAACTGTAAAAATGGCCTTAGGGCTCAGACAGCTCAGTGTGATAGACATGGAAGCTTGAGTTAAATTGTCACTTTGACAGTAATGCAGACGTCTAAATGGTTTCTGAAAGTATACTAGCAATCATTGTACGATGCTTCTGGAGAAAATCCACACTCCCAACAGCACTATTCCCTTTAAATTACAGTCAATGAAGAGTGATTTGGGGTTATTTTTTTAGATTGCATTGAACTCAGGCTACATTTTCTGTCAAGAGTGCAGTTTTTGAGTTTACCCCAGGGATCAATAAAATCTAGGCTAACTAAAGTTATCAAATAACTTAAGTGGAGTAAAAATGATCTGAATGAATGGTTTGTGGAGTAAAAATGTAAAGTAGCCTTTACTTAAAGCACAAAAAAGTACCCCAAACATGTAATTAAGTAGCTACAGTATTTGACTAAATGTATCTTCCTACCGCTGTTGTAAAATGTATTAAAGTCATCAGTGGGGGTTTAAAGACTGATCAATGCTGGGGCAACAACTAGACTACTTTGCACAGATACACAACCAGATATAAAGGACTATTTCACCATTTCCCAACTAATCTGAGCACATGGCTAATGGTTACGCTGCTCCATCCCCTGTTTATATGAGCGGTCAGTTTTAAGTAGCTACGTTTGACCAGTTTTACCTTGTTGTTCTGATGCTTTTGTGTTGGTATTCCTCTCAGAATGATGCTTGGGTCCCTGAGAATCTGTTCTTGACCCGTCACTCCCCGATGTGAGTCGAGTGCAGATTTGAGTTGCACATGCGTCATTTTGTGACAAGTAGTACCTTCTTATTTTTACTTTTTATATTGTTTACTTGAATGTTATGTTTGTCTGTGGACGTGTGTGTGTGTGTGGGTGTAAAATATGTCTTGTCTCCACCGTGGGATAGAGGGAAACGTAATTTCGATCTCTTTGTATGTCTTGACATGTGAAGAAATTGACAATAAAGCAGACTTTGACTTTGAGTAACTTGAGGTAAAACACCGAGGTGTTTTACCTCAAGTTTTTCTTTAAAAGACAGACTTTTAACTCTCATGTTGTCCTATATCAGTGTCCTTTTTAATTCCCCAAAATAACATGACTGATTCCACACAACGCTCTTTGCCAAGTACAAATCTCTACTTTCATTAATTTTGGGCAGCAGCTTCACTACAATGTCAACCTTTGCTGTTGAAGAATCAAAATGACCATTTATTCATCACGTGAAATATTCCCTGTATATTCCTTGTGTTGGATGAATTAATTCCTCTTGAATAATCCCACCAGCCTGATGCTTCTTCTCTGAAGATGAGCTGATAACTTCACCCGAGGCTTTCCTCGAGCCCTCGATCTCATCAGTGTTTATAATAACATGAGCTGTTACAGGCAGAGAGAACAATCATGAACAGAGTCTAAAAATATCAGCGTCTGCCATCGTGGCACGCCGGGCCTGTCGCTGCTGGGAAATGTTTCACTCAAAGAGAGGAGCGATTGTTTTCATGTTGCAACAACACAATCCAATTTGGGCTGACTGGCTTTGGCTGCAGGAACAACTGCAAGACACACGTTTAGAATTTGGATGTTGAACGCACAGATTTCTGAATGTTTCCCAAGAAATAGTAAAAAAAAAAACTAAAGTTGATCAGTATCTATCTCACTTTCTTCAGGTAGGGAGTGAGTCCTTACCCCAAGTGAAGGAGTTGAAGTACCTTGGGGTCTTGTTGGCGAGTGAGGGGACCATGGAGCGGGAGATTGGTCGGAGAATCGGAGAAGCCGGTGCGGTATTACATTGTGTTTATCGCACCGTTGTGACGAAAAGAGAGCTGAGCCAGAAGGCAAAGCTCTCGATCTACCGGCCAGTGTTCGTTCCTACCCTCACCTATGGTCATGAAGGCTGGGTCATGACCGAAAGAACCAGATCCAGGATCCAAGCGGCCGAGGTCCCAAAGGGCACAAAGGACTGCAGCCTCTGCTGTGAAAGAGGCAAAGCAGCGGGTGTGGGAGAAGTTCATAGAAGACATGGAGAGGGACTTTCAGTCAGCACCAAGTTGTCATGACCGAAAGAACAAGATCCAGTGTACAAGCGGCTGAAATGGGTTTCCTCAGGAGGGGGGCTGGCGTCTCCCTTAGAGATAGGGTGAGAAGCTCAGTCCTCCGAGAGGAGCTCGGAGTAGAGCCGCTGCTCCTTCACGTCGAAAGGAGCCAGTTGAGGTGGTTCGGGCATCTGGTAAGGATGCCCGAACCACCAAAAGTCTCTCGTTAGCATCTGGGAGGCTACTTCAGACGCTACAGAAGTCTCATTAGCATCTTATATGCTACTTGTCGCAAAGTGACGCGTGCGCGACTCAAATCTGCACTCGACTCACATCGGGGAGTGACGGTTGCTCCACAACAGATCAAGTCCAGACCGAACTTCCCAACCTCAAATGTTGTGGGCGGGGCTAAGTTTGGCTGGCATTAAGGCTACTTTTATATGGGAAATTCACTCTGAATACATTCTGTTATAAAGCAGGAACACATCCTCAGCCACAAGCTAGTGCAATGTAATACAAAAAACATAGATTGTGCATGAAGATCTTTATTGAATTTCATGTGTGTTGTTGAAACTCTGATTTTACCAGTGCATTTTCTTTTTAGTCATCCCTTTTAATCAGTCCTAGCAGCTAGAATACTATTTAGTGTCTAATAATGGTCCTGTGGCGTGAAACTAAAAGCTTCCAACTTATGCATAAACATTAGCTTTTCATGGTGAGTACACACGTATTCAATTATGATCAGATATTGCCAATATCTGTAATCAATTGTGTAACAACATTTCAGAAAAAACAGGGACACACACATGCACAAAATGGCATAAGATCAGAAATGAGCATACATTTATCAGCTGTTTGTCTCAAATGTGTCCCGAAGAACCTTATTCTCATTGGTCGATTACAAAGATTTGAGGAACGACGCACTTCTTGGTTAACTTGGTTAGTCTCGCAGCGAGGGACTTGAGAAAACAATACTAATATCAGATCATTTTTCATCAATATCAACAGGCATTTTTGCGAGAGTTGGTACAAATTTAGGTGCAAAGTAGCTTTTCACACATACCCATGTTGAGGTATCGTATTCTGCTGTTCTCCAAGATGCATCTTGTCATTTCTTTGTCCTGCAATCTCAAAACAACCAACAACTAGCCGTTATTTCCAAGAATGGGAGTTGAAAATGCCAAAGCCCATGGTCCTTTATTGCAGTCTTAGACCACAGATGTGGTACTCTCTGGATTGATCCGAACCGGCCTGGTGCTCTTCCTCAGGTCCTGCAGCTGTTTGGCCGGCTTGCCCACGCCCTCCTCAAACCGACTCTCCACCACGGGCAGAACGGTGTCGTGGAGGAAGGTGGCGTTCTGCATGATGAAGGCCTTCTTCTCCGGGTCCTGCTCACAGCGCAGGCTGTAGTCCACGTGCTGCACGGCCACCAGGATGATCTCCCTCAGGCTCTCCAGCAGCACCATGTGCAGCTCGGGGAAGTAGAGCTTCAGGCCTTCCTCCAGGAAGCTCATCATCTGCTTCGTGAAGGCCACGATGGTGTAGCTCAGGTTCACCCAGCAGTCGTCGCCGGTGTACTGCTCAAAGTTGCGAATGCCACAGCTGCGCATCTCGTCCTGCAAAGAAAAAGATTCAGAAGGTAATGTCACATCAATTTAGCATATACTGTGTTCATGGAGGTTCCGTGCCGTAGTCCGTTGGGGGGGCGACGGCCTTCATTTTGGCCAACCTGACATGCTCGGTCGGTAGGCGGGCACTGCCGGCAGTCGGCCTCAAATGACCAATCTGATTGGTGGAGAGCCAACCCAGAAATGAGGAGCGGGAGGAGCGTGACGAGTCTCTCAAAATATGACGAAAATCTTTCAAACTGACCTTTGTTGATATGAAATGAAGATGTGTGTATGTGTGTGTGTGTGTGTGTGTGTGTGTGTGTGAGAGAGAGATGAAGACAGATTCAGTAAAATATAGTAAAATATGAGATTGTATTCTGAACGAGCCGCCATGACGGTCTGGCTTTGAATTCCCGGAGAAACCAGACCCATGTGACGTGTTCGTCCAATCAGCAGTCGGCATCGCTTCGGTGTGTCCCGAGGCACTGATTTGCTGTTTTTAGTGTTTTTGTGTATTTTGTGTTGGTGTGTGGTTGTACTGCTTGCCTGTCTTGGCCAGGACACTCTTGAAAAAGAGATTTTTAATCTCAATGAGGCTTTCCCTGGTTAAATAAAGTAAATGAATAAATATTTAAGGGAGAGATAAGGGAGAAAGGCACCAAATGCTCACAATGGAGAAGCTGGAAATGTTCAACAATCGACTAACATCCCATCACCAACAGACAAAATAAGAAAAGACGAGAAATGAAACCCAACGTGAACGCCAAACCCACCTTGAGCTTAGCCAGAGCCTCGGGGGTCATGAGATTCATCCTCCTCCACATCTCCTCGGAGTTTCGGTGCTTGGTGGCTTCCATGATGATGTCGTTGTAGCTCTGCAGCGCCGCCTTGATGTCTCGGACCAGCAGGGACTGCAGGGTGAACGTCAGGTCCAGGCCGATCTCAGTCAGCTGCTGACAATGCTCCTTCGCCACTTTAACGCACTCGGCTGCTGTCGACAGGCTCTCCTTGCTGTCAAACACCTGACGAAGACGGAAAGAAAACGCACTTCATTAGGTTCCATTTTTTAGCTATTTCACAAGAACAAATATACTTTCACATGCTTTTAAAATATGTTACCTCCCATGCCAGTTTATTCAATTACCTTCAATGTAACAGGTAAATAAGATGGGCAGGTAGTTAGCAAGGTAACTAAGTACAAAAAAAAACATAATAATTAGTTTTTGACCTGAATTATCGCTTTTCCTTTGAAGCACACAGCCATAGTTTGGCTTAGATTTTTGTATTTGTTTTTAGAAATAATACACAGTATCCAACGTTTATAGGCTAGGCTCAAACTCTACTTCTGACTTGCCGTGTACATATACAGTATACATATATATATTCTGTATATATTTTTATTTATTTATTTTTAAGATTGATCAGTCATTGCTCGTTATCAGCCGATAAAGGCTTTAAATACTTTTTTAAATAGTTGGTGGTCTCCATAAAGGCCGATCAGATGACGCACTACTCGTGAGGAAAAATTGTTACTACTGAAAAAATGTCTGCAGTGATTGAAAGGACGGTTTTCAGATTTTGAGCTAGGACAAAAAGCTAAACAATTACTGATATATTCTCTAAACATTTAATTTAACACAGTTAACATTATCTTCTGTTAACCTGAATACATCCAGTACAGACCAAAGGTTTGGACACACCTTCTCATTCAATGCTTTTCCTTCATTTTCATGACTACTTACATTGTAGATTATCACTGAAGGCATCAAAACTATGAATGAACACATGAGGAATTACTGTATACAGTACATTGTTGTTAAGACTATTAAAATGAATATATGATAAATATATGACATGATAAAATAGACCCGGTGACCAGTGATTGCACTGTTGCTTGCTCTGGAGGAAACTACTAGAACTGTTGGGTCCTTGTAAAGTGTCTTGAGATAACTCTTGTTATGAATTGATACTATAAATACAATTAAATTGAAATTGAAATTGATCGGTATCAACCAATACTGCTTCCAGCAATCGGTGATTGGCCCCAAAAACCCTGATCGGAGCCCCCTTAGTACTAACTCATCTTTTCCTGTATTTGACAGGCTGGTGCTTGTCTGTCTGCTCCTCTTCCTACCTGCTTGCTGAAGGCGTTCACAAACATCCTCATGGCTGATTTGGACCAGACCACGAAGGCGGAGTAGCAGCCGGTGTTCCCTGCAAAGTCCATCTCGAACTCCTTGGCCGTCTCCAGCAAGCTGGTGAAGAAGATGTTGCAGAGTTTGTGGATGTAGAGCAGCGTGGCTCCTTCGATGCGAAGCTGGCGTATGGCCGTCTGGACTGCTACAGCGCGGTTCTTCAGGAACAACTCACAGGCCTTGGTGGACTGGCCTGAAACACATGAGGACAACTCTAACTGGCTGCACATAAATAAGGAAGGAAGGAAGGAAGGAAGGAAGTAGATAGGTAGGTAGGTAGGTAGGGTGGGTGGGTAGGTAGATAGGTAAGTAAGTAAGTAGGTAGATAGACAGATACTTTATCATCCCGAAGGACATTTTAAAAATATTTGATCGATTACATTTCCAGAAAACATGCTATACCGATATATGTGTACATTGTTATCAAGATATGAAATGACCTAGAGCAGGGGTCTTCAACAGGGGGTCCGCGACCCCTAGGGGGTCCGCAGAGGTACTGCATGGGGGTCGCAAAAGTTTTGATTGATTAGACTTTTTTTTATATTCCCCTCCCCCTGCAATTTTCAGTCAGAGACTCTGCTTCAATTTTCTCCATAATCCCCCGTTTATGTTTTAAAAATGTCCATTTGAATAGCTTTTATGCATGATTACATGCAATTGACAGACATTGTTGATCTTGGCAGGTATCAGTTTATTGTGTTATGTTATGTTTATAAATGGCAGTGGCATGGCCACCCTACTCACTGTGCCTCGCACATGTTTAAAATAAAAACATGAATATATGAACCTGTGTATTATTTGAGTATCTTAGTATTGAATGCACAATAACAAGGTACATTTACACATGGCACTATAGGACCAGTTTGATATAACACAATTTTATACAATATATATAATTAGGGGGTCCCCGCTCCATCTCGCCATCAGTTTGGGGGTCCTTGGCCTGGAAAACGTTGAAGACCCCTGACCTAGAGTGTATCGGGATGGAAGACTCAGGCCATATCGCCCCGCTCTTACAACACACATATCTAAAAACTCAGATCCTAATCATTACTAAGTGATAAAGGATTTTTAAGGCCGATATCGAAACAAATATTTGGTTATTTAAAAATCCGATATTCCGATATATCGGCCAATATATCTATTTTAAAACAAATCCAGTCCAGAAACACGTAATAAAACATAAACAGATTTCCCTGACATTAGTTATTTGTAGTTATTTATGAGTTCTCACTAAAATAATATGACAATAATTTGTTTTATTGTCACAACCAATACCAATAAATCGGGAAATGCCCAATATTGGTCAATAATATCAGCCGATTATATCGGTCAGGCTCTAGTTTCAAGATAGAGAAACTATTCAAACAAATATTAACATTGCTGCTTTTGTTTGCCTTATGCAATAGTAGGGGGGGGGGGGGGTGAAAAAATCAATTTGCAATTATTTTTGGGACGATTTTTAAAAATCAATTTTCTTTTCCCGGGAATCAATATTGTTTATTTAATTTTTTACCAACGATTCATAATTTTCTGTTAATAAGTGACCGCCGAAGGCGACTACATCATATCCGTTGCCAGCATCACATATTATTACATACATATTATTTACTTCATTTTTATGTACTTTCCAAATTAAATAAATGTCTGACTGACATGTGATGTGCATTTTCTTTTTTAGAAAACAATTACTTTTTAGTAATGTCTCATGATATATTGTCTCTAGAAGTGGATTATTCCACTTTTTGTTGTTAAAGTTAAAGAAAATCACAATACTATCTAATGGAGAATTTGCAATAAATGAAAATAGCGATACAAATGGCAACCATGTATGTATGTATGTAATGGGACAAAAGCGTCTGGTCCGAGCCTAAACATGGTGTGTGTGATGTGTGAGCAGGACCTAGTCTGATCAGCTGGGACACGGCCCTGCGCGTGGCTTTAGGTCCTCCACGAAGCGACCGATCTGGAGACAACTCGAACACCAGCACCTCGGTCAGCTGCCGAACACGTTCGTCCACCTTCAACCTCAGCTCTTTGACCCTCGGGGTGACCGGCTGGTCTTTGAGGTACCCGTTGAGCTTGTCCAGCAGGTCCACGGCGCCCTCGAAGTCTCTCTGGGCGATGCAGACGTCCAGATCCTCAGGCAGCTCCTGGATCCACTCCGGGCTGAGGTCCACACTTTCTTCTGCGCCTGCTGGCTCGTCCTCGTCCTGATCGAAAGGATTGGTGGACGCCTCCACCCTCACGGGAGACGTCGGGACCTCCTCCTCCTTCGTGTGCCTGTCCTTGGTGACTTTGTTCTTCTTGGTTTCGTCCAGGATCTCCAGCCACTCCTTCTTGATCTTGCTGTTCTCCGCCTGGAAGATGCGGCTGTCGGGGAACATGAGGATCTTGAACATGTCCTTCATGGGGGGGTTGTCCTTTACGTTGACCACGGCGAAGCTCTCCAGGTCGTACAGGGCGTTGTATTTATACTTGACGGTTCCTCTGCGGTTTGGCAGCCAGGTGGCGATCAACAGGCAGTCGTTCATCAGGAAAGCGTGCACCTTCTGGATGGGGGACATGTTGTCTACATCAAACTCGACTAGGTCACCATTGTAAACAAGGTGTCTCCCTGGGGTGTCCATGATGTTTTTACCCCCTTCCACCTTCTCCAACAGCGAGGTCAGCGTCCTCTGCTTCAGCTCCTCTGTCTCTTTGGGGAAAGCAGCCTGCATCTCTTTGGAGGTCTCGTCCTTGTCTGTGGACAACAAGGCCTGGGTGATGCTCTCCATGATGCTCTTCTGCTCAGTCAGGATGTGGCTCAGCTGGTACATCTCGCTCTCCAGGTACGAGATCTCCTTGGCCGTCTCAATGAACTGTCTGTAGTTCTTGTAGACGTTTTTCTTCAGGTTTTGGGCCGTCTCGTCGGCCAGGTTTTGGATCTTCTGCCGATGCTCCTGCAGATCTCTGTCTCCGTCGGACTGCTGGGACAGCTGCTTCACGTACGTCTGCGGGTCGAAATTAGGCGATTCGAGCAGCTTTCGTAGTCGATTTCCCGTTTCCGACATCTTCTATCGTGTATGTGTGATATTTAAACAAAATGTGGACAAATTAAGGACAAATGGAGACAGGGGAAGACTTCTGGCTCATATCCGCTTTCAACCCAAACAGGAAGTTGTATGGTTGACACCCTGAACGTCACGGGATCCAGAAAATCAGATGGCCAACAAATCGCATCAAAACAAATATTTTTAAGTTAAATTTGTCCGTTCCTTAAAGTCAAGATCTTTCTACAATGACAGCATTTTAAAAATAAACTATTTATAAGACTTGACATGTTGCTAATCGTCATTGATTCAATCACTAACACAACTAAACTACAACAGAAAAACCCCGAGTACATTTTAGTTAGGCCAACTACTAGAATGAAATGAAGAACCTAAAGAATACAATTCCCAGAATTCCTTTGTTGTTGTTGGCACCATAGACATATAAAGATATTATATATTATATTTATATGTCTATGGTTGGCACCCTTTGTAAGATTTGAAACAAGCCACCAATACAGCAACACTATAAGAGACATTAAGAATAAGAAGGCAATTAAGACTGTATTTGATACATTTCTATTTCTATCTATTGTACCAGGGATACATTTGACATTTCTTTTTTTTACTTGTTTATTCATTTTCTACATATATTTTTTTCTGTTTATGCACCAGTGGTATTACCTTTTGTAAATACATACTGGCGATGTACCTATGTTCTTTACTACGAATAATAAAATAAAAAAAAATAAAGAATTTAAAAAGATTTGAAACAAGCGCAAGTTTTGTCAAGTTTGCCAGTATTATTCAAATCTAGAGCCGGAAATATGTTCAATACCAAGAGTATAAGGTTACAACGATTTAAAAGCAGTAGTGCTACAGAACTTTTGATTATTGAAGATAAATAATAATAAAAAATAAAAAAATGCTATATTTGTGTGTGTGCATGTGTGTGTGTGTAGTTCAGGACTGTGTGTGTTAACTAACCAAGTGTGGACACATAGTGTAAATTGTAATTTCCCCATTGGGGATCAATAAACAGATTCAAATTTAAAAAAATAAATAAATAAAAAATATTTTATTTTGAAATCCTCAACGGAAATACGTTGGTTGCATTGCGGTGTACTTGACGCAACTGTTGGCGCTAGCTAGCTGGTCTGAAACCTTCGTCTAACATGAAGATACAAACGTTTTAATGAAATCATGACACAGATTCGAGGATTTTATACGAGTATTATATTTGTCAGACTGTAATCTGGCACGGTGATTATGTCGTTTGTTGTTTGAGAACCCCGTACCAGCTAGGTTAGCTAGTTAGCTTCAGCAAGCTAATGTAAACATTGACAAGCTAACGTAAGCTAGCTACGTGGCTACGTTAGCTAGTTAGCTTCAGCAAGCTAATATAAACATTGACAAGCTAACGTAGGCTAGCTAACGCTAACTCAGCTAACAGTGTTTTAATTGTAATGGATGAGGATTTCCTGCTCGCAGTTCGGCTCCAGGAGCAGTTTGACAACGAATACGAGACATCAGCGTATTCATCACACAGCTTTGAGGGTAATGGCTTCGGACCAAGCGGTAAGAAGAGGAAAGTGGAGGTAGCTGGAGGTGGCAGCGGTGTTGTCCCCTACTGGAAGCCGACCGTCCGGCCCGACAGGCCGCTGTCCATCGTGGACGCGTCCTGGGAGACGCTGGACCCGAGTCCCGATGTCAGGGCCATGTTCCTGGAGTTCAATGACACGTTCTTCTGGGGGAAACTCAGCGGAGTCGAGGTTAAGTGGAGCCCGAGAATGACACTGTAAGTCACGTAGTATGTTATGGTTTGTAGTGACGTCAAAAACCAGTCCTCATGTTGTCCTCATGTTGTCCTCATGTTGTCCCCATGTTGTCTCCATGTTGTCTCCATGTTGTCTCCATGTTGTCTCCATGTTGTCTCCATGTTGTCCTCATGTTGTCCTCATGTTGTCATCATGTTGTCTCCATGTTGTCCTCATGTTGTCTCCATGTTGTCCTCATGTTGTCTTCATGTTGTCCTCATGTTGTCTCCATGTTGTCCTCATGTTGTTTCCATGTTGTCCTCATGTTGTCCCCATGTTGTCTCCATGTTGTCCTCATGTTGTCTCCATGTTGTCCTCATGTTGTCATCATGTTGTCCTCATGTTGTCCCCATGTTGTCCTCATGTTGTTTCCATGTTGTCCTCATGTTGTTTCCATGTTGTCCTCATGTTGTCATCATGTTGTCTCCATGTTGTCCTCATGTTGTCTCCATGTTGTCCTCATGTTGTCATCATGTTTCCCTCATGTTGACTTCATATTGTCCTCATGTTGCCCTCATGTTGTCCTCATGTTGCCCTCATGTTGTCCCCATGTTGTCTTCATGTTGTCCTCATGTTGTCCTCATGTTGTCTTCATGTTGCCCTCATGTTGTCCTCATGTTGTCTTCATGTTGCCCTCATGTTGTCCCCATGTGATTACACTGTGATTATCATCAACATCCATTCCTTTTTCCTAATTTTAGTCTCAATAATTCCTAATTTCTGCTTTTCTAACTCAAACATTAGGTATAATTTCCTATAAATGAGGTTTATTGACCATAAATTCCAAAAATAACTGCAAAACTAAAGTTAAAAAGCACCATGTAGTGTTGAAAATGTTAAAAAAAGCATCAAAAGTGTTGAAAAATGGGACAAAAGTAAAAAAAGTTAAAAACATCGATAAATAGCCTCATCAAAAGTGTTGATTTTCAATTTTGACGTGAAGACAACACAAGGGTTAAAGGTCCCATATTATGCTCATTTTCAGGTTCATTCTACTAAAACATGTTAAATGGCTCATAAAACACCTTATTATTCTCATACTGAACATACCTGCAGCTCCCTTTGCCTAAAACTCTCCTCCACCTGCTTTATAATAAAAAAAAAAGACATGGAAATCTCACTTTTTTACAGTATGGGACATTCAGTCACAGTAAACTAGTGCTGTTGGCTGCAAATGGAGTTTATTGAAGGGCTGTCTGTCTCTAATGTGTCTGTCGCTCTTTCTGTGCTTTTTTGTAGGTGTGCTGGTGTGTGTTCTTATGAGGGCCGAGGTGGTCTGTGTTCGATCCGGCTCAGTGAGCCTCTGCTGAAGCTTAGACCAAGAAAAGACCTGGTGGAGGTACGGTGGACCGCTGCACCAGTATTTGTTTCTCAGAGGCAGTTTGAGAATTCAAACTATTTCAAATCAATATGCAGTAAAGAGAATAACTTGTGTCAAAACTGCAAATGTCAAAGAAAAAAGGGTCAGAAAACTATTATTATTTTCATAGTCGATTAATCTGTTGAATATTTAGTTGTTTGATCTAAAAAATTTCAAAAAATAGTGAAAAAATGTGGCTCAGTATTTCCCCAAAAGCCCAAGATGATGTCCTCAAATGTCTTGTTTTGTCCACAACTCAACGGTATTCAGTTTACTGTCACAGAGGAGAGAAGAAACTAGAAAATATTCACATTTAACAAGCTGGAATCAAAGAATTGTTTACTTCTTTGTCTTAAAATAATGACTCAAACCAACTAATATAATATTAAATTGGTTGACGATTAATTTAAAAGTTGACAGCTAATCGATTAATCTTTGCAGCTCTACTGAAAACAGACCACGCAACTGAATATATTATTTATGTTTTCTTATCAGTGATCAAACAGCTTATTATAAGGCTTGAAATGTATACAACCAGTTTACTAAGAGTTGGATTAGAGGGTTAAATAGGCCAACAAAGGTATCAGGTTAGATCTCGTTAAAAAATACAATTTCAAGTCTTCCTCTAAAGTTTTGGTGCCTGTTAAGACACATTTTGTCTTCAGCTCCCATGTCCCAGCTGGACATGTGTCAGTGTATGAGATGGAGCTGGAACTGAAAAGACAAAAGCAGATTTACCTTAATTAATAATTATATTTGTTTTGTTTTAACAGACTCTCCTCCATGAAATGATTCACGCGTTGCTGTTTGTGACCCAGAACAACAGAGACCGAGACGGCCATGGCCCCGAGTTCTGCAAACACATGAACCGGATCAACAGCGCCAGTGGCACAAAAATATCTGTAGGTGTATCTTCTATTGCACATATTACATATGTAGCTGATAGTGTCTTGTCTTGTCACAGCCTTTAACCGAGATGGCAATAATAATAAAAAGAATAAACCTTGTCCACTTGTCAGATCTACCACAGTTTCCATGATGAGGTTGATGTGTACCGGCAGCACTGGTGGAAATGCAACGGGCCCTGTCAACACCGTAGGCCCTATTTTGGCTTTGTGAAGAGGGCCATGAACCGGGCTCCATCTGCTCAGGATCCCTGGTGGGAGGACCACAAGAGGACGTGTGGAGGGACCTACACCAAGGTCAAGGAGCCTGAAGGATACGGCAAAAAAGGCAAGAAAGATGGTAAAAAGGATGGGAAGACCTTCGAGAAGAAGGCCTCAGGGAATGGAAAGCCTTCAAGTTCAACTACAGGTGATGAGCATGTTCCTCTGCTGTATGTTCTGCTGTGAATGGGCTGCACAGTACAGAATAGTATTGCAATATTTTCAGTGGCAATACTGTATCGATACACAGACACCAAGCATGGATCTTTTATTATACATGTGTTGGTCAGTTTGTCCCATTCTGCAGTGATAACATTGAAGTGAGATGAACAAACAGAGAAATGTTTCTTTTTAGATGAAACAGATGTTGATAAGTTTCCTTTTGGGGACGTCGTGTGAAATTGGGGAAAAATTAGAAGTTGGAAAAAAGGATATAAATTGCAATATATCGCAGAAAATTGCAATATGTTTAAATAATATCGTATCGTGGCATAAGTATCATGATGATATCGTATCGGGAGCCGTCTGGTGATTCCCCCCCCCCCCAAAAAAAGCACAATATATAGTTATTTTTTATCTTAATTCAGAAATCAACTACTGCCATAAACTGCATAAAAGGCTGCGACACATCACAAAAGACACTCAAAAATGAAAATGGCACTTTCAAATTTAAAAAAAAAGCATCGCTGTAAAAAGTATTTTTTTTTTACTTTTTACAGCGATGCATTTTTTTTATTCAATTCAATCTTCAATTTGTTCATTAAAAGAATGTTGGAAATGCCTTTAGTTTATCGCATGTAATAATGTTATCTCAGTATTCAACAACATCCTCACATTGTGCAGCCCCATGTGTTTGTAATATGTTTTTATTCAAGCTTTAGGGTAGCAGCTCTTTAAGTCGAGTGAATTTCTCTTCATGTGTGGGAGAATCCTTTGGAAGCATGGTGTAATAATGGGTTTCTCCCTCTCAGGCTCCGGCTCACAGGACATAAGGAGCATTATCCCATTCAGTGGCAAAGGATTCCTACTCGGAGGGATGTCACAGTCCTCCACGTCTTCCTCCCCATCTCACACACCTGAAGTGCCTTCCTCTCTGAGGAAACTCTTCACTCCTTCATCTCCGGCTAAAACTCTCAACTCTCCCGTTCGCCCGGGCCCTAATAACAAAGGGATCTCCAGCGCCTCTGCCTCCGTCAGACCAGCTACCTCCATGGGCCAGAAGCAGCCTATGAAGAGGTCTGTGAGTAACACAAGAGCTTTTGTCAACATCAACGGCTCGCCAGTGAGAATCCCCAAGCCGCACAGCAGCAGCCGTAGCCAAGAAGCAGGTAGAACCAAGCAGAAGTCCATCGAAGACCTCTTCAACAGCTTCAGCAGGGCAGTGGGTCAGTCCTCCATGTCAGACACAGACACTCAAAGGGATTCACGGACATCCCCGACCAGTACAGCGAGTGCCGCCTCCTCTCCCAGAACATCTGTGCCCAGTCCTAGTAAATCCAGCCGTTCTGGAGTTTCAACAGGGACCAAAGGCAGCCCTGCTAAACCAACACTGTCTGAGTACTTCAGTCGTTCTGACAGTGACGGTGCATCAGGAGCTGCTGGCGGGGGTCAGGTGTCGAGGAAGAGGCCGTGGGACGACAGCAGAAGCTCCTCCAGCATCATTGACTTCTTCCACAAGACGTCAGGCAGCGATTCAGCAGCATCACGGGGGTCGGGAAAGACCGCAATGCAGCATAGGACCGCAACTGCCACCAGCTCCTCTTCATCCTCTCTCCATTCTAGTTTTACCCCCTCCTCTTCCTCGTCTTCCTCCTCTGCGCTGATGGTCAGCTGTCCTGCGTGCCAAGCAAAGGTGCAGGAGTCAAAGATCAATGAGCATCTTGATTCCTGCCTCTCCTGAATGAGGAGGAGCTGACTGACACACTGACTTTTAAAATTGTTCAGGGAGGTTTCAGAGACTTTGCTGTGTTGGGTTTTAAGTGATTTGATCTGACGTTGGACCAGATCTCCTTTTTAAGTTTCTCAGTTTTTGATTTTAGGGGAAATTGACTCCACTTTTGATTTGAAAAGAATGGTTGGACAGAGTTTTACAACCGGATTGGCGTGACTACCTTACTGTAATAATGGCAATTCTTCTTTCACAAGTGCCTGTCTGACAGTGTGTGCCTCAGTGTACTAGAGAACAGCAGGGCTTAACAGATAATGTAAGTCATTCACTTTTTACTTAAATTAATCTTTAGTCTTTTTCATCGGGCAAAACACTTCTAATAAATTCTGGTAGCGTGGGCAAGTTTGTGTATTGTACCAGTAACTGAAGCCATCTTGTTTTAACTTTGTTGATTATTTTAAGGATGACATTCAGTTGTTGTCTGGGGTCTCTGGTCTCTGGGCTCTGGTCTCTGGGCTCTGATCTCTGGGCTCTGGGCTCTGGTCTCTGGTCTCTGGGCTCTGGGCTCTGGGCTCTGGGTTTTGGGCTCTGGGCTCTGGTCTCTGGGCTCTGGGCTCTGGGCTCTGGGCTCTGGGCTCCTTCACGTTACACTTGCCTACATATGACGTGAAAGCAGATCCGTTGTGGTTTGAACCCTGAAGATGATGTTATGTGTAGAAAGGTAACTTTAGCCTCCTCCAGGGGCGGAGGTGTTGCCTGGTTCCTGTAGTCTGGTGTATCCTCCACCTTTAAATCTGCATCCGCTGCCCTCCAGACAGCAGCAGGAGACACTGACTGACCTCCGCTGATGTCTGGGAGTCAGATTTCAAGCTCGCCAGCTTTTTATTTCAGCAAGTCTTCACATTTGCACTGCAGTTCCGGGACGTGCACGGGTATCTGATTGGGTCTAGTCATTCAATACTGATGTACTTCATCAATCAGGTCTATAGTCGTTGACATTACTGTATTTTTAGCTAAATGTTTCCAGTTCAAAATGCTAATTTTGCTGCTACAACATGAGAATCTTATATCAGTATGTTCCACCTTTATATGTTGTGTGTGTGTGTGTGTGTGTTTTTTAAGGACATTGTTAAATATGTCTAGATTGTGTTGCCAAATAAAACATTTTTACTGTTCTATTTACATGAGTGTTTTGTTTGGAGCATAATTCACACCAGTGTCTTACCATTAATCATCTTATGCTGAAAAACTCAAACTATTAAAATTAAAAATGACCACAACTTAACTTCACTTAATGACTCTGTGCATCTTCAATGTCGGGGTTTCCTCCTGCAGTCTCATTATGTAGAAACTGGCAGAGTACATTTAAAAAACAAAAACAAGTCCACATAGTATCCTACACTGTTGATAGGGAAAGGAGTTGTATTGCAGACAGGAAGTAGGTGTAGCACAGCTGGTGGGTGAGCAGAAAAAGGAGGGGGAGGGCAAAGGTCAGGTAGGGGGAGGCCAGCTGGTAATCAGGACTATGCCCTCCTGTCCCTGCAGGAGAGACAGCAGGGAGGCCAGCGGCAGGGACAAAGCACGTCAGCATACGCCCATCCCATTTTAATGACCACAGTCTGCTGATGCACACATCTCTGATTATCACCTGGCTGCACGTGCATCACTTTTTAAAGTGAAGGATATATCTGTGTAAGAACACATGGGCTTCCTCTGGTATTTGAGGGACCAAAATGTAATGTTTAAAGAAGAAGAAGAAGAAGATAAAGTCTTGTTTGGATATTTCCATCCTAGTGTGCTTGAATGAATAACAAGTCATATTTCTGACTTTTTTTAAGGAGCACTTGAAAGCACAATGAGTCACATTCTAGTTAATGTTCAGACTGAAAGGTTGTTACCAAGGTGAGCCAGCAGTGTGCAGGATGTTCTGCTTCATTCAGTCAAGAGGTTTTGTTCCCACACATCAAGAAGAACAAGAAGTATGCTGAGTAGTACAAAAATACAAGAGAAAGTAATAAAAAAGTCATATGACTGACATACTGTATATTAGTGCAGTATAGTATGTGCTAATGCACAATGCTAAACCTCAAAATTACACCTAAGTGAAGCACACTGCACTCGGAAGTTGCAGTTTACGAGGGGGAGCACTTGAAGGCAGCATACACTCATTGTTTACTGTCTTCAAAAGAAGGAAGGAGCTGTTTTACCCATGTAGTGGCTCCAGAGCAGGTGAATGTAAGGTAGCCTACGTTTTGGTCACAATTGTACATATTGTACCTGAATGCACCATTGATGTGTTTTGAGTGTATTTGTATTGTAGACATATCTTCCACATATTTATTTTGTGATTTTATACTATAAAACATAGCAGTATAAATAATTGTCACTACAATAACCATGCCTCATGCTAACCCCGCCCCCTCCAGAGGCCCCTCCGCTGAGGGAAATCGGTGTCAGTGACAGCAGCTGTTCTTTCCGGACACTCCTCTTCCCTGACCTGCTGTACATTGACGCACTATAGGAAGCTGGCCTCCTCCAAACACACACCAACACACACCCTTACTCCTTCCCCTCCCACTCCCCCCCCCACACCCATTGTGTCTCTGACAATGATGCATCCCAGACAAGCTCCAAGTTCAATGCAGTGTTGTTCTGTCGGCTAGATGGGACTGGGGCACACTTTGGGGGGGGATTATTTCTGGAAGAGGTGCCAGTTTTTTTCTCTGCATAGATCATTTATCAGCCTATTAGGTTGCTATGTTGTTATGTTTTTTGTTTTTTAAATATATATACAGTATATACAGTATATTGTAGTCTGTGATGTAAAATATGTCAAGTCACCAAACCACCAGTGTAGGGGGAGATAATCACATTTCAAGTCATTTGAGAATATATAAATGATAGCTGGATAAGTGGCAGTACACGTTCACTGAAACCACACATTTTCTTTTAAACATGTATTTATCCAGTGTGTGTGTGTGTGTGTGTGTGTGTGTGTGTGTGTGTGTGTGTGTGTGTGTCTCAATTGGAGAAAAAATGATTAATACACAACACAAAGCATGGCAACAGATTACAGGACATACAAATCTGTGGCTAATTTCCTTCTTTTTTTACTTGAATTTTCTGTTGATGTGAATCATTTTTAGATGATTTCTGCTCTTAGATAACTCATCTTAAGACTGAGTGATGGTATTGGCTTTATCTTGCCATGTTTAGTGGATGCCTGTGATTTCATCCATGATTTAGAGTGTGATGAAAATCCTCAAATAACTTATTTATTATGGAAAATGTTGAAGCTAATTCTCTATGCATGGTGGAAAATATGTTATTAGGCAGAGAATTATGACAGTATTTGCACCTTAGGGCTGCAAATCATGGTAACTTTAACTTTAATCTGTAAATAGTAAATGTCAGACAATTGTAGAAAAGAAAAGTCACAGTTCCACAGAGCCCAAGGGGACGTCTTTGTATTGTTCATTTTGTCTGAACAACAGCCTAAAACCCAAAGATTTTGAATTAACAGTGATTTTAAATAGAGGAAAGCAGAAAATTCTCACATTTGAGAAGCTGGAGTTGACAAATGTGGCAATAAATTACAAATAACCAATACATTTGTTGATAAATGACTTGAATTAACTATCAAAATTGTCATTAAATCTACTGTTGATGCATGCGTTGCATTGCATCTTTCATAAACAGAAGTTCAAAGGGCTTAAGATAAGACATAAAAAAAACATTAAAAAAGACAATTAGACGCAAAATTGGAGGGCGGAGGGAATAGAAATAAGTAAAATGAAAGCAGACAGGCACCCAGATAGCTCAGTTGGTAGAGCGGGTGCACATATATAGAGGTTTACTCCTTGGTGCAGCGGGCCGGGGTTCAACTCCGACCTGCGGCCCTTTGCTGCATGTTATCTCCCCCCTTTCATATCTTCATATCTGCTGCATGTCATCTCCCCCTCTCTCTCCCCTTTCATATCTTCAGCTGTCCTGTCAATTAAAAGCCTAAAAATGCCCAAAATACTATCTTACAAAAAGGAAGGCAGACAAAATAAAAGACAAGCAATCAGGGAATTTATTATGGGAGAAGTCTTGTGTACTTTTGTGCCTGCATGAGTACTTTATACTGTATTTTTTGGGCCCTTTAGCGATATACAGCAGAGACATTAGTAGATAAATGTAGACCATTATTAGTCATATTAGTCAGCCTAAATGACGCCGACTCATCGGGCTTTTAGCAAGCAGATTAACCGGAGCCTGCTACGTTACATGCATCCCCAGGGGGTGCCATCATACGCCTAATCCTTTGATCATGGAGGCAGTGATGGTGATGGTGGTGATGGTGGTGGTGGTGATGATGAAAGCTTATAGAGGGGTCCTTCTGCTCATAAAACCAACACAAAACAGATTGTCCTTGATCAGGCTTTTTAAACTGTGCAGCTGCGGCCTGTCGACTGATGGCTAATTTTTCCGAGTGCAGGACTAAGCTGCACAGCTGGCGTGTGATGCCAATATAACATAATGACACTGTGTTGACCAGCATGGAATTAAAACTGTTAAAAAGTCTCATTATTGGTTGATTATCCATCCCAGAACACACCTGTTTAGCAGAAAATTTAGTTTTATTTTGTATGTCAACACTGAGCATTCAGTTAGGCTCATTCTTATTTAAAGGTGTAACATGTAACATGTTTAGTGGTTTATCAAAATCCAAAATCCAAAATCATATTGTCCTTTTTCATTAATATTTACCTACACTATCAATTCAAAGTATTTCTTTTGGCTTGAAATTTTACATTTCCATTTGCATGAACTGGGGTAGACGCTCCATATTCATGCGCCATCTTGAAACACGTTAGTCGGTAACTGTCACTCCCCGATGTGAGTCGAGTGCAGGTTTGAGTCGCGCATGCGTCACTTTGCAACAAGTAGCATATAAGATGCTAACAAGAGACTTCTGTAATGTCAACCCAGTAAAAATGGACCCTACTTAATGAAGTTGGGTCACTGTTAGTTTAGCTACAAGTTAGCATCAAACACAACAAAGGCTGTCAGGTGAATGGCGTTTAGAGCTATATATTGGTACTATACCTAACCCTAACCCTAAATATTGGTACTTTACCTAACCCTAACCCTAAATATTGGTACTTTACCTAACCCTAACCCTAAATATTGGTACTTTACCTAACCTTAACCCTAAATATTGGTACTATACCTAACCCTAACCCTAAATATTGGTACTTTACCTAACCCTAACCCTAAATATTGGTACTTTACCTAACCCTAACCCTAAATATTGGTACTATACCTAACCCTAACCCTAAATATTGGTACTTTTTTGCCAGATATATTGATCGTCTCAGCTCACTCCCAAGAAGGAAAGGGAATTTCATTTATATTCAATATCTGACAGCTTTAGAAAACACATATTTGACCAATACTTTGATTTGTGAAAGCAAAGTAACATCAAATCATTATTTATTTGAGCCATGTCTTGAGTAATACTGCATGTCTCAAGCTTGAGACCTGGTTGTTGTGCCACGTTCATGTCCTGACCGTCTGTACGCAATGAGTCAGGTTAAATTCATTTCAGTGGGGTAATTAGAAATACCAGGCTTCAATCTGCCTGCCTGTGTGTGTGTGTGTGTGTGTGTGTGTGTGTGTGTGTGTGTGTGTGTGTGTGTGTGTGTGTGTGTGTGTGTGGTACAACCCATCTCCTTTTGCAGAGGAGCGTGTGTGATGCTTTTGTTTGTTGATTTCAAGGTTATTGTTGTGTTACTGTTGTGACAGGGCTGCAGGCTGCAGGCTGGGGGGGGGGGGGTGGTTAGTGAAGCCCACCATCTGTCCTTTATACTCAAAACTATTGTTCTGCACACACACACACACACACACACACACACACACACACACACACACTCCCGTCCTGATCTCATACCCTCTGTCTGCACTCTGCTGAGGGAAAATCCATCAATTAGTTTTATTGTAGAGACTCAAATGGACATAATATTCCATTAAACCAATAGGCAGATATTTAGTTTAATGCTAATAATGCAGTATTGCCCTACATTACATTACATTACATTACATTACATTACATTACATTACATGTCATTTAGCTGACGCTTTTATCCAAAACAACTTCCAATTAAGTGTATAAAACTGTATGTTTTATTATCAGAGACGGAACATAATACAGAGATCAAGGTCTTCAAAACTCATGCATCCTCTGGCTTATTCAATAAACTTGAATAATTTATGATTAGACAGTATTTATTGATGATATTTGTAAACTCTGCCTTCATAAACACACTAGTTTCTCAAAAGCTTTTACTTTGAAGTAAAAAGGAAGTCATTTTTATTTGTGTTTAGATGTGTCAAGATTATACTCAGAAGAAAATGTGTATCGATTGATAAGTATATTATTATATATTATTAAAAGGAATTTACTTTCATTTACTCTCATCTCTTGTCTCGTGTTTAAAATTAATTATATCTCTTTTCTTTATATGTTCTGTTCTGGTGTTCAAATCATGTTGTATACAAAGTATATAAATTAAAAATACATATTTTTTTAACATCCTGACTGAGTCGTCCTGCCTGTTAAGCAGGGAGACGCCCAGCAGCCACTGTGTTAAAAGGACAGGAAGCGGATTCTACTACTCAGCCACAATCCTATCGTCAAGTTTTAAACAATCTCAAAACAAAACAGGAAGTTTAACTCTAAAATAAAAGCTGAATATTTTTGTAGGCTAGCCTATATATCAGAATCAGAATCAGAATCAGCTTTATTTGCCAGGTATGAGGACACATACGAGGAATTATAGTTGCTCACACTGTGCTTACACATACAAAACAACCAAAACAATATATACACACTAATATACACACTAATATATACACACTCTAAACAGAAACAATATAGAGGCATGAGTGTAATAATACTTATTTAATACATTTAATAATAATACATTTTATTTATAATGCCCTTTACATTTCAGATGAAATCACATTTGAATGTGGAGCATAGTGCAAAGGATACTGGGATAAATAGTATTACGTTATTATATTGCAATATGAACAGTATGAACACTTCTGGAATAGGGAATGAGAATGATGATTACATAACAAATAATTTTTAAGTTGGCACAGTAGATCAACATTAAAGATCCTTAAAAGTTACCTGTTGTCCAAAAGTGAACCTATCCCGGAGTTGTCCTGGAGAGAAAAGCACTTCAAATAAAACTAAGCAAAGACAAGCAGATATAATCAGTGAGGCTTTTATTTTGATAATCGTACAGGAAACGCAGTACCTGAGTAGCGGGTAGCTTGACGCTGCGCCCCGGGCAGAAGCTGGACGCCACGGCTGTTGCTTGGTTCGCTGCAGGAGACGGCTGCTTCTTCTCAGTATTTCCAGGACTTAATCACCAAATAGTCAACTTCAGTGTAAATACCAACATCTGTCCGCTTAGTAACCCACAGCACAATGAATGGTAAGTCAGCGAACGGTTCGTTGGGGGGGATGGCCTGCATCGAGGGTCTGCCCCCCCTGCCGAAGAGCCTGAGCGGCTTGCTGAACTCGAGCGGCGGCTCCTGGAGGGACATGGAGAGGATGTACGTGAAGAAGACCATGATCCAGGACGACCTGAGCCGGGGCAGGAGCAACGCCGACAACCTGCTGGCCAACAAGCCGGCCAACCTCGACGCTGCCCTGGCTCTGCTGCGGAAAGAAATGGTATGCATTTTATTTCATTTTATTTCATGTTTGTGTTTTGCACCCTTGGTTTAATCCGCATGCCAAATCCCCCCCAAAGAAACTAGTAGTTTGATTTAATCTGGCTTTTATACAAATTTACACGCCTCTTAGCACACAATTTAAGGCATTTGAGAAATTCTTAGAGTCTCCTGGTAAATTCGGCATGCATATCATTTATTATACACTACATTACATAAATATAATATCAACGTTCAGGTGTGGATCTCGCTTTTTGCAGCAGCCCACTTAGCTAGATCTTAGAGCTAGGTAGTAAAACTGACCAGCTTTGTGTGCATTGTGTTGTTGTTTTTAACAATGTGTTTATTGAATTTTGATTATAAAAGACAGTCCACAAATAGACAATATTTCAAGTTAACACTTAATTCCCACCCCAACACAACAGAACACTCCGCTCTCTTCACTATTCACAACTAATATCACAAGGTACCCAGAAACCAAATATACATTACTGTACTTTACACACAACATTCATATTTTCCAGCAAGACACTAAATAAATAAAATAAATAAACAAACCAACCTAGTAATGAATAGCCCTACTTCACAGTTACACCTCCTGTAAAAAGACAGTATATTTATATATTATTGTTGTTAATATAGTAAATAAACGGCTTCCATATATCTTCATATACATTCATTTTGTTTTTAGTAAAATATGTTATTTTTTCCAAGGCCATACACTTTTTGTGTGCATTGTTATGCTCTATTTAGGAAAATGTATGCTGAGGTTATGAAAAAAATAATTAAATAGAAGCTTATCTACTCAGCATACCAAGTTGTTTGCTGGCATTATAAGATAAAACGCTATATATTTATAAATGGAGTCTGGCATTAAGAAAAGCAGAGACAAGAGAAACCAAGAGCAGGACAAGCTTTGCAGTTAGTGACACAAATTAAACCACATTAGGCTTTTATTCTAAGCTCAATTTAATACCTTTTTTATCTTCAATGTAGACACTTTTCCCCTTGAGCTAGCATCACATCCTGTAGTGAGTTAATTTATTACACACTCTTTTACACTCCCTTTCCAGCAGCAGGGATTTTCATAACAGAACCAGACCAGATTGAATTATCAAGGTGGACTCCATGGCTGTTGGTCAATACATAACAATAACCTTTTCCTAATTTTAGATGAAAACTGTCAGACTGTTGGTGAAACTCTATCCCTTTGCCATTTTGATTTATGTTAAAGGCTTACTTGCTTTGTTGTTGTTAATGTATTACTATGAGTTTTAGTTTAGTAGTTCTCTATGTTAGGATCTGTAAGCCGCACCCAGTTTATGGAGCTCAGGACTCTGTTTCAGGGGTTTGACCCGAGTCTGGCTCACATGTCTGCCCATGGAAGACAATGCAGTGTCCCTGCACTGTCAGCTGAGTGGTATGAGAAATGCTCCTTTCAACCCTGCCAGTAGTTAGTTTTTCAAGCTTGAATAAGTAATGTCACAATGTCAGGTAGGGTGCAGCTAAGGATAGTTCTAAGGATGTTCTTTGGCATTTTTCTTTAAAAATAACTTTCTAATTAATTGATAATCATCATCATCAAAGATTTTGTTGGTCATTTGTCCTCTGATCAAATAACCAATTAATTGACTAATTGTTTTAGCTCTGATGTCAGTTTATTAATGTCATTTGCCCGATTGCTGTCTGTAGAGCTGAAATGATAAGGTGATTTATTTCTTTATTGACAGAAAATGGATCCTTATTCCTTTTGATAATCGGATAATTAAGAGGCCAAAAGCTGCTAGTTGCAGCTTCTTATGCAGGATTTGCTGCATTGGTTTTGGACTGGTGGTCAGACAAACTAATGAATAGTGTGGTGGAAGTTTCTGTTACAGCGAGGGAGGAATTTGAGTGAAGAAGAGACCTTGTAGAAACAAAATAAAGACAGGCTGCAAACTGGATTAAAAGTTTAGGTATTCGGTGGAAGGGTTTAATTATTTTCTCGAGAGAACAATCAAAAATGACAAGAACAGCATTCACAATGAATCAGAGTTACAAAGTGACAACAGTTCTGTGCCTCGCGTAACATATGACAGTTCCTTATATCCCTTTTGCCCCAGCAGAAACCAGGCCATGTTTGGAAAACACTTCTAATCTTAAACAATACACTTCATCTTCTTCTTCAGACTTCTAGGAGCCAGAGCTGTCCCTATACATCTGTCTAGTGCGTCACAACATGACTGTAGTTGTCATTCAATCTTAGAAGTCAGAGATTCATCTCGTCTATAGATTGGCTCAGACTCCAACCTTAGGTTTGGGCAAGCTGCCCTTTGCCTATCTCTGGAGGCGCCTGTGTTTTGGTACCATTTGCTTACAGTAGTGAAATGCAGAGTCATAACATGTTCAGCTGTCTCCAACACCGGAGGACTTACTTTAGGAGATATCTTTAGGAATGACACATGTTTCGGAGGCCTATCTGAATGATTTACTTAAAATTAATAATCACTTATTAATGAATGAATCATATGAAAAATTACTGAAAGAAAATCATTGTCTATGTAATTTTGTATTCTTTAAGGAAATGGTGTGGAGTCATAACAAACCCAGTTGTCTCCCTCAAGGAGAAACACACAGATGACAGATACAGAAGTCATATACTCTGAGAGGCATTGGAGTTCCTATTATGAATAATTAATATGAAAATCATTGGTTAAATGTAATTTTCCCATTACAATAGTCACTAGGCCTAGTTGCAGCTCTAGTTGTCTGAGGCTGTATCTAGAGCATAGACTGTATATATATTTAATATTAACGGCCTATGATCTAGAGTCTGGAGAACCTGTAGTGTGAAGTACCAATCACAGATTATCTCAAAAAGGTCTTTTATTTATGATTTTTACTTTTTAAGCATTGTGGAAAAGCAGATTTTATGTTTACCTCGGGTGTTTATGATACTTTGTGGTCACGCATTTGCATACAGTTGATTACGGCAGTCGGTGTCAGAACTGCATTGAACAAGTTTGCATTTTTCTTTGTGGACCTAAAAGTAGCTGAAGTTTAGAATCAGAAAACACATATTTTATAGGAAGTAAGAAAGAAATCACAAATGCCGGTCCCTCCAGGATATCGCAGCCTTTTTTTTGAGGTTGCTGCGGCCCAAAATGCCTGATTTTGCGGGAGCTTTTGCAAATGAATATGGCGACGTACGTGTGTTACGTCAACCACAGGCACTGATGTATGTTTTCCTCCGTGGGTGCTCACGGGCGCACAGTAGTCCAAAATGTTTGCATTTCAGAGCCTTAGGAAATGGACAGCGGCCGACACAAACACACACGCCTAGTAACTCGATGATAAAGCCGAGAAGCTGTCTTTAAACTAGGGCTGCACAATTAATCGAAATTTTATCGAAATCGCAATATGGAGTACTGCAATATCCAAATCGAGGGGCGGGGGGGCAATATCGGCCTACAAATTGTATCCTACAGACTAAAGAAAACATCTTTGTTTAGTACAGATCCTCGCAAAAATCACACTATAAATCCTTTTCATTTTATAGATTTTAATATTTTTCAATGAAAATGAGAATAATTATACAAAAATGATCATCCCCTTAGAGCTGGGCAATATATCAATATTATATCGATATCGTGATATGAGGCTAGATATCGTCTTAGATTTTGGATATCATAATATCCTAATATTGCATCTAGTGTCTTTTCCTGGATTTAAAGGCTGCATCACAGTAACGTGATGTCATTTCCTGAACTTACCAGACTGCTGTAGCTGTTCTATTATTTGCCTTTACCCACTAAATCCTTATATCCACATTACTGATGATTATTTATCAAAAATCGCATTGCGTAAATATATGAAAAAAAAAAAAAATCCAGCAATCACAATGTATGATTTTTTAACTATTTATTTGTATGATACAGCTGCAAATAAGTATTTGAACACCTGAGAACATCAATGTTAATATTTGGTACAGCAGCATTGTGATTTCTGGATGTTTTTTTTAGATTATGTCTCTCACAGTGGACATGCACCTACGATGACAATTTCAGACCCTCCATGATTTCTGAGTGGGAGAACTTGCAAAATAGCAGCGTGTTCAAATACTTATTTTCCTCACTGTACATACATACATACATGCATACATACATACATACATACATACATACATGCATACATACATACATGCATACATACATACATACATACATGCATACATACATACATACATGCATACATACATACATGCATACATACATACATACATGCATACATACATACAGTACATGCATACATACATACATGCATACATACATACAGTACATGCATACATACATACATGCATACATACATACAGTACATGCATACATACATACATGCATACATACATACATACATACATACATGCATACATACATACAGTACATGCATACATACATACATGCATACATAAATACAGTACATGCATACATACAGTACATACATGCATACATACATACATACATACACACATACATGCATGCATGCATACAGGGAACATAGACACCTTCAGCCCAATCACCATATATAACGCAGGTGTTAATACCACTTTCTCCAGGTGGGTTTGCGTCAGCAGGACATGTCCCTGCTGTGCCAGCTGTGGTCGCTCCACGAGTCGATCCAGGAGTACAAGGGCAGCTGCCAGGACCTGAGTGCCGCCTCCAGCCTCAACATGATGGACCACGGCTACTTCGATGAGGATGACGAGTATTACCCGGAGTCTGGCGCCACTCCCACCGGGGAACAGCCGGACATAGAGGGTGGAGACGGGATGGCAACGATGGCAGCGGGCAAGAACGGGAGCATCAGCGGCAAAGACGACAGCTGGGACTCCTTTCACGTTACCATCTGAGGCCTCATTCAACCTTTTTTCTGCAGATGGATACATATTTTAGGGGTGAAAGACTTGCTCAGGAAGCCTTTTGGCCTCCAAGAAGGAACTGGTTGATTAGGGTTAGCAGTTTGTGGTATGGAGTTACCATAATAGACTTCAGTTTAAGTTCAGCTCCTCCTCAGATGAAACACACCCATGCTTATGCTGCAGAAGGGGTTCTTTTTGTGTGTGACCGTGACCAGGAGCTTCAGAGATGGCGGAGCTGAGAGGTCAGGTGTTTTGACAAGCAGCTTGCTGACACTCTCTCAAACTCAGGAGTTGAGATGGATTGTATGGCAAGACTCCATATACTCAAAATATAGGCAATATATATATATATATATATATTAGTTCTTTTTATGAACAGCTCTGCTGCTGCTTCTATCTCGAGTGGTTTTGCTAGCCAGTCACCCTTTTTGGCAGAACCTTTTTACATACAAAATATATGAACACTGTTGTATTTATTATATAATATAAATAACAAAATATTTGCTTTCCTGTTACTCTCTACTGACGTTTTGTACTGCGACGCTACCTAAGTACGAGGGTGCAGTATTTACAGGTTGGGAATCCCAGACACTGGGACTTCAAAGGTGAACACAGAGGATGGGACTCCTGAACTCGGTGTTGGTGAAAAAAGACGATCGCCTGTGTGGACATGCTGATGGGAGACGGTGGTGTGTGTGTGTGTGTGTGTGTGTGTGTGTGTGTTACTTGTATCTGGTGAAATAATTCATTTATACATCCAGAAGGTCGGGACAGATGTTGTCAGACCTGAAGAATGGAGAAAGGTCTTCATACCTGCTCACAGTGTAAACATGCTTGAAAACAGAGTGAGGTTTGGTACAGGAGTGAGGGGTACACCTTCTGCCTTTTTAAAGGTCCCATGACATGGTGCTCTTCTATGTAGACCTTAGTGGTCCCCTAATACTGTATCTGAAGGGGGGGGTCCAAATTCTCTGGATGGGCAAAGCAGAGAAAGGGGAGGTAACCTTGTCCCTTATGACCTCATAAGGGGCAAGATTCCAGCTCGACCCATCTGAGCTTTTATTTTCTTAAAGGCAGAGCAGGATACCCAGGGCTCGGTTTACACCTATCACCATTTCTAGTCACTAGGGGACCATAGGCAGGCTGGGGGAACTCATATTAATGTTAAAAAAAGTGAAATTAAGTGAAATTTTCATGCCATGGGATTATTTTTTGGGGCTTTTCCTTTATTCAATTGTGACAGGAACAGGGGATGACCCGCAGCACAGGGCCGCAGGTTGGACTCGGACCCAGGCTGCTGCCAAGGACTCAGCCTACATGGGTGAGCCAGAGGCCGCGCCATGCCATGGGACCTTTAAGATGCTCTAAAATGTGAAATGTTCAAAATGCTGGAGACAGATTTTACCTGAACTTTCAAAGCTGTTGGTGCTTGGACTCATCACAGACAACTTGTATGTGTCACTGTTTTATGACTGGTTGGTGTAAAAGGCCCAGATGGTTTCGATCTGGCAAATTATGTTTTATACTCTTTCAAGATGCACTAGCTGAGGAGTTAAAGCATAATCCCAGTAATTACAACTTGGGTCTTGTTATGGCCATCGTTGCTTCAACAAGTTAATTGCTCCGAAATCTAAAAGTCGGACAGGGAAAGTAACCCGAGCAGTTAAGTTGACATGTGCAATATCATCATAACTGACAGAAACGACTATGAAAATTGTAATCAACATACAACAACATAGACATGTGTAGCAAGTGCTTACTAGCCAGCATCGGTTGAAAATAATAAGGATAAAACAGGATACAATGAGTTATTCAGCCATTTCCCACATAACCAGGTTTGAGACTTTTCTTCTTAATATACTATGCAAATAGTATACATGCATACGCATTGACAGATGAATGAAAGAACATGCATCTGATTGGCTTGTGCCAGTCAGTGTAGCAACTATCGGCTGAATACAGGGTACTTTCATTATACTTTTGTATCCTACATAAAACTACTCTTATCCTAACAACACATGCTCTGCAGCATCTAGCAGGTACCTGGAGTTACACTATACTGTATATGGGCTCAACATTACTTAAGACACGTCAGCGGGATGTAATGGATTTTCTTAATGTTTCAACATACCTGGAAACCTTCTACGGGCTGTTTAACTAAGCCTCATCCTAAAACTGTAGGCTGGGACGTGTACTAGACCAGGGGTTCCCAAAACTTTCAGCCCACGACCCCCAAAGTAACGGTGCAAGTGACTTGCGACCCCCCCACTTTTATTTATTTGCTTGGTTTTATTTTAAATTTAGCCACTAGATTTATCTTGTGTTAAAATCATGGCTAACATATGCTATTTCTAATCGTTTTTAAATTTTTATTTTATTTCTGGAAATCAATTTGCGACCCCCCTCTCTGGCTCGCGACCCCCCTGTGGGTCCCGACCCCCACTTTGGGAATCACTGTACTAGACAATACTGGGCACTAACAAGATTGTAACTGCAAGTGTTTTTAATCAAGAGATCCCAGTGGATCTCTGCTTGCTGTGTGTGAAGAGTGTTTTAAATTGAAACACATCACAAAGGCAGCCTTATTTTTAGACTCGTACGTATGTCTGTTTTTTTCCCACCGCTGTCCTGCACCATCGTTCCTGCGACAGGCGAAGACGTTTGGATGTGCAAATATTTCTGCTACGCATATGAATGGTCTTCCTGGATATCTGCAACTCCCACAGCAAAGGGTGTAGCTGAAGCTCAACACCCAGCAGCTGTTCTCTCATTCAAACTACAAAAGGACTCGTCAACACCCGCCTACACGTTGAGAAGGTGCGGAAAGTTTCGGTGTTAAATTGGCGTCTGTTTAAGATCATATGATGCCATCTGTTTGTAGGCTGGTCCACTATTTCTGTGCTTAAGGAACACAAACCAAAGAAAGTGCAGCACTCAAAATGAAATGTATTTGGTTAAAGGGGCTGAAGAAGACCACAATGAACTGCTCTTGAAGGGTTACAATTTACTTAAAAGAAAGTATATTACATAACATCTGATGTCTTGAAGAATGTCTTTACAGTTCTAAACATGTCTGTTCTTTAGCAGTGGCAGTAATTTGTCATTGCCATGCCAGCTAAGCCCTGTCTATAAACACTAATATTTTGTTGTTTCACATGGTTTTTCACATGGACTGACAAGTGAAAGTCTCCGTTGCTTCATGTATTGTAAAACAGCTCTGCATTTACACAGCTGAAGAGCCCTGCAGTCTAAAGTATAGTGTCTCTGTGTACAAACCCATCATTTAGTGGCGCAGACATTTCAGCAGTGTCCCATCACAACACCTCTCCTTTTAAAAACACAACTGCTTACTCACTTTTAAAGGGGCGCTAGGCAGTTTTGGCCGTTTCTTCGCTGTTTTCTCACTTTTTGCTCGCAGGTTTCTCTATAGAGCCCCCCCTACAGGTCACTCTCTAGAGCCCCCCCTACAGGTCTCTCTATAGAGCCCCCCCTACAGGTCTCTCTATAGAGCCTCCCCCTACAGGTTTCTCTATAGAGCCCACCCTACAGGTCTCTCTATAGAGCCCCCCCTACAGGTTTCTCTCTAGAGCCCCCCCTACAGGTTTCTCTATAGAGCCTCCCCCTACAGGTCTCTCTATAGAGCCCACCCTACAGGTCTCTCTATAGAGCCCCCCCTACAGGTTTCTCTCTAGAGCCCCCCCTACAGGTTTCTCTATAGAGCCTCCCCCTACAGGTTTCTCTATAGAGCCCCCCCTACAGGTCTCTCTATAGAGCCTCCCCCTACAGGTTTCTCTATAGAGCCCCCCCTACAGGTTTCTCTATAGAGACCCCCCTACAGGTTTCTCTATAGAGCCCCCTCTACAGGTTTCTCTATAGAGCCCCCTCTACAGGCTTCTCTATAGAGCCCCCTCTACAGGTTTCTCTATAGAGCCCCCTCTACAGGTTTCTCTATAGAGCCCCCTCTACAGGTTTCTCTATAGAGCCCCCTCTACAGGCTTCTCTATAGAGCCCCCTCTACAGGTTTCTCTATAGAGCCCCCCCTACAGGCTTCTCTATAGAGCCCCCTCTACAGGTTTCTCTATAGAGCCCCCTCTACAGGCTTCTCTATAGAGCCCCCTCTACAGGCTTCTCTATAGAGCCCCCCCTACAGGTTTCTCTATAGAGCCCCCCCTACAGGTTTCTCTATAGAGCCCCCCTACAGGTTTCTCTATAGAGCCCCCCCTACAGGTTTCTCTATAGAGCCCCCCCTACAGGTTTCTCTATAGAGCCTCCCCCTACAGGTTTCTCTATAGAGCCTCCCCCTACAGGTTTCTCTATAGAGCCTCCCCCTACAGGTTTGTCTATAGAGCCTCCCCCTACAGGTTTCTCTATAGAGCCCCCCTACAGGTTTCTCTCTAGAGCCCCCCCTACAGGTTTCTCTATAGAGCCTCCCCCTACAGGTTTCTCTATAGAGCCTCCCCCTACAGGTTTCTCTATAGAGCCTCCCCCTACAGGTTTCTCTATAGAGCCCTCACCCTACAGGTTTCTCTATAGAGCCCACCCTACAGCTGTTAAGGTAAATTAAGCCAAAAAACTGCATAATTCCCCTTTAAATCTTGTGCTGTTAATGTCCATAATGCAAGTTTCTAAAGAGAACCAGAAACCTCTAATAAGTTGGGTTGAATGTTTGCTCACTTTTATATGTTACACATCTCCTCAGTCCGTTCATGAAACGTGATGTTTTGTCTGTACATTAAACCTTCTTATGAATGCTAATATTTCCAGTTTAAAAATGTGTTTTATCCCAGCAACCTAATCTGGAGCTAATCAAAGCACATTTCCATCAAACAATGTAATTAATGCAGCTTAAAATGACCCCCGACGTCTGATTAGACGTATTAGTCTAACACAATTAGTGCCTTTGTGAACGCTCAGGTTTCAGACCTGTGGTTCAACGTCAGCCTGGAAATCCAGACCCAAAGCCGAAAGATTAAGTCGCCCATCTCGAGGGGCGGCATCAGACCTGCATTTGAAAACCTCACTGCATGCAATTGGATAACACTCCAACCAATCACAACAACCCACGGGGTGACGTATCCAGAGCCCCAGATGCTTAGCAACCAGCGGAGCTAACTGGTAGATTAGACATCATCATGTCATCATCTGTTCAGCTCCCTCTGGCCCCGCCCACATCAGATACACCGATGTGATTGGTGCAGCTCGCCTCTGGCCCCGCCTACATCAGATACACCGATGTGATTGGTGCAGCTTGCCTCTGGCCCCGCCTACATCAGATACACCAATGTGATTGGTGCAGCTGGCCTCTGGCCCCGCCTACATCAGATACACCGATGTGATTGGTGCAGCTCGGCTACGAGGGCATAGTTAATGAGCAGCATTACTCGATGCCAGAGGAACTCACTGAGAAAATTCAAATTGTGCTCTCGCGAGGACTCTGGATCTCCAGGGTAGTTCAACATCGCGATGAGAATAAACCATGAACAGTTTTTATTATTAGACTCGCTTGACATGCACTAGGGTCCTTAAAGCTGCTACAGTGTAGAATTTGAAACTTAATGGCTTTTAAATCTCCTACTGGATTTGTATTAAATCCCAGAAAGAGCTGATTAAAACTGGTGCTCGACGCTGGTCTTGTCTAGGCTCTTTCCAAACGACTGTTTATTTTTTGACTCTTCTGTCAAAGGCTCCTTTTTCCTTTTACTGACGAGGATGCAGCTGTTGGGAGTGGCGTGTATTTTCTGATGCTTCCTCTGAAATTTGAGTTGCTAAGACACTTCTCTTCCTGTCTCGGTGGATGTTTTCCAGACATTGTACACATCCAACATGGACGTACAATAACTCAGTTTCAACATCGATTTTGTCGAAATCAATTTAAATCTTCTACGTGAAGCAGCTTTAACTTCCAAAACTTGCAACAGCCTTAAAGTCAGTCATGTCACGATAAACGTTGGGGTGCTCAGCTCGCTCGGCCAAACAAGCATCCAGCTATGATTTTGCAACTGTTTGTGGTTGTTCTGTGCTAAATCTACCCCAAAAAGTACAACTACCGGATCCTTTCTGAGTTAGTCTTTAGTACACATGCACATGGTGCTCCTTGTACATCAACTGCACTGTAACTCAAACCGGCACAAGAGAGTGAAAAGGTGCTTTAAATTGAACACCAGCAAATTGTGTACTGTGTGATTTCCTAATTATACGACCCCCCCTTTTCTTGTGATCATTGGCAGTGTATGTCATGTGGGTAAACTTGTGGTATCTGATAGGAAGGCATCAACATGTCTTTACCTTGGAGAAGAAAACCTTAAAAAGATTGTAAATGTACACAACATGATGTCCCGCCCACATTCTTCCAGCAGCTCCGATGGCTTTATTTCTATGTAAATGTCTTGGTGCAGGTCTCTTAATCAAACAACAAGCGCTTCTTTCTAAAGCTGCCATTTTGCACCAACTTTGAACAATCGCATGAAGAAATCACTTGTTAGAAGAGATGCATTTTTTTTCTACTTAAAGTGGCCTCAATAGACCAGAATGCACTGCAACCACAAAGATGTCATGTGTTTTGACCAAAGTGAGGAGTACTACTGTAATCACAGTCACGCCTCAGTGTTCACCTCACACCCCTGCTTTAGTGGTTGTTACTAAGCACTCTGGGAAATGTAGGAAGGATGTGGACTCATGTTAACACAGAATAACTTGATCAGAGATTGTTCATATTTAGTGGGAGTGTCAGCGGAGAGATTTATTCATAAAACAAGTTCATTTATATCGAGATGTGCTATCAGATGGCCATGTTTCAATCACCTTAAAACTTTTGATTTGTTTGCTTGGCCCCCTGAAAAGCCGAAACAAATGCATAAAAACTCGAGGTTTTCACTAAAACCATAACTATTCTCCTTTCGCTAATCTGTGTGGAGACCTGGGTTTCATCAGTTGAACTGTAGCATTTCACCCACCCAGAAAATCACAACTAAGCCTTAGAGATATTAAACATAAAGCAACATTTTTACAGCCGATTTTTAGTGTTGACATAACTGAATATCAAGGTTATTATACATCTTTTCTAATTACTTGTGCTTATCTGCAGCAGTTAAATTTGTTTGAATCAGAGACCAGAAATGTCTGACTTCATATTTATATATATGTATATCATTCAACATAATCCTTCATTAAATCACTATAGTGGAAAAGAGTGGTGTTGTATTTTGTGTTGCTGTTATCTTCCTCCTTTACTCCTGTTCTTTAATCTATGAATGACCATATTACTGTTTTTTTAGACAATTACACTCAATGTTATTACAGTTGTTCTACTCAGATGGATTTGATAAAGTGATTCCATACTTTTCAGGTTTGGCGTGAGCTTTTTTAAGCTTTCTACATAAAAAAAGTGAACTGTAAGTAAGTCTTGGTAGAAAGAACATCATCATATGTCTCCTCAACATCCCATAGTAATCCATCCAATAGTGGACTTATTTCCGTTCATATCCATTTAGTTTTGCAGCTAACATAGCTACAAATATTAAAAAATACAATAACTTCCTCCATCATCTAATAGTTCCATGCTGCTAACATGGCTACAAATGAATAACAAATATTAAATTTCATCTATCATCTTCATTCCCCAAATCAACACCAGTGGAATGTAACTAAGTACATTTACTCAAGTACTGTACTTAAGTGCAAATTTAAGGTACTTGTACTTTTCTTTTCATGCCTTTTTCTACTTCTACTCCACAACATTTCAGAGAGATATGTCCTACTTTTTACTCTACTACATTAATATGACAGCTTTAGTTACTTAACAAATTAAGATGTTTGCACGCAAAACACATGTAGTTTATAAAATAGGATGATGTATTATAACTGAAACTACTCAAAATAAGTTAATAAGTTAAGTTAATAAGTAATAAAATGATCACTGTGTGGTAAAATGTGAGGATCTTTCTGCATTGAGTACTTTTACTTTTAATACTTTAAATACATTTCCCTGATACATACTGGTACATACTTTTACTTAAGAAACATTTTCAATGCAGGACTTTTACCTGTAACAGAGTATGTTCACAGTGTGGTATTGGTACTTTTACTTACGTGAAGGATCTGAATATTATTATTTACACCAGTAAAACTCACAGCTGACTAACTTTTTCCTCTCTGCTGCCCTACTTCTTTCTTGTTTCTCTCCTGAATGCATCTCGCTCTGACCTGCATTTAAACGCACCAATCTGCATGTTGGTCCCGACTAGCAGTTCCGGTTTAATTGATCATTACTGCAGCAGGATGTGATGGCTTTGAAGTACTGCAGCCAGCTCCTCGTGCAGGCAGCTTCAGATGAATTACTGATGATGATAACACTGTTTATGTTTTCATACTCCGAGAATCTATTTAAATTCACACAAACTTCCCTGTGAGGCCGAAGAAATGGGTCACACAACTGTTTCAACTCCATATGTGCTGCATGTTTTCTGTGGACGTGTTATTGATGTCCTTTGAAATCTCAGAGTCTGGCAGTAATAGTCACAAAGGTGTTATTTAAAATATATACATATAATACATCGACTCCACTTCAGGTATCTGACGGCTATAGTTACTGATTACTTTGCAGATTAAGAATAAAACCACATGAAGAGCATATACAATATGAGGCATTGTTATACAGTAAATTAAATCAATTAAAGTATATAAAATAGGTCAAATTAGCAAAATAGCTCTAATGCAAAAAATGCTGCTTACATGTTAATGAAAATTCTTATTGTATTATATATACACTATATATATTAATTTGCATGCCTGATGAATAGTTTTTACTTTTATACTAACGTACACATTGCTTCTTCTATATATTTTACTCAAGTAACCATTTTTATTGTAATAATGACAATATTGTGGTGCTTTGTAATTTTCTTTCTCTCTATGAGACTCTGATAATGCTTTTTTAAGTTTTTTAATGTACGTTTTGTTATAGTTTCTGGCTTTGCAATACCAACAAATATATCTTTGACTGATGTTTTTTTTCTTCTTTATTTTTACAAACTACTGTATATTAATTTGTGTTGAAATTTTAGCCTTTTAATACAAAATATTGTTTGTACTTGATGTTTCCCCCTCCACTTTCCTTGTCAGTTTGGGACATTTGAACTTTTAAATAGACACTAAAGCTTTCCATTCAAATTCAAGATACTGCGGTTTTACGTCGAATGAAAAGACAAAATATATCCCAGTATATCAGAAAACAAGTATTCATTTAAAAGCTCTATGAAAGGGCTCTGGTATATTCTCTTTATAACGGTCCTCGTTACTGACAGTTGTGCAGTGTGCATCATCTGAAGCACATGTTGTCTTTTCTCTCTGCTCCATGCCCTGGTCTCGTGCTGCCTGTCTGAGCGTGGGAGATTAGAGCGGATTAACATAATCTTGATTGAGAGAGCAAATCCAAGGTGCACATCACTCTCTCTCTCTCTCTCTCTCTCTCTCTCTCTCTGGGATGGGACAGATTGCCACATAAGAGCCGGGCTGTGTGAAGGCTTGTCACAATAACACATGCATGAAAAATGTGCTTCTACAAAACACACTGGTGGTGATATTTCCAATTGCTGATTTTTGTTGATAATTCTTGTAAATATATTCTCGGAGAGCATGTATACTTTTCTGCAAAGGTCGCCTTTAAAGCCACAGTGCGTAGCTTCTGTCGACCCCATGAGGAATTCTACGTAATGACGACAACACTGTCCACATGACACAAGCCTTCCGTGAACGCGCTTCACCCCCACCCCTCCTCCACGCTGTTGCTAGTTGCATGGCCGTCGGACTGGGGGGCGGGGGGGGAAGGGGGACTGAGTACCCAGGGCCCTCACGTGAGGAGGGCCCTGCCAAGAAGGACAAAATCCAAGGAGGATTAACCCCCTGTGCTGTCCTCGGGTCAAATTAACCCGTTTCACAGTGTTTTATATCAGAAATATGGATTTCTTTCAACCAAATTGCCCAAAAATAACATGGATGATTCCATACAGCGTTCTTCAGGTAACATTAATGATTACTTTATTGTATTTTTTGGGTGTTTTATTTACTCTTAAAGCATTTTAATTCTTTTTTTTTAAATGGTTTCCAAACAGTATCCGGACTAAACTTTGACATCTACCCATCTGAGATCCACTCAACATCCTCTGATCTTAACTACTAGTCAAAATAAACTTATGTACAGTATAATTTGATATAAATGAGGTTTGTTGACCATGAATTCCAAGAATAAGTGTAAAATATATTATTAAACCAGCTCAGGTTTTAAAAAAAGCACCAAAAGCTGGAAAAAGTGAGAAATAAATCAGAAAAAGCAACAAAAACATAGAGAAAACACAAAAAAAGTGGCATTTTCAATTTTGACCTGGAAGGACAAGTTCATGATTAACAGGAAGACAACACAAGGTTTAAAAAAAAACATGGACCCTTCAGAAAAAGTGATTATCTTCACGGAGTTTCTGCACGCAGAGTCGCCAGACGACACAATCCAGAAAGAGTTGATGTCGTGCTGATAGTCTTAATTAGTTTCACTTGAATGTAATGGACGTTCATTAATATAAAAAGTTACTCACTAAAGCTTTACAATCTACTTTATGCTATTACTTTACTTTACTTTTAATCATACTATACTGTTACATTTCACTGTTCAGATCAGATTATGCTGCATATTGACCATCTTCTTTCTTTTTGGGAATAGATAATGAATTATTAGATGAAAAGTTACATGGCCTATGAGCTTCAGCCTGTAGTTATCAGGTAAAATAAAGGATTTAGTACCAGGACTCTTTCTCCCTGGTCCAGCCGGTGACTGCCGTTACCCTAATCTGATTAGTCAGATTAAACCTCTGCATGCCACAGTAATGGACTGGCACGCTCCAGATTCCACTTTTAGAAACTCCATCAGGGCTTTGTTCACAAATGACTTCAAACCCCCGTGCCAACGAGTTATACAAACACAACACAGGCCCATTGTAAGCTTAATTCCACTTTTGTGCATCAATTAAATAAAATATAAACAAATCTAAATAAAAGAACAGGTTGGCATGACAAATTCAAATTTGGTATCCGTGCCTATAGACCTCAGGAAAGTCTGTAATAATGGAACAGTGGCTAGAAATAGTAGTTTGTAGTAGTTCATGGCGTAGCAGGGCACTGCACGGCAGATCCTTCTGCTGGGAGGACCAATGAGAACACACGTTGTTGTTACATCTCTGGTACACATTCGAAGCTTAAAGGATCCAGGCTGTGTTGCTGTGCCCGGGGACTGGAGCCCAGCTCCGCCCGGGGACTGGAGCCCAGCTCCGCCCGGGGACTGGAGCCCAGATCCGCCCGGAGACTGGAGCCCAGCTCCGCCGAGGGACTGGAGCCCAGATACGCCCAGGGACTGGAGCCCAGCTCCGCCCAGGGACTGGAGCCCAGCTCCGCCCAGGGTGAGGACACCTAACACAACATTCCTCCACCGTGTGCTGTCTCCTCAACTATTCACAGGCCTGTGATAACATGCAGAGTGCGTGTGGGGCGGCTGTGGCTCGGTGGTCGCCTGCCAATCGGAAGGTTGGTGGTTCGATCGTGTGTTGAAGTGTCCTTGGGTAAGACACTGAACCCCGGGTTGCCCCCGATGCTGCACCATCGGAGTGTGAATGTGTGTGAGTGTGTATCTGATGAGCAGGTGTGTAGATGTGTGTGAGTGTGTATCTGATGAGCAGGTGTGTAGATGTGTGTGAGTGTGTATCTGATGAGCAGGTGTGTAGATGTGTGTGAGTGTGTATCTGATGAGCAGGTGTGTAGATGTGTGTGAGTGTGTATCTGATGAGCAGGTGTGTAGATGTGTGTGAGTGTGTATCTGATGAGCAGGTGTGTAGATGTGTGTGAGTGTGTATCTGATGAGCAGGTGTGTAGATGTGTGTGAGTGTGTATCTGATGAGCAGGTGTGTAGATGTGTGTGAGTGTGTATCTGATGAGCAGGTGTGTAGATGTGTGTGAGTGTGTATCTGATGAGCAGGTGTGTAGATGTGTGTGAGTGTGTATCTGATGAGCAGGTGTGTAGATGTGTGTGAGTGTGTATCTGATGAGCAGGTGGCAAGAACAGTCCATTTACATGTGCAGACACAATGCACCACACATACACCTTTGATGTAAATTTATATCATCTACTACTCTTATCACAGTAACTTACTGTTTTAATGCGCTACAGGATCATACTGTAAATTGCAAAGCATTCTGGGAGAAAACAATAACATTACAGCACTATCTGTGAATGTTACAGATTATAAAATCAAATCACATACAAATCTACAATGTTTAAATCACCGACCTGCAAATGAAAAACCTCTTATCAACGTTTTGCGCGTCTTTTTCGACCTTTTTGTGTCTTTCCCTCGATGTTTTTGTCACTTTTTCAATATTTGTCGACTTTTTCTGAGCCTTTTGAAATCCTTGTGTTTTTTCCCCCAAATTTTTTTCACATTTTTTTTTTTTTCACATTTTTGTCTTTTTTTTTCTACAGTTTGCATTATATTTTATTATTATTTTCTATGCTATTTTTTCTTTCTTTTTTTTAAATGCTATAAAATTGACAAGCAAAATTCAGTAAGAGTAATGAACTGATTATTAATTTAACGTGTGAGGAGTGTTACTTTTTCCATCCACGTTATTTTTTTGGACAATTTATTTGAAAGAAACCCAAATTTCTGATGTAGAAACATTTTCGAAAAGGGGTAAAAATTTGAACCAAGGACAACAGGAAGGTTAACATTATTTCTTTTGGAACATTGGCGAGACAAATTAAAATTTCAATTGCATATGACAGAATATTTAGGATATTTTCCCTCATGAATCTTAATTTTTTTTTAGTATTCCTATAAATAAGGACCATCAAACTCAAAAGGCTCTTCTGTGTGTTGTTTATCTGCTATATTCTCCTAGTTACGTTACTCCAAGCTTCTTCCCTTTTCACTTCACACACACAATCTGCACACTGTTTAGACAAGGCAGCTTTATTTGTAAAGCACATTTCAGCAACAGGGCAATTCAAAGTGCTTTACACAAAATCAGTTAAACAGATAAAACACGAGTATAAACACTTAAAAATAAAAACATTAAGACAGATAAAACCCTAACCCTAACCCACTTGAGACTACCTTCACAGCTACCTTTTCCTTTTCCTAACCCAACTGAATAACCCAAGAGACAGCGCAATCCATCAGCTAGCCTTCAGTGCTGTTGCTAGCTGCTAGCTGCTAGCTGCTAGCTAGCGATAAGTGTGTTCAGCCAGGCTTTGTATTTGTAGCTCATCCATTGTGTGTGTGATGGATCTATCTGTTGGTGTTGAGTAGGCGGCTCGGCGGTGTCGATCTGTGTGGTAGATCCCTTCGCCTTCCTCGCCTCCCGCAGCCAACAACAATCCCCCGAGCGCCCGGTGTGTTATTTGGTTCCAACCTCTCAGATGTGAGGATTTGTTGCTTTTCAAGATTCAAGATTCAAGAACTTTATTTGCCATTTGTGTTTTCACACATAGGAACTCTTATGCGGTTGTTACTCAGAGAGTCAAGTCAAGTTTAAAAAGACACACAAAGCATTTACATTATAAACAAATAAAATTGCACAAAACCATTAAAAAATACATATAAAAATAAATAAATAAATTTGCATTCCTTGATTGCATAAAGTATAATTGCACATTGCCCTTGGCCCCTAAAAACAGCCCCTTATAGGATATTGAAGTGCACAGTTTTTATTGAATAAATAAATAAGATGCACAGGTGTATTGCACAGATATGTTATGTTCCACTGGCCTTGAGAAAAATAGTTCATTTTATTCTGGCCAAAAGTCTCACTGCAGCTGGAAAGAAGCTCTTATAAAACCGTGTTCTCTTTGTGATAATGCTGTCCGCTCGCTTGTGCCTGAGATTATATTATATTACTTTTATGTGTTTTGTATAATTGTCACATATTCAATTACATATTTTGGGGTTTGGGAATGATGGTCAGACAAAACAAGCAGCTTGAAAACAATGTTTCACTATTTTTTTTATTAGTTTTTTTTTAAAAAGCCCCCAAAACTAAATATTGGTTAGTGACAGCAAACATCCAACCCGAGTTTTAACATCAGTTTCCCTTCTTCTGACACACTGACACACATACGCATGGCAATAAATAATGGGATGGCAATTCTGTCTGCTTTATTTATCAATTTATTCTCACAATTTACCCTGCGTGTGTGTGTGTGTGTTTCTGTATGTGTGTGTAAGTGTTTCTATACTGTATGTGTGTGTGAGTGTGTGCGTTTATGCCTGTGTTTCTGTGTGTGTTCCTGTGTGAGTGTGTTTCTGAGTGAGTGTGCATGTGTTCCTGTGTGTGATGTGATGTGTGTGTGTGTGTGTGTGTTTATGTGTGTTTCTGAGTGAGTGTGCATGTGTTCCTGTGTGTGTGTGTTGTGTGCATGTGTTCCTGTGTTTAAGTGTGTTGTGTGGATGTGTGTGTGTGTTCCTGTGAGTGTGCGCTGTTCCTGTGTGAGTGTGTTCCTGTGTTTAAGTGTGTTGTGTGGATGTGTGTGTGTGTTCCTGTGAGTTTGGGCTGTTCCTGTGTGTGTGTGAGAGAGTGTGTTTCTGTGTGAGTGTGTGCTGTTCCTGTGTGTGTGTGTGTGTGTGAGAGTGTGTTTCTGTGTGTGTGTGTGTGTGTGTGTGTGTGTGTGTGTGTGTGTTCCTGTGTGTGTGTTCCTGTGTGTGTGTATGTGTGTGTGTGTTCCTGTGTGTGTGTGTTCCTGTGTGTGTGTGTTCCTGTGTGTGTGTGTGTGTGAGTGTTCCTGTGTGTGTGTGTTCCTGTGTGTGTGTGTGTGTGTGTGTGTGTGTGTGTGTGGTGTGAGTTAAGGTAAGCATTTCACCAATGAACTGAAGAATGTGGAGCTTGTTGCCGGGTCCTGTCCAAACAGAGGAGTAGTCATTGTGAAATTACAGCCTCAGCGTCTGTGTGTGTGTGTTTTGTAGAGCGGCTCTGAGAAACAGAGGTTCAGATCAGGAGACGTTCCCATGCCTTAGCTCCTCTCTGCATTCAAATCAAAATCCCACTTGAATTTTGAGCTTATTGTCCACTTTTAAACTAAAATGAAAAACAGGAGGGCCAATGCCACCTCCTTGACATCCCTCCAAAATGAAAATGGATCTTTTTCTCTCCAAAAAAGTGCAGAAAAAACAATAACAATGTCTCTGCTGCTGCTTTGTGTCTCCGTTTGACGACTGGCTTTGAGCAGCAGAAAGACTTCAAAACATGTCCTTCCCATGTGTAGAGGTACGGAAGAGGATTAGGGCCACTGGTGAAAAAAATTAAAATTAAAATTAATGTCAGAATTCTGACTTTTTTTCAGAATTCAGACTTTAATCTCAGAATTCTGACTTTAATCTCAGAATTTAAAAAAGTCAGAATTCTGACTTTAATCTCAGAATTCTGAGAAAAAAAGTCAGAATTCTGAGATTAAAGTCTGAATTCTGACTTTTTTTCAAAATTCTGACTTTATTCTCAGAATTCGGACTTTATTCTCAGAATTCGGACTTTATTCTCAGAATTTGGACTTTAATCTCAGAATTAAAAAAAGTCAGAATTCTGACTTTTTTCTCAGAATTCTGACTTTAATCTCAGAATTAAAAAAAGTCAGAATTCTGACTTTAATCTCAGAATTAAAAAAAGTCAGAATTCTGAGAAAAAAAGTCAGAATTCTGACTTTAATCTCAGAATTTAAAAAAGTCAGAATTCTGACTTTTTTCTCAGAATTCTGACTTTAATCTCAGAATTAAAAAAAGTCAGAATTCTGACTTTAATCTCAGAATTCTGACTTTTTTTAATTCTGAGATTAAAGTCAGAATTCTGAGAAAAAAGTCAGAACTCACATAAATTTTTCACCAGTAGCCCTAATCCTCTTCCGTAGTAGAGGGTTCATTAACAGCTGCGTCTTTCCGGCCCAGGCCGGCGTCCAGGATCCCGTGTCTCTCCCTGAGATAACTGACATCTGTCATTCAAGCGCCAACATGTCCTGGATGCTCCAGGGAAGCTTTTCACAGGCCTGAGCCACGCAGGTCTCCGACAGCAGGCCTAGACACACGGCCGTCAGGGAAAAGCGTCTGCTGCTGTTCAGGATCACTGGAGGGGAGAGGGAAGCCAGGAAGATTAGGAACACCCTACACACTTAGTATAGTACAGTGTATGTATTGTTCTTTACTGGGAAAGTGGATGCAATTTATTGCAATTAATACAGTGTTATCTTGTGATAACGACTTATTCATTCGTTATCTCCATATAACAAAGTTTGTTTTCTCAAGATAATGAATTCATTGTTGGGTTTCTGTAAATAACATCCCAGAGTCCGGTCTAGACCTGCTCTTTATGAAAGACCTGGGAGATAAATAACATCCCAGAGTCCGGTCTAGACCTGCTCTTTATGGAAAGACCTGGGAGATAAATAACATCCCAGAGTCCGGTCTAGACCTGCTCTTTATGGAAAGACCTGGGAGATAAATAACATCCCAGAGTCTGGTCTAGACCTGCTCTTTATGAAAGACCTGGGAGATAAATAACATCCCAGAGTCCGGTCTAGACCTGCTCTTTATGAAAGACCTGGGAGATAAATAACATCCCAGAGTCCGGTCTAGACCTGTTCTTTATGGAAAGACCTGGGAGATAAATAACATCCCAGAGTCCGGTCTAGACCTGTTCTTTATGGAAAGACCTGGGACATAAATAACATCCCAGAGTCCGGTCTAGACCTGCTCTTTATGGAAAGACCTGGGAGATAAATAACATCCCAGAGTCTGGTCTAGACCTGCTCTTTATGAAAGACCTGGGAGATAAATAACATCCCAGAGTCCGGTCTAGACCTGCTCTTTATGGAAAGACCTGGGAGATAAATAACATCCCAGAGTCCGGTCTAGACCTGTTCTTTATGGAAAGACCTGGGAGATAAATAACATCCCAGAGTCCGGTCTAGACCTGCTCTTTATGGAAAGACCTGGGAGATAAATAACATCCCAGAGTCCGGTCTAGACCTGTTCTTTATGGAAAGACCTGGGAGATAAATAACATCCCAGAGTCCGGTCTAGACCTGTTCTTTATGGAAAGACCTGGGAGATAAATAACATCCCAGAGTCCGGTCTAGACCTGTTCTTTATGGAAAGACCTGGGAGATAAATAACATCCCAGAGTCCGGTCTAGACCTGCTCTTTATGGTAAGACCTGGGAGATAAATAACATCCCAGAGTCTGGTCTAGACCTGCTCTTTATGGAAAGACCTGGGAGATAAATAACATCCCAGAGTCCGGTCTAGACCTGCTCTTTATGGAAAGACCTGGGAGATAAATAACATCCCAGAGTCCGGTCTAGACCTGCTCTTTATGAAAGACCTGGGAGATAAATAACATCCCAGAGTCCGGTCTAGACCTGTTCTTTATGGAAAGACCTGGGAGATAAATAACATCCCAGAGTCCGGTCTAGACCTGTTCTTTATGGAAAGACCTGGGAGATAAATAACATCCCAGAGTCCGGTCTAGACCTGCTCTTTATGGAAAGACCTGGGAGATAAATAACATCCCAGAGTCCGGTCTAGACCTGCTCTTTATGGTAAGACCTGGGAGATAAATAACATCCCAGAGTCTGGTCTAGACCTGCTCTTTATGGAAAGACCTGGGAGATAAATAACATCCCAGAGTCCGGTCTAGACCTGCTCTTTATGGAAAGACCTGGGAGATAAATAACATCCCAGAGTCCGGTCTAGACCTGCTCTTTATGGAAAGACCTGGGAGATAAATAACATCCCAGAGTCCGGTCTAGACCTGCTCTTTATGAAAGACCTGGGAGATAAATAACATCCCAGAGTCCGGTCTAGACATATATAGATATATGTATATATATAATTTGTTTGGTGTTGCTTGAGTCTTGAATAGAGGATTTTATATTCTGTACCAGAATTTTTTTCAATCAAATTATTATCATTATTATTATTATTATTATTATTAAATCAAATTTACGAGCAACTAGTTAATAATCAGAGCTGCAGCACAGATTTGTCCCTGAGCTTAAGCCCGAACAGTCAGGAGGGGGTCCAATTAAAGGGATTGAGAATCTTAAATTGGATTATTCTAATTTTAAAAGTCTCTTGATGGGATTAACAGACATTTTGACCAGATGATGGGTGGCTGGGCTGGGGGGGGAACGTCCAATAGCTTTTAAAGTATTTCAACCTCAGGTTTTGCTAGTTTGATGGATGAAAAAAGGGTCGTTGCGTCAGGCGCATGGTTCAAAAGGGTTGGACTTCTTTTGGCTATATATCCCTGTTATGTGATCCAGATAATGTAATACCACTAATACATACTCTATTAGGTAAACCATGCCTATTTATTGTCATAAAACATTTTTTCTAACTTTATCCCTTGTCATTTGTGTTGCTATGAACGTGTTCAGGGTCAAGTGCCAACAACAAACAATAAAAAAATATATATATATACAAATACATATAGTCCGACCAATAATCACTTTTATAATTACAATTTGGCATATGTAAACAAAATCTCCACTTACCAGTCAAACCCCTTAGGACCTTATTTCATGTTAGCAATGGAAGATTCATTTAAAAGAATTGACAGTTCTGTAATAGTGGTTCCAGGCCTAAGTGAGGTGAGCTCTCCTACCTCTGATAGCCTGCGAGTTAGAGGTGAGCACAAACAGTTTGATGAGGCCCAGGCAGAGCGGCGAGTAGTCGTGCTCCCAGATCACGGCGGGGATGAGGAGGACCTTTCCGTAGCAGGACAGCAGCAGGGCTCGGAGGAGCAGGCTGGGCTCAGGGGTCCCCCCCTGCACACGACCCACCACCACCCAAAGGAAGCTCAGCACCCCGCCGCAGAACGCTGACAGCTCTACACCCACAACGGCAGACAGGTCAGACACAGACGTATTTAAGGATGAATTACTTTTTTAGCACAAAAGAATAGAATAGAATTGAAAGTGCAGTACCTGTGCAACGAGATTTAAGCAAAACCTTTACAGTGTCAACACAACATATACAAATATAAAATGTAAGTTAAGAACATGCATACATGCATACATACATACATACATACATACATGCATACATACATACATACATACATACATACACACATACATACATGCATACATGCATACATGCATACATACATACATTCATGCATACATACATACATACATACATGCATACATACATACATACATACATACATACATGCATACATGCATACATACATACATACATACATACATTCGTGCATACATACATGCACACATACATACATACATACATACATACATTCATGCATACATACATGCATACATACATACATACATACATACATACATACATACATACATACATTCGTGCATTCATACAGTACACATACATACATACATACATACATACATACATACATACATACATACATACATTCGTGCATTCATACAGTACACATACAGACATACATACATGCACACCTGGTCACTTTATAATTTTAACACTGGACTCAACACTGACACTTTAATAATAATAATTTATGGTCTTTTCTTTGTTTACTTGACAAAAGTTCTTATTGTTTTTATTATTATTGTTATTTTGTTGTCTTTATACTGTCTTTTTATCTATTTTTTATTTCTTTTTTCTTGCTAAAAACTGCTGCTGGAACTTTCAATTTCCTCGCGGGAGTCCTCCCAAAAGGATTAATAAAGAGAAGTCTAAGTCTAAGTCTAATCTTTGCAGCTCTATAACACTCCAGCATACAGTGATACAAACAGCTCTGGTTTTATCATCTTACCGAGGGCGGCCAATCCAAACATGCCGTAGAACTCCCATTGCTTGGTGTACCTGATGATGTCAGCGGGGTCACTGCTCTGCTCGGAGCCGTGGAGCAGGGACCACCGGAGGTACGCCTCACACAGCAGGCAGAACACACACAGCTTCCAGTGGATCTGGAGAGGTGGAGGAGAAGGTCACACACACATAAAGTATACCTGAACACAGCAGGCAGAACACACACAGCTTCCAGTGGATCTGGAGAGGTGGAGGAGAAGGTCACACACACATAAAGTATACCTGAACACAGCAGGCAGAACACACACAGCTTCCAGTGGATCTGGAGAGGTGGAGGAAAAGGTCACACACACATAAAGTATACCTGAACACCAGTGGTGGCAATAGTATTCAGATCTTTCATTAAGTAAAAGTATAATATATAATTTGGTAGCTCAGTCCTAGGGAGTTGTGTTGGGAACCGGAGGGTCGCCGGTTCAAGTCCCCGTACGGAGTGTGGATTGGTAGCTGGAGAGATGCTACTTCACTGGGCACTGCCCCAGGGGCACTTGAGCAAGGCACTGTACCCCCCAACCGCTCAAGGCGCTGGTCCAGCACTGGCAGCCCCCCCCCCCCCCCACTCTGACATCTCTCCATTAGTGCATGTATAGGACATGTGTGAGCATGTGTGTGTATTTCAGGCCTGTGTGTAGTGATTTCTAACAAAACTGGGGATCAATAAACAGTATAGATACAATAACAGTATCGCTATAAGCAAAATGTACTTAAATTATTATCAAAAGTAAAAGTGCAGTAAAGTTTCCCTGTCAGTTCTTTACTATTTTAAAGATGCTTTTACTTACTGCTGCATTAATGTGTATGTTGTATTTTCCTGCTGTATAGTATGTTTAACCCTTGTGTTGTCTTCCCGTTGACCTGCAATTGCAACTGTTTTTCTGGGTTGAAATTTCAACAGTTTGTTGTTCTGTTTCTACACTTTTCTCAACGTTTTTGTCAATTTTATTCCTATTTTTAAGTCACTTTTTTTTAACATTTTTTAATTATGTTTTAGTCAATTTTTTAACAAATTTGTTGTCGCTTTTTCCAATTTTTTTGATGTTTTCTTGTCACTTTTCTGATTTTTTTGGTCACCTTTTTAGCGTTAAAAAAACAATGTTTTTGTTGATTTTTTTCCTGCTTTTTTTGTAGTTTTTTTTTTCCAACATTTGTCACATTTTTCAACGATCTTTTCTGATATAGAAAGTTTTTGTAAGCCGGTCAGATTTGACCCGAGGACAACACGAGGGTTAAGGCTGTTAACTAGGTCAAGGTCAAAGTTTATTGCACATTTACAACCAGTCCTTACTGCCCCAAAGTCCTGTACAATTATAGATAACAGCATAAGAAAACAGCATAACAAATAACTGGAAAAACCATCTAAAACAGAATATGCCAAAAACAAAAACAAACAAAAACAGACTCCAGATAAAAAGTTTTGCGCAAATCAATAACAACAACAAACAAGCTCAGCTTGTGTTAAAAGCCAGTGCAAAAAGATGCGTTTTTAAAAGTGATTTAAAGCTCTGAATAGAGGAAGCTGCTCTAATGTTGAGAGGGAGAGAGTCCCAGAGCTTAGGACCTGGGTCCGAGAAACCTCGGTCTCCTCTGGTCTTCAGTCTGGATCTAGGACAGTCTAAAAGCACCTAGTCCTGGACCTGAGTGCTCTGACTGGAGCGTGCACAATCAGCATATCAGATAAATATGATGGTGCCGGCCCATTAAGAGATTTAAAAACAAACAATAAGATCTTTAAATGGATTCCAGCCTAGGACTAATTCATTATATGAACAACACCATGCATGAAAAAGCAATCTCCTGCAAGTGGAGCATCACACCACTTGTAATAACTCATGTTCTGTTCTGTTATAACACCACGTTTAGATCTATTATGGTTTAGAGGGAGTTGGAAGAGTTGGATGTTACTTACATTCAAGCTTGTATTGAACAGAATGTGTCTGAACGCCTGCGTCTTGCACAAAATGGCATCAATCAGGATGATAACTGGGTCATATTCAATGTACTTGTCCACTGGCTTTTGGCACGACTCCTGCGCGCGCGCGCGCACACACACACACACACACAAACACACACACACGTAAATAATGTGTTAGCCCTGTATAGACCATGTTAGCTAGCTAGCATCTTCATCATAACAGTTACCAAAAAAATGACAATGCAAGACGTCAATAGTCAACGCACGCATATGGTTATCTTCAGGATCCCGTTACTGTAATCTCTGTGTAACTCCGATGCTTTTTCGTTACACTCAACACATCTAAAGTCATATTCCGCCATTCTTTCCCCTGTACACTGCTAACTACAAAACTAGCATGGCATGGAAATAAGACAGTGCCATACAGTTCTGCCTTCAAAATAAAAGTGCAGATCTTTGTAGGGTTTTTTATTGCCAGCGCTCTTTGGAGGAGGGTCTGGCAAAGAGAGACTAACTAAGTAGGTTTTTCACATGCAATGATTTGTCCTTGGTGTTGATATAATTACATATAATACTTGTTTGTCAAGTGCATTTACAGATACGGGGAATGCGTTTTCTGCATTTAACTCATCCTAACTAACTGGAGCAGCGGGGCAGCCAGAGTCTGGAGCCCGGGGGGCTCGGGTCCCGGGGCCCGGGGCCAGGGGCCCAATGCCAGTGTAATGCCAGTGCATGGTAGTGTCAGTGTCTATCAAGGGCGATGGCAGGAGTTACTTGGAGGAAACCCACGCAAACACGGGGAGAACATGCAAAAGCCAAGTGGGACATTTTACCTTAAAGGTACATTTCCACTTCTAAAAATCTTTTTTATCTGAACATTAAGTCATATGAAGATAAGGCAAGGTAAGGCAGATTTATTTGTATAGCACATTTCAGCAACAGGGCTGCAGTACAATTCAACGTGCTTTACACAAAAAGAGTTTAAAAAAAAGAATAAAAGTTACAGTGCAGTATAAGAAATTAAACATTAAAGAAAGGACGTGTTAAACATGTTTTGTGCCTGAAATAAAAGACATTTTTAACAGCATTTCACACCCTAAAATTTCAAGCCCTGTCACAGACAAATTTCTAAATGTCAGACTTTCTTTGATAGAAATAGCATTTTATTATTGATCACATGTCCCTGATTGTATCTGACATAATTTAAACACTGCACTACTTGTGTTTTAAATTCTTTGTCACCATATCTAATTAATAGTATGTCCTCCCGGGTCAAAAACTGACAAATAATTGACATTTTTGTCCCTTTTTCAGACTTTTTTTAAGTTTCCAGTAACACCACCTTACGACCACTAGTTTTACTACTTTTTGAAATTCATGGTCAATAACCCTTATTTATGTTTTATTATGAATTATACATAATATTTTAAGTAAAAAAGTAGTTAAAAGCAGAAATTATGAATTATTTTGACTAATAGTTAAGATCAGAGGAATGAAAGTGATCAGTTGTATTTGCAAAGAGCGTTGGAAGGAATCCAATCCATATTTTTGTGGTAATTTGGTTAAAAATAAACTCATATTTCAGATATAGACATTTTTTAAAGGGGTCAAATTTGACCCGAGGACGACAGAAGGGTTAAACTGAAAGTTTTGTAGGTTGGTTTTAATTTTTTAATTTTAATTTTATTAATTTATTTGACAGGGACAGTGTACATTCATTAACATTGCTGTAAATGCACCAGAATTAGCCAAAAGGCTATTTTTCATCCGTTGTCCCTGGACAGATCTTAAAATTGTCTCCCTAAAAAAACAACAATAACAATAAAAAGATTACAGTCAACAATACAAATATAAAAAGTAGTAAAACAGATAAAACTCTTTAAATCCCGTTGATAAATACAGTGTGCAAATGTAATACAGACATTAAAGGAAAAAATAAAAAAATAAAATAAAAAATGTAAAAATGTAAAAATTAAAAAATTAAAAAATTAAAAAATAAAAATATTAAAATATTAAAAAATAATAATAATAATAATAAAAAAAAATAATAAAAATAAAATAAAGAATATAAAAAATATAAAAAAATTAAAATTAAAATAAATAAATAATAAATAAAAAAATAAAAAAATAAAAAAAATAAACAAATAAAAAATAAAAAAATAAAATAAAATAAAAAAGGATACTACACAAAAACACAATAGAGACACAAGTGGCAGCACGGTTGGGTTGAGTAAAAATAATTTTTCTTATTAAAGTTTTGTAGGTTGGTTTTAATTTGAAAATCATAACGGAACAAGTTTGTGTTTCCTTCTGTCTAGCTTGACACAGGGGAAAACAGGTTTGACAGCCGCGGGCCATGCTGGGAAATGTAGTTCAATCGTCCATTTCTCCTCCCACAGACTCACGCGTGAGGGGGGCGTGTTCGTTCCGTCCGGTTTAGACCGAGCTGCAGCTTCCTGTCTCTGGCGTCACACATGTAGCACAACATGGCCCCTGCAAGCCGGGCTGTAGTGGTCGCGCTCTCGCTGCTGTATTCGTGCCGTGCTATCTTCTCCTCCGAGACCTTCTCCACCCTCACGTTGTTCAACAACGAGCTCCACAAGCAGGGATGCAGCTCGCTGTCCGAGTGGGAAGAGTACGCGGCTGACTGCGGTAATAAGGCTCTCTTTTTCGGTGTTACTTTGCCACGTCCTCCCTCTGTAGGCTAATAACAACAAGCCGGGAGAGATAACCCGGGACAGATAACCCGAGCTAAGCTGGCTCTTACTGCCGTGGAGGTTAAATGGGACCCGGGGCCAACGGTGACAGAAAGACACTAGTAGAAGTGGGAGTGCATTGATTTGTACATAACTACTAGAACTGTTGGGTCCTTGTAAATTATAGAGCGGTCTAGACCTGCTCTATCTGTAAATTATAGAGCGGTCTAGACCTGCTCTATCTGTAAATTATAGAGCGGTCTAGACCTGCTCTATCTGTAAATTATAGAGGGGTCTAGACCTGCTCTATCTGTAAATTATAGAGTGGTCTAGACCTGTTCTATCTGTAAATTATAGAGTGGTCTAGACCTGCTCTATCTGTAAATTATAGAGGGGTCTAGACCTGCTCTATCTGTAAATTATAGAGGGGTCTAGACCTGCTCTATCTGTAAATTATAGAGTGGTCTAGACCTGCTCTATCTGTAAATTATAGAGTGGTCTAGACCTGCTCTATCTGTAAATTATAGAGTGGTCTAGACCTGCTCTATCTGTAAATTATAGAGTGGTCTAGACCTGCTCTATCTGTAAATTATAGAGCGGTCTAGACCTGCTCTATCTGTAAATTATAGAGCGGTCTAGACCTGCTCTATCTGTAAATTATAGAGGGGTCTAGACCTGCTCTATCTGTAAATTATAGAGTGGTCTAGACCTGTTCTATCTGTAAATTATAGAGTGGTCTAGACCTGCTCTATCTGTAAATTATAGAGGGGTCTAGACCTGCTCTATCTGTAAATTATAGAGGGGTCTAGACCTGCTCTATCTGTAAATTATAGAGTGGTCTAGACCTGCTCTATCTGTAAATTATAGAGTGGTCTAGACCTGCTCTATCTGTAAATTATAGAGTGGTCTAGACCTGCTCTATCTGTAAATTATAGAGCGGTCTAGACCTGCTCTATCTGTAAATTATAGAGTGGTGTAGACCTGCTCTATCTGTAAATTATAGAGCGGTCTAGACCTGCTCTATTCTGCCTTTAACTGATGCACCCAGCCTCATATTTCTTTTATTAAATCTCAGCTTTCATGACTCAGCGTGTGTGTATTTTGGTGGAAGAGGATCAGCTGAACTGGTTGTACAAGTCGACATTCGGTTGAGATTCTTGATGCTTGCTCGGCTTGATGCCTGCGTGCTGAAATAAAGAGCTGTTCTCAGGGATTTCTTAACTATTTTAAAGCACTATAGCGGTGTTCTTGCATGTTTTAGCCCTAGCGTAACATACATGTTGATTTTATTGTTGTTTTTTTCCCTGCCTCAGCAATGGATCCTTAACAAATTAGTCCTTTTCCATGCTTTAATCCATTTCACCACATACAAATTACATAATTGAAGAAAAAAAGATGTTATTTTTTTGTGGTAGTGCAATGGAGACTTATCAAACTAGTCCCTGTCCACGTTTTAGACCATATGACCATATTACACGCTTGTAACATAACTCTGATAATCTCTAAAAGAGACATGGCGTTCACTATGATCTTAGACTTTATTGTTAGTCTAAGATCACTAAGTCTATTATTAAGATTTCTTTGCAAAGCTCCAAAAAAAGGGAAAGAAACAGAAGACGAGTAAAAAGAGACACAGTATAAATATAACTGTGCAATATAAAAATGTAATATGTATTATTACAAGATGATTATGACTAGTGCAAATATCAATGGCAGCAGGATGTATTGCAGTGAAATGAATAATATAAATTTAAAGTTACATTATTATTATTATTATTATTATTATTATTATTATTATTATTATTATTATTGGTTCAGCAGTCTGATGATTGCAATGGTTGCCATGAAAAATCCACCAGAAATGGGCAGATTCTTTGGCAAAGTGCTTGTGCTTTGCAGTCAATTGTCTCTGTACAGCGTCATTTTATATTATATTACATTATATTATATTTAAATACTCATTGGAAGTTCTACAGAACGTGGAGTTTGGGGTCAGCCCCACGTGACATCTGACACATTTCTTCTTTAAAATATGAGACTTGGAGTTACTTAAATGTAATTTTGAAAGAGTAATGGATTGGCAGGATGTGTAATACAAAATGTATTCACATATGTGTGTAACGTACTGAAATACATGACTATGGTGCTGCGTGTTTCCCGTAATAAATGCTCACAATGTCTTTTCAGAGTCCTCCATTTTACAGTTGGAAGACCCAGACTGTGAAGAGGGAAGCAACCCGCCCTGCGAGTCAGTCTTCTCACTTAACGCAGAGAAGATCCTGGTGAGATCTCACACACACACACACACACACACACACACACACACACACACACACACACTCTCACAGATTAGATCTGCGGTCTATAGTTTCCTTTAAAAAAAAAGGTGTGATTTTAGTCAACAGCTTGTTTTTTTATCTAAATAGCACACCACTGCATGCTAAAATGTGTGTGTGACGAGCTCTCCAGCCTTTAATTTCTTATTAAGTGTTTGGTATTGATTCATGTACTCTAATGTATTGATGAAACACGACACTATGCTCATGCTTCGGTTTCATACTCATTCCTCCTTTCTTGGTTCGGACACAATGAGTCAGGGCTGTAGTCAGGACCACCTTTGTCGAGTCCAAGTCTAGACCGAGTCCAAAGAGGTTCGAGTCCAAGACAAGACCGAGTCCAAAGAGGTTCGAGTCCAAGACAAGACCGAGTCCAAAGAGGTTTGAGTCCAAGACAAGACCGAGTCCAAAATGGTTCGAGTCTAAGACAACACAGAATCCAAAAAGGTTCGAGTCTGAGTCAAGTTGAGTCCAAGTCAAGACCGAGTCCAAAGAGGTTCGAGTCCAAGTCAAGACCGAGTCCAAAAAGGTTTGAGTCCGAGTCCAGGACAGGAAAAAAAGGTCTTATGCATGACAGTATCAAGACAATCATTTTGGGTTTCACTTTCCCTCCAATATTATTATCAACATAATAAAGACACCTGGACTCGGTCCAGACCAAAAGCCCAAAAGCCATATCTGGCAAGCCCCTTGGCCGAGACCGAGACAAGTCCGAGTCCAAATACTAGCGAGTACGAGACAAGTCCGAGACCATAGAAAAATGGTCTCGAGTCCAAGACCGGACTCGAGTACTACAGCCCTGCAATGAGCCAAAAATAAAAGACAGTTAGGACTCACAGATTATCTTCTTTTAGGAGGAAAACAACTTACTGCATTGATTTCAAAGAGATTAATAAGCATAGTAACTCATTACCAAACTGAAGGTGTGGTGTTTGCACTTGTAACCACACAGGGATGTCAGAGTGCACTGATTACACACCTTTACATCACTGCTGCTGCAGTTTCATCCCCACAAAAGCCTGACAAGTGACAAAAAACTGCAATGTGCACATCTTAACATTATAATGTAGGGATCAGAGAGACAGGCCTAGCTTAGCAGTTTTTGTCTTGTCAGGTGTCTTGTTTTGGCAACCCACCATGCTGCCACGGCAACATTTGCATGCTGTCAAATTAGCATCCTGTAATGGTGTGTCACGCTGTAAATACACAGTAAATACAATCGAGCACTGTGAGGAAGAGGAAACGATGCAACCTCTACATTTGAAAGGATTTTAATGTGTTCTTTGGGGCTTTGTTGCTCAGTATGTGCTTGAGAGATGCTGGAAAGCTTGTTAAAACGCCGGTTTATCTTACCAAAAATCAGGGCTGTAGTACTCAAGTCCGGTCTTGGACTCGAGTCCAGACTCGAGACCGGTCTCGGACTTGTCTCGGACTCGCTAGTATTTGGACTCGGACTTGTCTCGGTCTCGGCCACTGGTCTTGCCAGATATGGCTTCTGGTCTGGACCGAGTCCAGGTGTCTTTATTATGTTGATAATAATATTGGAGGGAAAGTGAAACCCAAAATGATTGTCTTGATACTGTCATGCATAAGACCTTTATTCTGTTCTGGACTCGGTCTTGACTCGGACTCGAACCTTTTTGGGCTCCGTCTTGTCTCAGACTCGAACCTCTTTGGACTCGGTCTTGTTTGGATTCAACTTGTCTCGGACTCAACCCTTTTTGGACTCCGTCTTGACTTGGACTCGAACCTCTTTGGACTCGGTCTTGACTTGGACTCGAACCTCTTTGGACTCGGTCTTGACTTGGACTCGACTAGTCCTGGTCTTGAACTTGTCTTGGACTCGACTAAGGTCTGCTTTACACATCTGTTAAATAGTAGTTTTTAGCAAAGTGTCTTAAAGATTCTCAAACTTTCAGAGTTTCTATCTCTTCCCGTCTCTAAGGACCAAAAAGTTACATTATGTGTTTCTGCTCTATTCAGTCACAGGCTTCACACAGGAACCCAGTTTTTTTGGGGGGGAGGGTTCTTCGCTTTGCGTTCCACACTTGATGTATGTCTCTCTTTTCACCTGTACTCTACGTGTTGTCTTCACAGAACCAGGCTAAGTTGTTTATAGAACAGAAAAAAATCCCCTTCCCCGTAGATAACCACAACACCAACGAAGAGCTTGGTAAGTTTGCATGTTGTTCTAAAAACCAACCCTGATTCTGCTGGATGGACGTGGGTATTTCCTGGTTATTCATCATCACTTGTTCTGTCATTGCAGCTATAGGCTACGTTCTGATAGGCAACGGCCTTTATGATGAAGCCATCAAGCACTACTCACTCTTACTGCAGGTGTGTTTGCAACTGGAGAGCCAGATATTCACTCTCAATATACGTTTCAATAGAAAATAAGACATTTTGTTAGCCCGACCGATATATCGGTATATATTTTTTTAAATATTCATTAAATGATATAATAACGATAAATGAATATTTAAACAATAAAAACGCCCTGTCAACCATGTTATGAGCAATGGCGTTGCATAGTCTGTCCACCAGAGGACGCTCTACAACGTCCCTGTTAGTGATGGCGTTGCATAGTCTGTCCACCAGAGGACGCTCTACAACGTCCCTGTTAGTGATGGCGTTGTATAGTCTGTCCACCAGAGGACGCTCTACAACGTCCCCGTTAGTGATGGCGTTGCATAGTCTGTCCACCAGAGGACGCTCTACAACGTCTCTGTTAGTGATGGCGTTGCATAGTCTGTCCACCAGAGGACGCTCTACAACGTCCCTGTTAGTGATGGCGTTGCATAGTCTGTCCACCAGAGGACGCTCTACAACGTCCCTGCTAGTGATGGCGTTGCATAGTCTGTCCACCAGAGGACGCTCTACAACGTCCCTGTTAGTGATGGCGTTGTATAGTCTGTCCACCAGAGGACGCTCTACAACGTCCCTGTTAGTGATGGCGTTGCATAGTCTGTCCACCAGAGGACGCTCTACAACGTCCCTGTTAGTGATGGCGTTGCATAGTCTGTCCACCAGAGGACGCTCTACAACGTCCCTGTTAGTGATGGCGTTGCATAGTCTGTCCACCAGAGGACGCTCTACAACGTCCCTGCTAGTGATGGCGTTGCATAGTCTGTCCACCAGAGGACGCTCTACAACGTCCCTGTTAGTGATGGCGTTGTATAGTCTGTCCACCAGAGGACGCTCTACAACGTCCCTGTTAGTGATGGCGTTGCATAGTCTGTCCACCAGAGGACGCTCTACAACGTCCCTGTTAGTGATGGCGTTGCATAGTCTGTCCACCAGAGGACGCTCTACAACGTCCCTGTTAGTGATGGCGTTGCATAGTCTGTCCATCAGAGGACGCTCTACAACGTCCCCGTTGGCAACACTGATTATTTTTTATGTGTTTTTGTTCAAAGGACTTTAAGTTTCATATCTTAAGTTTGTATTTTTCTACATTTTATTTATCAGAACTTTAATATATTTTGATGTTCTGTTGTGACAATAAAACTTATTATTATCATATTATTTTAGTGAGAACTCATAAATAACTACAAATAACTAATATTAGGGAAATGTGTTTGTTTTGTAACGCGTTTCTGGATTTAAAAAAATATGTATAGTATATCAGCATATCGAATTTTTAAATAACCAAAAATCCTTTATCGGTCGGGCTCTACTATTTTGTCGTCCTCTACATCTCTTCACCCTAGAAACACAACTTTCTTTCTTTGTGTTTAAGCCAAGAATGTTATGCTAACGTGTTGTATGTTTGATTATAGGGCGACCCAGAGCTGGTCAGTGCCATCTATGGGAGAGGGATAGCGTATGGGAAGAAAAGTCTACAGGTGAGTGAAAGATGTGGAATACAGGTGCACGTATTTGCCTTAATAACCCACCATTTCTTTTCTTTATACTGTTTTATGTTGTTCTTTTTCTATTGTCTTTTATTTCACGCTTTGTTTGTCCATTCCCGGAGATTCTTGGATTGTATTTTGTTACGTCACTCTAATTTCTGTGCACATGTGAAGAACCTTGTAACTCCATGTGAAATATTAAGGAAGGCAGATACAGTATTAGGGACCACTAAGGTCTATATAAAAGAGACTTCAGATACAGTATTAGGGACCACTAAGGTCTATATAAAAGAGACTTCAGATACAGTATTAGGGACCACTAAGGTCTATATAAAAGAGACTTCAGATACAGTATTAGGGACCACTAAGGTCTATATAAAAGAGACTTCAGATACAGTATTAGGGACCACTAAGGTCTATATAAAGAGACTTCAGATACAGTATTAGGGGACCACTAAGGTCTATATAAAAGAGACTTCAGATACAGTATTAGGGACCACTAAGGTCTATATAAAGAGACTTCAGATACAGCATTAGGGACCACTAAGGTCTATATAAAAGAGACTTCAGATACAGTATTAGGGACCACTAAGGTCTATATAAAAGAGACTTCAGATACAGTATTAGGGACCACTAAGGTCTATATAAAGAGACTTCAGATACAGTATTAGGGACCACTAAGGTCTATATAAAAGAGACTTCAGATACAGTATTAGGGACCACTAAGGTCTATATAAAGAGACTTCAGATACAGTATTAGGGACCACTAAGGTCTATATAAAGAGACTTCAGATACAGTATTAGGGGACCACTAAGGTCTATATAAAAGAGACTTCAGATACAGTATTAGGGACCACTAAGGTCTATATAAAAGAGACTTCAGATACAGTATTATGGACCACTAAGGTCTATATAAAAGAGACTTCAGATACAGTATTAGGGACCACTAAGGTCTATATAAAAGAGACTTCAGATACAGTATTAGGGGACCACTAAGGTCTATATAAAAGAGACTTCAGATACAGCATTAGGGACCACTAAGGTCTATATAAAAGAGACTTCAGATACAGTATTAGGGACCACTAAGGTCTATATAAAAGAGACTTCAGATACAGTATTAGGGACCACTAAGGTCTATATAAAAGAGACTTCAGATACAGTATTAGGGACCACTAAGGTCTATATAAAAGAGACTTCAGATACAGTATTAGGGGACCACTAAGGTCTATATAAAAGAGACTTCAGATACAGTATTAGGGACCACTAAGGTCTATATAAAGAGACTTCAGATACAGTATTAGGGGACCACTAAGGTCTATATAAAAGAGACTTCAGATACAGTATTAGGGACCACTAAGGTCTATATAAAGAGACTTCAGATACAGTATTAGGGACCACTAAGGTCTATATAAAAGAGACTTCAGATACAGTATTAGGGACCACTAAGGTCTATATAAAGAGACTTCAGATACAGTATTAGGGGACCACTAAGGTCTATATAAAAGAGACTTCAGATACAGTATTAGGGACCACTAAGGTCTATATAAAAGAGACTTCAGATACAGTATTAGGGACCACTAAGGTCTATATAAAGACACTTCAGATACAGTATTAGGGACCACTAAGGTCTATATAAAAGAGACTTCAGATACAGTATTAGGGACCACTAAGGTCTATATAAAGAGACTTCAGATACAGTATTAGGGACCACTAAGGTCTATATAAAGAGACTTCAGATACAGTATTAGGGGACCACTAAGGTCTATATAAAGACACTTCAGATACAGTATTAGGGAGCACTAAGGTCTATATAAAGAGACTTCAGATACAGTATTAGGGACCACTAAGGTCTATATAAAAGAGACTTCAGATACAGTATTAGGGACCACTAAGGTCTATATAAAAGAGACTTCAGATACAGTATTAGGGACCACTAAGGTCTATATAAAAGAGACTTCAGATACAGTATTAGGGACCACTAAGGTCTATATAAAGAGACTACAGATACAGTATTAGGGACCACTAAGGTCTATATAAAAGCATCAAAAGAGCACCATGTCATGGGAGCTTATGGGACGTTATGTCAACAAAATGCCTCCCCTTCTTGTGTCTCCATTCCAGGACATAAAGAACGCTGACTTGGCGTTGTACGAGCTCAACAGAGTCATCTCCCTGGAGCCGAACTGGCCAGAGGTCTACGAGCAGAGAGCAGAGGTGACGCCCCGACTCAGTACACAGAGAGTAGCTCTTTATTATGGTTTGGCCTCTGATGCTCCTTCAACAAAAGTATGACATTTTATGTTTTTAGAGAAGATGCCATGTGCTTTTACGCACTTAAAAGACTTCGGCTCTTGGCAACGATAGATATCATGTAGCTGATTACAGTTCCATTATGATTTCTCTACTCTTTATAACTCTTTATTAGTCTCTACTATATCTGTATAATCAGCGACGCAGCATCACTGGCTTCTTGATGTCACGTGATTTGCAGTCAGAAGTTGTAGTGTGGCAAAAACGGACGAATACAGTATGTTCACCATGTTTCTAGATTGCGTTCAGATGTGAAAGAAGAAGGAGGCAGTCGTAGTTTAAGAGGCTGTTTGAGATGGTAAATTACAATTTGGCAAATTAATGCAGTTGTAAAATTGAGGACAACAACTGTAGAAGTTGTGAAATGTTATTAGCGTCGTTTAGGGCTGGGCGATAAGGAGAAAATCTAATCTCACTAGATTTTTTTACCATATATCTCAATATCAATACTGCAACAATATTGTAGAGTTGACTATTGGTGCTTTCACAAAATATTACACAATGAGATTTTTGATAAATGATCATCAGTAATGTGGATATAACGACTAAGTGGGTAAAGGCAAATAATAGAACAGCTACAGCAGTCTGGTAAGTTCAGGAAATGACATCTATGTTACTGTAGTGCAGCCTTTAAATCCAGGAAAAGACACTTGTGCAATAATACGATATTACGATATCCAAAATCTAAGACGATATCTAGTCTCATATCACAATATCGATATAATATCGACATATTTCCCAGCTCTAGCGTCGGTGTTGATTTAACCCAAGATACAGAAACACACACATTTTGTTATAAAGTAGTAAATATTGTGTTGTGAATTGACACAACACACTTTGTTGTTGTGTACAGCACTAGCCAGTAATATTTACATGTGAGTTTATACTTCACCAGCAGACTTCACACTGCAAGTTTGAAAAAAAAAAAATGTCTTCTCACTGAGGTTTCACTCTTTTTTTTTTTTTTTTTTTTTTTTTGGGATGGGCTGTTTCCTCTTTGTGAGCCGTAAGCCACTTGAATACATCTCCGGTGTAGTCAGTCTGCATGCAGGTCACACAAAAGTAGTTACACAACTCTGTCTGATTAGACTTTTGAGTCTACCTTAAAATGCTATTCTTCAAGACCCTACCTGTTATTATTTAAAACAAGAATGTTAAGATTTACTCCCTCTACCTTTTCCTGCAAAATACTAGTCTATAGTCCTCTCTAGGAGGAAATCCTGCACATTGAGTATCAACCAGCTATACATCAGTACTAGATTTGCTAAAAACAAAAAAGAAGGATCCTTTTTTGTTATCTCCAGCTGTAATAATCACACCAGCTTTGCTCATCAGATCCTGTCTCCGCTGGGTCGTATCAGTGAGGCTCTAGGGGATCTGACCAAAGCCATCCAGCTGCAGCCCTCAGCCCGGCTCTACAGGCACAGAGGAACACTGCTCTTCATTTCCGAGGTTTGGTTATCAAATGGTGCCGTATGTGCGTGCCTTCACGCCTCCGTCTGCTGATCCTGTTCTTTGCCTTCCCACCAGGACTACGTGGCAGCTATGGAAGACTTCCAGCAGTCTTTAGAGCTGAAGAAGAATCAGCCTATCGCCATGCTGTATAAAGGCCTCACCTTCTTCCACAGAGGCATGCTCAAGGTAAGGTGATCACTAGCTCCCAAGTGTTTTTTTCCAGCTAACATCTGGTAATTTTGTGTATGTTTCAAAATTTGTTGGTAGCACAAACACCCCACTATTTGTTTTTACTTCCTAAAAGCGACTCTAGTGCAAAATCAGCACTTTTTTTGTGCTTTCCATCTCCTTTTGTTACATCATGACCTTTCAACATCACTAGAGGCCTTTGTTTAAACTGCTGTAGCCGGTGTCCTCTTGCTGCTAGAAACATAACATCACATAACATTTTTGGGTGCTTAGGGACGTAGATCTGGGTAAAAATAACTTTAAACCAATCGACTCCTTTTGGAAAATATGTGTATTTTGTGGTGGATTAGGGCATTAAAAAGTCTTTATTATATTATGTTCACAGCATGCATAATTAAGACATAGGGGAAAAGTTGAAATGAGAGAAAGAGATTTACATACAATATCAATAAAGACATGCACCAGGCTGAAGCTCATGGTGTTGCATGCATATTGTATGTGCAACTTGCGTTTTTAATTAATGTGTGAGCAGCTGCAAGGAGTGCTTGGTTTGTTTTAAAATTTTCAGATATGATGCATCCAATCACAAGTGGACAAGAACAGAGGGTTCCCTGAGTGCTGGGCCTGCCAGCTGAATTTTTGACAGCTAAACCTTTTGATTTAATAAAAAAAACAAAAAAAAACTACTTTTTTTATTCACTGCAGCAGCTCCAATAAATCAAAAGCCATTGCGCCGTGCACCATGAGGATATTCTCTCTGATTCGGCTCTCAAAAGATGAAACCTCTAGATAAAATATTGCTTAACTCTTTTTGTAGTCTGTCTAGGCCTCGTTCAACAGCACAGTCAACGCTGTTGATGTTAGATTGAGTGGCGTGCAGAGCAATGTCTGCAGCTGTTTAATCTGCAGGTTTTCAGCTGCAAGGCTAGTGTGCACAGCTCCTTCAGTTGCTGTGTTTTACCCAGTCACGTGTGTGTATGGGGCTTTTTTGGTTGGCACTTCTGCTAACCCTTGGTTTACCAACATCCTGGGGGAAACCCTGTGCAGCTGTACAGAGACAGCACTCTAATAAAATAAAATAAAAAGATAAATACAATTTTTACCAGTTTTATGCTCCGATATAGTTGATCCTCTCATGATTAAGAGTAGTATCATGCACTCTGAATGTCCTGTTTCATGATAGTGGAATCTGGTGCAGCTACTCCTCATGGAAACTAAGTCAACATTGCACAATTAGCTTTTTATCATTTAACTGTGACTGTGAGGCTTTTGTGTGAGAAAGGAATATAGTGTCAATATTCCCTTTGTCTGTTCACTTCCCTGTTCATTGCATGAAAACAAGGATTACATAAAGACATGTGTTTTTTTTTTTACACTCTAGCGTTCTTTGATACTGCTATGTAGAAAGAGTTTGCAGTGTGCCATGTTTGAGTCACACTGTGATGATGGTTTTGACACAATCGGGTTGAGTTTCTGGTGCAAGGTCTGAACCATCTGCTCAGTCCGAATTCTGGTCATCTTCCCTTTTTCAATTTCCTGATATCTCGTGTGTCGTCCCTCTGAAACGTTGTTGTGTTTTCTGTCATCAGGAAGCCATTGAGACATTCAAAGAGGCGCTGAAGTTAAAGCCTGATTTCATTGATGCCTATAAGAGCCTTGGACAGGCTTACAGGTACTCCCATTCTGTGGTATTCGCTGGTAATTTCACATGTTTTTTACCCTACGGAAGTAGGAGTTCCTACCTTTCCCCCCGGCTTCTCTAACAACATGTGCACTTTTGCTCTCTTGGTATCTCTTCTTGACTTTCCAGAGAGCTGGGTGATTTTGAGTCAGCGATGGAGAGCTTCCAGAAAGCCCTCATGTTGAACCAGAACCACATCCAGTCTCTCCAGCTCCGAGGCATGATGCTGTACCACCACGGCTCGCTGCAGGAGGCCATAGGCAACTTCAAGGTGGGGGAATCCATAGTTGAATTAAACAGCTTGGTCCTATCTCGTAGGCTGTGTAATTTCATACATTCCTAACTAAAATTCTTTTACACCCTGTATTAGGGAGTTATGTAAACCAGCGGTGGCATCCACAAGTCCATTAACTAATGCTGGATAATCCCTTCAACTGTGTACATTAACTGCATGTCCAGCAAAGTGTTTTCTGTCCAACCCCTTTTCTCTTGTTCTATTTTTGCCCCCTTTGGATTTCTCTCCTCCTATTGGTCCTCCAGAGGTGTCTTCAGTTGGAGCCCTACAACGAGGTGTGTCAGTACATGAAGGGGCTGAGCCACGTGGCGATGGGGCAGTTCTACGAGGGCATCAAAGCTCAGACTAAAGTCATGTTAAACGACCCTCTGCTCGGACAGAAGGCCAGCTCCGAGTACCTCAAAGTGAAATACCTGAGAGGTGGGTGTCCCTGCATGCACACACATACGAACACATAGAAGATATCATAATGGACACATTTAGGGCTGAGCGATTTGGGGGCGGGGGAGGAAATCTAATTGCGATTTTCCTGCCAGATATTGCGATTCGATTTGTGATTTTTTTGTTAGTTATAACTGTGAAAAATCGGTTCTAGAAATAAATCTATTAGTCATTTCATACAATATCTTATTCTCTTTTCCTGCTTTGCCAAACCTTGTTTTTCTATCAGAGTACTCTCGCTACCTGCACTCCCACCTTGACATCCCAGTAGCAGAGTACAACGTGGACCAGGACTTACCAGGGAACTTTAAAAACCACTGGGCCAAGAACCTGCCTTTTCTAATAGAAGACTATGAGGAGCAGCCTGGCCTGCAGCCACATATAAAGTAGGTTTGATGGGTTTCAGCTGATTCACACCTGTAAGCTTTAATGATACCTCGTTGTTTATCCTTGTCCTGCAAAAGTCAAAGTACTTTTATTGGTCTCCCTAAGGAGAAATTTGCTTTGGACACTGAGCAACTTACTTAGCTGCAAAAGTTACAGACACAAGGACAAGCACAGGGTTAAAAACAATTAAAAGACAAATATACAGTCAACATATGGGCTACTCGAGGGCCTGTGCAAATTGCAGATTTACGATTTACTATACTAAATAAGATAAAAGCCATACTTCAAAACAAATATTGCACGATCGAACAAGATCAAACCAAAACTGCAGTTATTGTTGTAGATGTGAGTGAGATTTAATATAATAATATCCTTTATTCACAGAGCATGTTATAGCCAATGAAAGGTGTTTCAAGCTAAACTAACCGATAACATTTATACATTTCCTTGGGTTTATTTGAAGTTAATATAGGGTGTCCTGCACTTCACCTCAGGTGTGTCGTCATCTCTAATATCAGTATTCCACACCACCCTAATTTCCTGTAAATATTTTAATGAGCCCAAAGCTGAGACAAAGTGTTTTCTGGTTGAAAGTTAACACCTGCCATCTTTTCTTTAAGGCACGAAAGCTGCAGTGTTCTTCAGGCCGGCAGGTTGACCTAGAACTAGAGGAACTAGAGGAGTTGTTTCAAAGCTGATATTGAGCGTTTTTATGCCAACGTCAGCAAACTTTTTCTTCTGTTTAACAAAGACGTTTCAGGTCGACAGGTAGCCGTAGTACAGTCCAGAAAAAAAAGCTTACACTTCATGAAAGCTTTGCTGAAGTTCATCCCCTATGTGTTCCTGTGTTTGTGGTTTGCAGGGACGTGCTGCCGCAGAACTTTGAAAGCTACAGCAGTGACGTCCAGAAGCTGATCTGCACAGCCGACCACCTGGGGGCGCTAATGCAATACGACACTCCCGGTTTCTTACCTAACAGAAGAATACACAGAGGTACCACTGACGAAGGCTGTAGTTCATGCAGATACTTTAAGTGTCAACAACAGCAGTACAAAACAACAACAAGAGCTTTGCTCTGTGCCTTTTCAGCCATGGGTTTAGCGACCCTGGAGGTGATGCAGGCCATGCATCGAACATGGAGCAACTCCAAAGTGCGAGTCAACGGCAAGACCAGGCAAATGCAGTGGAGAGACATGTTCGACATAGCTGTTAAATGGAGGAGGTGAGCAACTAAACACCCTTTTTTAGCTTGAATAAACCCCCTTTACAAATTCAAAAAATGAATTCAAACCAAATGTACAGTACACAGTACGTCAGGGGTGGGGGGTGAACATGACTTACTGTAATTTGAAGACGACGTGATCGATTTTTCACATATTTTTGGGAGTCTACAGCCAGGGTCTTCAAGGATTATTAAGCCCCTTTTACTGAAAGAGAGACGGAGCAGGCGCCCCCTAATACATATATCGTATAACATTAAGTTGCATATGAAACTGGGCCTACAATAACGTGTTGGGAAGCCTAAAGCCTTTAGACATACTGTACCTTTTTAGTGCATGGAATACTAAACTATTTTAATAGCTTAGTAGTTTCATATCTTAATAGTTAGTTGTTGGCATCATTTTATAAATCATGTTTTAACGTAATAGGCTGATTTATATTTGCTAATAATATGTTGGATTTAAGGTAATGAATTTTGAGTTGCCCCTCCAACACAATTGAATTGAATGTTAAGACATTTTATTTTTGTAAAGTCTTTCAAAACATTAAGAATAATTTGGAGCCCCCCCCCTGCAGTAACTCTGAGGGCAATGTATGTAGACATAATGTATTGACTCAAAAGGTGGATTTAGTGGTGAGTCTTTCTTAAAGCAGCCAAATGTTAGTTTAAGTTTGCTAGATGAGGAAAAACAAGAACCCAAACGGCTAAAAATTTATCCTATTCCAAGAGAAATTAAGTGAAGGTCAGAAGCAGGACTTAAAGGAAGAAGAAGAAGAAGACGACAGATGTTGATACATGATACAGTAGCCACCATGTTATCCTGTGTAAATGGTCTTGAAAAAGTCTAGAAGCTCATATTCAGCTTTGTCCTTACGTGTTCACCAGAAAAGTAAAATGAAAGCACCGAGAACCGAGACGTCGGCCACTAAAATCTCTAAACTGCTATATTTCAATCACTTACCGTCGTGGTTTGCTTACATATTACATTTAACAAAGCAAATGCAGACACAGAAAAATGTCAAATTGAAGTTACGTTTCCACCGATAAAAGTCGCTGGTCCTTAGCTGATTAGATTTCAGTGTTGAGAGACTAAAGTGTTCCTGTGTTCCTAGGATCGCTGATCCAGACCAGCCAGTTCTGTGGTTAGACCAGATGCCCGCCAGGAGTCTGAGCCGAGGCTTCAACAATCACATCAATCTCATCAGGTAAAAGCCTGGCCCCCGAAGACGGTGTTTGGTGGTTTTTGTCTCCTTCCAGGCAGCGCGGCAATGGTTAAGGCTAGCGTTAGCGGCCTGGAAGGCGACGTTGGGGGGCTAAAAACACCATCGAGCCCCGAAGACGTTGTCAGACGCTCTCATGAGTCCCCTGGGTGACTTGAATTTCCATGTGTCCTTGCTTTGGGGTTTTTCTGTATTATAATTCTTTGTAATACAGGGCGGCCACTAGCCCCCCCAGTAAGAGCCCCATGTAGGCTGAGGCCTTTGCAGCGGCCGGGGTTTGAATCCGACCTGCGGCCCTTTGCTGCGTGTCATCCCCCATCGTCTCCCACCTATCCTGTCTGTCCACTGTCTCTCTGAAATAAAGGGAAAAAGTCCCTAAAAATCTATACAAATGAAAATTCTTTGTAATACGATCCAGTTTCTTCAGGTTTTAATACACTGTGGCCTCGACTCTGACAAGCTCACTGAAAGCATTTCTTCTTCATACAAAATAAGCTGTTTTATTTCCTTTTTTTTCTTTCTTTTTTGCTCAGGGGACAGATTATCAACATCAGATACCTGGCCTACTTTGACAACATCCTCGAGTTCATTAAAGACAGAATACTGGTGTATCATGGGTAAGGATCTCCAAAAAACCTAATCCAGTTTCTTTCTTTAAAAAACACATCTTAATATTCCACACTGTCTGAGTTGCTGCGGTATTTGAAATAATTTTCTCCTTTTTGTATCCTGCATGCATTCATTGAAAAGCTCACTTGAATTAAAGAATTTTAAAATACCTGACTACCATCAGCATGTCCCATCTAAATTATGTAAATATGCTTTCCTCCTGTATGCTGCCTGCAAAGCATTATGAAATGAATGTTTTCCTTTTTGCATGAGAGTATTTAGGAAGTGTCTTCTTATGAAAACCTTTAAATTAATATTTATTCTTCATCAGTTTCCTCCCTCTTGTGTTGTCTTGCTGCTTCTTTAACTAACGAGTTCCTGTTTTGTGTCTCAGGGCGTACAACCCCAGAGGACTGGTAGAGGTCCGTCAGGCTCTTGAAAATGTGAATAAAGTAGAAGATCTGCTTCCTATAATGAAGGTAAGGACGAAAAGCGGGAGGATTACTCAATTATTTTCGATTGTGACAAATGGTCTTCATCAGCAGGTTGCAGAGTTGCCGTGGAAATAAGTAAGTCTACCTTGAGTTGAGAGTGGTTTGTCAACCTAGTTCAAAAAAAGCACGACATTCAACTTGTTCATAAGAGAAGCAGCGCAACATCTCGCCGTTTTTGATGTTTTATGTCTTGTAGCCGTTCAGCGGTGAAACCCCGGGTGGTTGTTTGTGTTTTATTTCCTGAAGCAGTTCAATAGTAAAACTAGAGATGGCTTCACGGTCAACTCCAAGGTGCCGAGCATGAAGGATCTTGGAAAAGAGTACGACGGTTTTACCATCACCATCACTGGAGACAGGTACGATGAAATGGCGGTCTGTCCTTTTTGTCCTTTTTTTTTTTTTTTGTTTGCAGTATATTTGCGGTGACTCCAAAATCAAATATCACCTTTTTTTCAATGTCGATATTGTAAAGTTGACTATTGGTGCTTTCACAAAATCTTAACACAATGAGAGTTTTGATGAATAATCATCAGTACCATGGATATGTAGCCTAGAAATCTAGACGCGTGTAGAGAGTCGGTGGGCGGGGCTTAACATAATGACGGCAGAGTTGATACGGTTCTGCGTAAATTCCCTGCTACTTGCAAACAAAGAAGATGACGGCGGCTGCTGCTGCTTTGGCCCTCTGGAAGGCAACGGGAGTCCTTCTTAAAAAAGGAAGATGTGTTCGGAGCTTTGCCAACCGGATACGGCGCAGAAGTTGAATCTGTCAACCAGCCTTGCTCTGGTTGGTTGGAGCGCTATCCTATTGCGTGCAGAGGGAAGTTGAAAGACAACCGTTCATCCCGCCCCTCGGATTGAGCCCACAAACCCAACATCTGGATGTCAGACTAATGCATATGATGACTAAGTGTTTAAAGGCAACAATTAAAAATAAAAAAAAAAGCTGTAAATGACATCACTTTACTGTAATGTGGCCTTTAAAACCAGGACATGTCATATTTTATTTTATTTTATTTTTTTATTTATCCTTTATTTAACCAGGTAATACCCATTGAGATTAAAAATCTCTTTTGCAAGGGAGACCTGGCCAAGATAGGCATCAAAATTACATCACATCATTACATACGTACAAATACACACACATGAAAACCAAATATGCTCTTACAATGAAATCTCAATTAAAACATTGACATGTGCGGGAGTCCAACTCAAAGCTTCTCATTTTCAGCTTAAACATACTCAAAGGAACCAAATTTACTACATTTCAAGTTCTTCTGCAGCAAATTCCATGTAAAGGGTGCAGAGTAAGCAAAGGCCTTTTTACCCAGCTCAGTACTGACCCGTGGGACAGAGAACAAGACAACAGCCTGAGAACCGAGAGAGTAATGATATAATAATATCACGATATTACGCAATAGCTTCATATATCAATGTTGACATTATGTCTATATTTTGCCCAGCGCTGTCAGCCAATCAGTTCTTTAACAAAGACGAACACCAAGATAGGTTATAATTTACAAGTAAAATCAATTGCTAATATTTTATCCCCATTTGAAAATAATGTGAAGATAAATTAACTTTTCTCCAATAGCAATGGAATTAAATATGTGAAAATTGATAAATAATAAAATGAAGTGCATGGAGTTTCTAAAAGGTACAGCGGAGTTAAAGAACATTTAGATATGTAAATGTTTGCAGGTATTTTTAAAACTCCTTATTACAGCAGGCAATGACAGGAGGAGATTAAAGTGATTTAATTTATAATAATTTCGACTTTTTGTTGATGCTCAGTGGGGAAATTACAATTTACACTCTACTGCCACCCCGCCTGCCATTTCTAGTCCCCATGTGTGGACTTGTTTTCTGTATTTTAGGGTGGGCAACATGTTATTCTCAGTGGAGACTCAGACGACAGAAGAGCGGACGCAGCAGTACCAGTCCGAGATAGAGTCCATCTACAAAGACCTCACCGCCAAAGGAAAGGCGCTAATGCTGTCCACTGAGCTGGGGGTAAGAAAACAGATGCATGTTCAATACAATGATGCTAAAGATGACATGAAACATAAAGTTTGTGAATAGATTTAAATATTATCTTGAGTAGGAGAATCAACAGATGATCCAGAATTACCAGGATGTTGGTCTCAATGCTTTAACCCTTGGATGGTAGTCGGGTCAAATTGACCCATTTCAAATTTTTACAAGAAGAAAAATGGTCCAAGTTACATTTTGTCTACCTGAAAATCAGTGACCTTACCTTATTTTCTGTGATAGACATTCAGAATAATTCAGAAAATTATTCTGGATATGACCACTTATGTTTTTTCCATACTGGATTTTTAAGATAAATTATAACCTTATGACAAAAAATGAATCCCACTTCCATTTTTAATTGACTGATTGCATTCCCTAAACATATGTTATCTCAGCTGTTTGAAATTGAGATAAAAGACAATAATTGTTAATAATAATAATTGTTAGGGGCGGCTGGGGCTCAGTGGTAGCGGTTGCCTGCCAATTGGAAGGTTGGTGGTTCAATCCCCGGCCCTGCAGTCCCATGTCGAAGTGTCCTTGGGCAAGACACTGAACCCCGAGTTGCCCCCGAGCGCTGTGTCATCGGAGTGTGAATGTGTGTGAGTGTTTATCTGATGAGCAGGTGGCACCTTGTACGGCAGCCTCGGCCACAGTGTATGAATGTGTGTGAATGGTGAATGGTTCCTGTACTATGTAAAAGCGCTTTGAGTAGTCGTTCAGACTAGAAAAGCGCTATATAAATACAGCACATTTACATTTAATAGATTATGAAGTAACATTTGATTTCAGAATTGTTTTTAAAACCCCAAATAAGTCCCGGGGCAGTTTGACCCGAGGGACACGAGAAGGTCCCGGAGGTGAAGACAACACGAGGGTTAAACAGCAGAAGTTACCCCCGTTGTACTGGGGCGGAGGAGATCTCTCTGCATATCAAATGTAAAAGATGGCTGTAGAGCCAAAAAGACAAATGTGCTCTGGTTCCAGCTTCTCAAATATGAGAATCGCTGCTATTTGGATTTCAGGCTTGAAACAGAGAAAACATTTGAAGATGTCGCCTTGGGTTTTAAGAAAAAGAGATTGAAGATGTTGGATATGTAATGACATGTTATGAACAGTACATTGATTAATAGGGAAAATAATGAGTTGCAGCCTGTCTATCACAAACAGATGGTTTTATTTTGACTAATTGATCTTTTAAATTGTTCTGCCTGCATGGAGATGGTCAAATGAAAAATGACTAGAAACATAAACAGGAAAATAGTGAACTAGGCTTTAAACATGTTAAGTATTACATCTCCACATCGTCAGTCAGCACAGCCAAGGATAATCAACACATTCAAGACAATTCAGATTCTCTCCTTTTTCCAGCTCAGGGACATTATCCAAGACTCCAGCTTTCTTTTCTAGGGAGGGGATTTAATTAATTCTCTGGAGAATATCAGTTATTTTACAAATACATCGCTTGGGCGCCCAGATAGCACAGTAGGTAGAGTGGGCGCGCATATATAGAGGTTTACTCCTCGACCCCGACCTGCGGCCCTTCGCTGCATGTCATCCCCCCCGACTCCCCTTTCATGTCTTCAGCTGTCCTGTTTAATAAAGGCCTAAATGCCCAAAACTAATCTTTCAAAAAATAAAAAAGTGTATTCTCCAGCAGGTTGTAGTAGATGACTTTCACACAGTGAAAATCAGACTTTTAGAAATGTCATGAAGCCATAGAAGAAGCTTTATGACTTAATTTAAAAAAAAAAAACAGTGTTCATGGCTCAGTTTCCCTTATTCAGCTTTCTGTTACTTGATTTATAGACTGATAGCTGTGATGACAGGAACCATGCCCCTGTTGTTGAGGTTATTGACTGATCTGAAACAGATACCAGGAACAATGTGACTTCCTACTTTTTGTTACGTCTGCAGCCGTCTCTCCTTTCACCCTGCTGTGATCAGCTGAAAACGACGACACAGTGGACTAAACGAAAGGCTGCGTCTGAAGAAACTCTTGCTCCCGGCCCTGTTATGACTTTACAACTGTACTCTGACTTTTGTTCTTTCAGGATGCAGACGCCGTGTGTAACCTGATCCTCTCCTTGGTTTATTACTTCTGCAACCTTATGCCCCTCTCCAGAGGATCCAGGTAATCTCTCAGGGTTACCACTGGGTCATGAAGAAGTCTTAATAGTTTAAACCGGTCTTAGTTTTCCCACGTCAACGCAACGCTGCCTCTAAAGCTCATTGTTTTATTATTATGTAGTTCTTTCTCTCACTAGTCCAATTATAATGTCGACTGCAGGTGTAAATTAGCCTGTGGCTAACTCTGGTACAATGCATCAAATGGTAACATTCATATAATGTTTAAAATTGTACATGGTCCCTAATAAATAAATAAATAAATAACGACTAGAAATGAGACCGACATGCAACTTCTATTGCAGCCATTCATCTTTCATGATATTGGCGCGAGTCTCTTTCTGATTTTATTCTTCACCTATGGGGAAGTTTAGCGAGACTTGGCTTGAAAAAAGTGATTTTAGGGCTTAGTTGATGTTTTGATAAAGGTCTTATATTTCATTCATAATGGTCTTAAAAACTGTTAAACCTGCAGAAACTGTTTTTAGGTCTTAGCACTCTACACGCTTGAGCTTGATTTATACTCAAAGAACAGCATGGTCTACCTTCTAGCGTGCTGCAGAGCAGGCAGGTCTGCACTGTAACTGTGTGTAAGAGGGTTTTCCTGCTTCTCCTCAGTGTGGTGGCCTACTCCGTCGTGATGGGGGCGCTGATGGCCAGTGGGAAGGAGGTCATCGGCAGGATCCCCAAAGGAAAGGTAAGCAGAAGCGACCTTTCAGACGTGCACCGCCACCTCTTACTAGGTCTGACCTTGTAATATTTCCATTATGACTTATGCGTAACAACATGTTTGACTAAACACTTTCAACATTGCACAAGTGTCACAAAGGGCGGTAGTGTGTCTGAGGGAAAACATTACAGTACCTAAAAGACTAGCTGAGGATCAGTGATGCACATTCATTCCAGTTGATTGGAAGAAAAAGCTTTGCTTAAATTCTCATGTTCCCATGTTGAACCTGCCCAGCAGACACATTGGTCCGCAAACAAGGCCGAAAGGAGACATCTGATCAGGCCGTCCCCATAATGTCCAAGTTTGTGTTTGCTTGACTAAAATAATGTCTGGTGATTTGTGGATCTTAACAAATGAATAAAGTAAAATGAGAAAACATACAAATACCAAAGACTGTTCGTGTGAGGAGCTTAATTGCAGACATCTTGCTGCTAGTGAGGACTTGTGTTAAAAGAGATTTGTTTGTTTTAAAGATTTTTAGAGGCCAGAAAAAGCAAAAATTAGGAAGGAAAGTGAGGGTCATGAGCCATACATACATACATACATACATACATACATACATAGTATGTCATTATTATAGAAAAGCTTTGATACATACATACATACATACATACATACATACATAGTATGTCATTATTATAGAAAAGCTTTGATACATACATACATACATACATACATACATAGTATGTCATTATTATAGAAAAGCTTTGATACATACATACATACATACATACATACATACATACATACATACATACATACATACATAGTATAACATTATCATAGAAAAGCTTTGATACATACATACATACATACATACATACATACATACATACATACATAGTATAACATTATTATAGAAAAGCTTTGATACATACATACATACATACATACATAGTATAACATTATCATAGAAAAGCTTTGATTGGCCCAGTCTGCACTACAATGAGTTCTGATGAGTTAGTTTCCAAAAGCCATGTTTAGCTGTGCAAAGTGCTTGCTTGGCAGGAAGCGAGGTCGAAAAATGTGTTTTCAAATGTATTTTACACTGGACGTGCATCACAGTATGTGTCCTCTAAACTGTGTTTGTTTAATATCGTCCCAGCTGGTGGATTTTGAGTCCATGACCACACCCAGTCCAGACATCTTCAGTAAAACAGCAAAGCACTGGATGAATCTCAAAAAGTAAGACAAACCCTTTTCTTTGTTTAATATATCATTATTATATAGTATTTCCTTTATTTGCCAAGTACATTTCCACATACGAGGAATGTGTCCTCTGCATTTAACCCATCCTAACTAATTAGGAGCAGTGGGCAGCCATAGTCCGGTGCCCAGGGACCAACCCCAGTTGTAAGGCCAGTGCCTACGTCAGGAGTTAACTAGCATGACTCTATGGTGGGAGGAAAGCGGAGCAGCCGGAGGAAACCCCATGGAGGACAGGGAGACATGCAACCTCCACACAGAAAGGCCCGGGCCGGTCCTACCCTTGTTTCTGTTATTCCTCTTCTTGGCAGAGACTTTTATTTTTACTTTTACTTTCTCAACAGTTTACCAAGTTGGTACCAGAGTCTTCCGTCTGTAGCGGAGACCTTCCCGTCCACCAGAACGATGATCGAGGTTCTCAACACAGACTCGTCTTCACACTGTCCAAAGAAGTCCTAACACAACTTCTAAACAGGAGACAAGTCTGTTTGTTTTACGTCTTAATAACGGTGCTTCTACACAGGGCAGGACCGAGGTGGCGTCTCCTTCTGCAACCCCAACTAAACTGGACTGAGTTCTCCAGAAGCATCTCCGCTTCCATGCTTACATTTTCAATTCATAGTGTTACTTGACACATTTGGGAGGCAGGTCTCATGGTCCTGGCTAGAAGTGAAGGGGATATTACAAATTCAAAACATTAGTTTAAAGAGGCTGTTCATCTGTAAAGACGGTAGCCATTATTTTGGTACCACTCATCCTGCTCTCTTCTCTGTCATCCTCCTTCACACACAACTCTTAAAGTTGTGGTAGGCAGTTTATTTTTGATGGGGGAAAAACTCCATAATAATCTTTTTAGCATATTGTAATTTAAATGGTTTGAGAGAAATAGACTTCTGCATTCCCTTCTGGCTCTGTTTGTTATTCTTTAGATAATCTAGCCGGGAGACTTTGGCCAATCACAGGTCATTTCAGAGAGAGAGAGAGCATCCTATTGGCTGTTATGCGCATGCATTGCCTGTGCAACAGAGAGAGAGGAGGAGCCGCAGTAAATCGTCAAATTCTGGCATTATTTAGCTTTCTACACGCTGTTGCATTAACTCTGAATTTGTAAAAGTTTGGATGCTTTTGAATGTCAGTTAACTGGACACCTGTGTCTCAGGTGTGTAAATTTAATATTCTTTATAAGCGATGCTAGATCCAGTTCACCTGCAGCAGGAAACTGTCAACATCAGGCTTAATTATTTAATAATGGTCTCTCAGCTCACAGGACACCTTTGTTCAAAGTCAAATTTATACGCTAAATATTGAATCAGACTTTTGTTTAGGTACAACAACAACAAAAAATACAGATTTTTATTGGTGCTACCTAGAGTTGGTCCCAGCATTACACACACACAAGGCATTTCATCACTTATGTGGTTTTCTGGGTGGTATTCTCTGTTTATTACTTCAAAAAGTTACGAGTCTGTTAACGAGGTTGAATTGGTGACACGTTTTTTTTAAGGTAGTTGAACGTGCACAGATGCAAAGATGCAAAGACAAAACTGACGCTGTTTATGTTTTTCATAATTCGAGATCAAATTGGGTCGTACTGCAAGGGAAATGATTTGGTTATTATCAATGGGATGTGATGTTTTCAGCCATGTGATATTGAGGCTCCGTTAGCGTGGAATATGCTGCCTGTGTTTTTTAATAACTCATCAATGGAGGAAACGAGCTCGGCAGGTAATTCAGCTGCAATGATGGAAGTACTCAGTCTTTTGGAAACTTTTCTTTCTCTTTAATTGGAACTTTAATGAGATAGAGGCCTTTTAATGCTTAAGTATTCCCAATGCTGCAGACGGTCTTAATTAAATGTCCAGTTTGCTAATTTTGTCATTTAATTAGATCCACACAGGAAGGCCAGTTTGATGTGTTCAATGTCCTAATCTAATGTATCCCCTGCATTGCTGACAGGCTGCTTTGTGGCACTTTTTCTTTTTCATATCAATGATTGTGCTGACTGGTTGTCATTTTCTTTTTTCTTTGCACTGGGTGACCCAGTCATTAAGCTCTTTGGTGGGCCCTTTAAGCTTAAAAGTTGAAGGGGGGGGGGGATTTTCTTGTTCAGCAGTCAATAAAACTGGTTGACAATTTTAACAGGCTCTGTACTTCTTTTTAGGGAAACATTGAATATTCCAGGAAAATCTACTTAAAAATGCAATTTTTTTTCTATAAAAAAAAATCCAAGTAAAATAAACGAGTAACACATCAGTAATGGAAATAAGTGTGCTACATGAGATCAATATGTTTTTTAATCATAAGTTTCACTAATCTTGGTAAGACAGCAAAAAAAAACATTGGTTTTGTGTTAAACATGAATACATGAATGATCCCAAAAATCTGTTGAACTTGAAATCTTGTCTTACTGTCAAAATTGAAAATCAACACTTTTGTTGATGCTTTTTATCAATGTTTTTAACTTTTTCTTAAGTTTTTGTCACTTTTTTTGACATTTTCAACACTACGTAACACTAACTTATTAACTTTATTTTTACATTATTTTTGGAATTTATGGTCAATAAACCTCATTTATATGAAATTATACCTAATGTTTGAGTTAGAAAAGCAGAAATTAGGAATTATTGAGACTAAAATTAAAGGAATGGATGTTGATGATAATCACAGACTGGAATATGTCAACTTTTACTCAATACTATTTCAAAAACACTTCCATTTGTTTTACAATGCTATAAAATTGAATAAGACGCCCCAAAATTAATGAAAGTAGAGATTTGTACTTGGCAAAGAGCGTTGGGTGGAATCAATCATGTTATTTTGGGGAATTAAAAAGAACATTGATATAGGACAACATGGGGACAACATGGGGACAACATGAGGGCAACATGGGGACAACATGAGGACAACATGAGGGCAACATGAGGGCAACATGAGGACAACATGGGGATAACATGAGGGCAACATGAGGGCAACATGAGGGCAACATGAGGACAACATGGGGACAACATGGGGACAACATGGGGACAACATGAGGACAACATGAGGGCAACATGAGGACAACATGAGGGCAACATGAGGGCAACATGAGGACAACATGAGGGCAACATGAGGACAACATGGGGATAACATGAGGGCAACATGAGGGCAACATGAGGACAACATGGGGACAACATGAGGGCAACATGAGGACAACATGGGGATAACATGAGGGCAACATGAGGACAACATGGGGACAACATGGGGATAACATGAGGGCAACATGAGGGCAACATGAGGACAACATGGGGATAACATGAGGGCAACATGAGGGCAACATGAGGACAACATGGGGACAACATGAGGGCAACATGAGGACAACATGGGGATAACATGAGGGCAACATGAGGACAACATGGGGACAACATGGGGATAACATGAGGGCAACATGAGGGCAACATGAGGACAACATGGGGACAACATGAGGGCAACATGAGGACAACATGAGGACAACATGGGGACAACATGGGGATAACATGAGGGCAACATGAGGACAACATGGGGACAACATGAGGACAACATGAGGGCAACATGGGGACAACATGGGGATAACATGAGGGCAACATGATGACAACATGAGGGTAACATGAGGGTAACATGAGGGTTATAACCATAGACAGTTAAAACATACTTTACAACTCTGTGTTGAATTCAATACAACACCACGTGATTCTGTCACGTGATCCGCATGCACTTTTTATCTCAAGATGGCTGCTGTGTGGTTACTTTCAGTCTTTGATGCCTAGGGTTGGTGCAGGTGAGAGAAGAACCGCTGGTCATGGCTGAGGACGGGTCCGTATCGGAGGAGACCTTAACAGGTGCTCTGACTCTGTTGGTCAGCGTGAGCAAAGTCCTCCTGCAGACAGCCACGCAGGGCAAAGCAGGTAGGACGGATTGGGAAGGATGTGTTAGTAGTAGTAACAGACTTCATTGAAAGTTTGAACCTTTTAATGACTTTTGTTGCCAAAAAAAGACACAGACACCACCGGGGTTATGGCATCTATGTAGAGTGAGTTGTTTTTTTCTTATGAGTAATTCGGCATACAGAAGACGGAGTAGGATTTCATGGCATGCTTTAAAAATGATGTAGTAATAACATGGTAACCAATAACAACAGGCAAGATTTTACTCCAATTCGTGTTCCTAATTAAGATGTATGCACGCCGAATTCAAGAAGAAATACGATAAATTTGGGTATGATGTGTAGATTAGTTTTACTGTATATGTATCGTTCCCAACAGGCACAACAGAATTAAAATGCATGAAATGCAATTGAAGTCCGTTGTTACATTTTTGTTACATTTAGGATAAAACCTCAAATCTATGAATTTGAATTAATTTGAAGTTTGAATTAATCGAATGGCACGTTTTAAGATGTAGCTGCATTTGTTATCATTTTGATCACCCACAGTTACATGTAATTAATTATGATTAACAAGTCTTGTTTTTAATATTTTATAAGCTGGCTGCAACAAAAGAGACTTCAGATACAGTATTAGGGGACCACTAAGGTCTATATAAAAGAGACTTCAGATACAGTATTAGGGACCACTAAGGTATATATAAAAGAGACTTCAGATACAGTATTAGGGGACCACTAAGGTCTATATAAAGAGACTTCAGATACAGTATTAGGGACCACTAAGGTCTATATAAAAGAGACTTCAGATACAGTATTAGGGGACCACTAAGGTCTATATAAAGAGACTTCAGATACAGTATTAGGGACCACTAAGGTCTATATAAAAGAGACTTCAGATACAGTATTAGGGACCACTAAGGTCTATATAAAAGAGACTTCAGATACAGTATTAGGGACCACTAAGGTCTATATAAAAGAGACTTCAGATACAGTATTAGGGGACCACTAAGGTCTATATAAAGAGACTTCAGATACAGTATTAGGGGACCACTAAGGTCTATATAAAGAGACTTCAGATACAGTATTAGGGACCACTAAGGTCTATATAAAAGAGACTTCAGATACAGTATTAGGGGACCACTAAGGTCTATATAAAGAGACTTCAGATACAGTATTAGGGACCACTAAGGTCTATATAAAAGAGACTTCAGATACAGTATTAGGGACCACTAAGGTCTATATAAAAGAGACTTCAGATACAGTATTAGGGGACCACTAAGGTCTATATAAAGAGACTTCAGATACAGTATTAGGGGACCACTAAGGTCTATATAAAAGAGACTTCAGATACAGTATTAGGGGACCACTAAGGTCTATATAAAAGAGACTTCAGATACAGTATTAGGGACCACTAAGGTCTATATAAAAGAGACTTCAGATACAGTATTAGGGACCACTAAGGTCTATATAAAAGAGACTTCAGATACAGTATTAGGGACCACTAAGGTCTATATAAAAGCATCCAAAGAGCACCATGTCTTTTGGGACCTTTAAAGCACATCAGTGTGATTAAGTCACTTAATTGTAGGTGTTGTCTTGCAGGGGCTTGAGCTTGAGGTCTAAAATTGCCCATGTTGTCATGCTTATTGCCTCCACAGTGGCACATATCGTCCTGACCAATAACTATGTCCCTTTGTCCTCACACAGACTCCCTGGAGACGTTTGTCCCAGATAAGATCACCACCCTACTCGGCCTGATGGCAGCGGGAGCAGACTTCTACAGAAGGTTAGGTGCTCTCAACACCTGCTGCGTCATTTTGCAGTGTCACTGGCTAAAGTATAATTCAGTCAGTCAGTCAGCTGTTTTAATAAAAACTGTTTTTCTATATTTTTATACTGTGAGGTAATTGTGTGTTTTGTGGCTGTTGAGCAGCCTCGGAGTGAAGAAGAAGATTGAAGCTGAGGACCTTTGGCAGAAGTTTTATCAGTGAGTATGAGTATACATGCATATTAAAAATGTATATCGCATTGGTATAACAGTGGGAAAATGTACTCATAATTTAAAGTTCCGCTGTGATAATGTGACTGACACCTGTTGAGTCTCAGTTAATTGACGTGCTACACTGTCAAAAACAAAAAGTACAAAGCAGGACCTTTTAAGGAACAAGAGCTTGTCCCTGGGGTGGTACCCTCAAAGGGACTTTGTTGTACCTTGAATAAGAGGATCACATTTGGACCTTAGCTGTTTGCAGGGCTGTAGTACTCGAGTCCGGTCTTGGACTCGAGTCCGGACTCAAGACCATTTTTCTATGGTCTCGGACTTGTCTCAGACTCGCTAGTATTTTGACTCAGACTTGTCTCGGTCTCGGCCACTGGTCTTGCCCAATATGGCTTTTGGTCTGGACCGAGTCCAGGTGTCTTTATTATGTTGATAATAATATTGGAGGGAAAGTGAAACCCAAAATTATTGTCTTGATACTGTCATGCATAAGACCTTTTTTTCTGTCCTGGACTCGGTCTTGACTCGGACTCAAACCTCTTTGGACTCGGTCTTGACTTGGACTCAACTAGTCCTGGTCTTGGACTTGTCTTGGACTCGACTAAGGTGGTCTTGACTACAGCCCTGCCTGTTTGTACCTTCTAAGGGACAATATTAAACCTTTGAGGATCAATAATGTACCTTAAAGGTACAAATATGTACCTTACACCTCAGAAAGTACACACTGTACAACGGAAGGTGCAGAAATGTACCTTCAAGATACATTTTTGTACTTTTAAGGGAACATTTGCTAAGTTTGTACCTTAGGGAACAAAAATAGACCTGTATTGTACCTCTTTTGTTGACAGTGTAGATGCAATAGATAATAAGTTTTGGCCAAAAAGACGTAAACATATTTGTGTTTGAGGAGTTGTTTATAGGTTATAGAGCCCGACCGATGAAGGGTTGTTAAGGCCGATACCGATATGAATATTTGGTTATTTAAAAATCTGATATTCCGATATATCGGGCGATATATATTTTAAAAAATTCAAAGTGCTTTACATAAAAACAGTTAAAAAAAACAGTTAAAAAAATTAAAACAGATAAAACACGAGAATAAAAGTTTTTAGAAAAGGATAAAAACAGTCAAAAAAACCATGCTGGCTTTTATACTGCAAAATCTGACTGGATGCAGTAGTACATCCTGGTACTTTTGGCATACTGCAGTTGTTAAACATACATATTATGTATTGGGACATACATAAATCTTTTTCTGGCATACTAAATAGTATGCTGGTATGGGTATTGGAAGGCAGGGTCTGTGTCTACATGCATCCTTTTTTAATTAATAATGTGATAAATAAAGCTTACTGTTGATGCCTCTTCATCAAATAACTCTTTTTTTCCATTTTCCATTTTTCCAGCCATGCAGCAGTGAGAGAGCAGGTGGAGGAACTTCTGCAGCTGGAGGTCTGCATGAGTCAAACCTTCTTTTTTTTTTTATACATTTTGCATATTATGAATTCAGCAGTAAACAATCAGATTCAAAGATATATTTCACACACTGCATGCAGAGAAGATTGGAGTCCACACCAATACTGCGTACTGTTGTTTAATGTTAATTTAAAAGAAACCCTACATTTCTATTCTATGTCCTCATAGCTGTATATTCTACTCATGCAGAGTACTATAGTTTTACAATTTAGTAATACATCAACAGAAATGGTGTCCACATGGGTCCCTGCAATGAAATTAGACCCAATGGCCGAATATGGTCTATTTGAGTGTCTGCGGCATTTAAACATTTTATTAAACTGACATAAATAAAATTAATTTAGACTTTAATTCTTTGTGCTTGTTAGCTTGTAAAGAAGAGCACTGGATCACATCTTGTCCATTTTTTGTTATATTCCATTTAAATAATTACTTAGAAATAATCAATCAAACGTGTGTGTGTGTGTGTGTGTGTGTGTGTGTGTGTGTGTGTGTGTGTGTGTGTGTGTGTGTGTGTGTGTGTGTGTGTGTGTGTGTGTGTGTGTGTGTGTGTGTGTGTGTGTGTGTGTGTGTGTGTGTGTGTGTGTGTGTGTGTGTGTGTGTGTGTGCGTGTAGAGTGAGTGGGACTCCTTCCTGGAGAGTGTGGACAGAGGTTTGCAGACAGCAGACAGACAGCTGGCTGGGGGACAGATAGCAGACAGCCTGAGTCCTGATACTGAGTTCACTGATGGACGGAGTGGAAAGTGAGTCCACACACACACTGCTGGTCACAACCATAGACTGTGTAATATAAACGTAGTATCCGTGATGTCACCCATGGGTGTCTGCAGAGCCCAAATAAAGCCCAGGTCCTCCCGGTACCTGCAAAGACGTTTTTGCTTTTTAACTACGTGTCCATCGGGTCCGGGACACCAGCCTGAGCCTCCATTTCAACAATGAATTAATGAAAAATAGCAATGCGTGTTATCAAAATTCACGCCTTGCCGCCTACGTCCTGTTGCAGCCGACGGGCGCCGCTGCAGGGCGACTCCATCACCATGAACAGTTTTTAATGTTCTATCAGACTACTTGAGAGTCTGCTATTGAGCCTTTGCTCTAGTTTCCGGGACAATTAGGGCAGGAATTTGGGATTCGGGAACACTGCTTGGATTTTGTCTGGTCACCCTAGGAATGACTCCCTTTGGAAACCAGCCTCAAGGGGCCATTCAATTAACTGCAGTTTTTGTCACTTCGGCATCGGCTTTATTATTCAGCACCAGAAAGGTTGCCTCTATTTCAGAATGTATAAATCCAGTTGTGTTGTTGTGTTATTGTTGTTAAAGAAGCGTGACTCTGGGTCAGTTCCTGGGTCCGGGTCAGAAGCTGCTGCTGGTCCTCATCAGACATTTCGGATGACTGCCGTGACGAGACCACGTGGCCGAGCTGGAGGACAGTCAGGTCAGTTAACCTTCAATCTGATCGTCATTATTCATTCTTAGAGGAAACAACAAGCAGTCTGTGCCGGGCTAATTCTGGGCCAGGAGCAGTGACCTCATAAGCTCAGATAACTGGCAGCTTAGCTTCATGCTTTCCATACACACATGAAAGTGATATCGATCTCATCTCTGCAAGAAAGCATATAAGAAAGTGTTTTCCAAATTGTTGAACTATTCCTTTAACAGCTACATCTTTTATTTCTCTGCTCTGGCTACAAAGGGGTCCACACATGATCCCATGGCCTAGCAGCCACTGCTCATTTATACTGCAGATCATCATGAAGCTTCTTAGGCTTGGAATCAATTTTTATATTTCATTTTCTTTCATTTTGTGTCTCTGCAGGTTCTCCTGGAGGCTCGGTCGGTGCGGGTCTTAGTGGTTTCTTTCGGCGGTTTGGAGGGGGCTCAGGTGTGGCGGGAGCAGACTGGATGTACCTTCGACATGCTGCTGGATCCACAGAGAACGGTCAGCATGTGTGTTTTCTAATCAACTAACTCAACTAACAACCTCTAGCCCCCCCAGTAAGAGCCTCTAACCCCCCAGTAACAACCTCTAGCCCCCCCAGTAAGAGCCTCTAACCCCCCAGTAACAACCTCTAGCCCCCCCAGTAAGAGCCTCTAACCCCCCAGTAACAACCTCTAGCCCCCCCAGTAAGAGCCTCTAACCCCCCAGTAACAACCTCTAGCCCCCCCAGTAAGAGATCTAGCCCCCCAGTAAGAGCCTCTAACCCCCCAGTAAGAGATCTAGCCCCCCCAGTAAGAGATCTAGCCCCCCCAGTAACAACCTCTAGCCCCCCCAGTAAGAGATCTAGCCCCCCCAGTAAGAGATCTAGCCCCCCCAGTAAGAGATCTAGCCCCCCCAGTAACAACCTCTAGCCCCCCCAGTAAGAGATCTAGCCCCCCCAGTAACAACCTCTAGCCCCCCCAGTAAGAGATCTAGCCCCCCCAGTAAGAGACTCTAGCCCCCCCAGTAACAACCTCTAGCCCCCCCAGTAAGAGATCTAGCCCCCCCAGTAAGAGATCTAGCCCCCCCAGTAACAACCTCTAGCCCCCCCAGTAAGAGATCTAGCCCCCCCAGTAACAACCTCTAGCCCCCCCAGTAAGAGATCTAGCCCCCCAGTAACAACCTCTAGCCCCCCCAGTAAGAGATCTAGCCCCCCCAGTAAGAGATCTACCCCCCCCCAGTAACAACCTCTAGCCCCCCCAGTAAGAGATCTAGCCCCCCAGTAACAACCTCTAGCCCCCCCAGTAAGAGATCTAGCCCCCCCAGTAACAACCTCTAGCCCCCCCAGTAAGAGCCTCTAACCCCCCCAGTAACAACCTCTAGCCCCCCCAGTAAGAGCCTCTAGCCCCCCCAGTAAGAGCCTCTAGTCCCCCCAGTAAGAGCCTCTAGTCCCCCCAGTAAGAGCCTCTAGCCCCCCCCAGTAAGAGCCTCTAGCCCCCCCAGTAAGAGCCTCTAGCCCCCCCAGTAAGAGCCTCTAGTCCCCCCAGTAACAACCTCTAGCCCCCCCAGTAAGAGATCTAGCCCCCCAGTAACAACCTCTAGCCCCCCCAGTAAGAGATCTAGCCCCCCCCAGTAACAACCTCTAGCCCCCCCAGTAAGAGCCTCTAACCCCCCCAGTAACAACCTCTAGCCCCCCCAGTAAGAGCCTCTAGCCCCCCCAGTAAGAGCCTCTAGTCCCCCCAGTAAGAGCCTCTAGCCCCCCCAGTAAGAGCCTCTAGCCCCCCCAGTAAGAGCCTCTAGCCCCCCCAGTAAGAGCCTCTAGTCCCCCCAGTAAGAGCCTCTAGCCCCCCCAGTAAGAGCCTCTAGCCCCCCCAGTAAGAGCCTCTAGCCCCCCCAGTAACAACCTCTAGCCCCCCCAGTAAGAGCCTCTAGTCCCCCCAGTAAGAGCCTCTAGCCCCCCCAGTAAGAGCCTCTAGCCCCCCCAGTAAGAGCCTCTAGCCCCCCCAGTAAGAGCCTCTAGCCCCCCCAGTAACAACCTCTAGCCCCCCCAGTAAGAGCCTCTAGCCCCCCCAGTAAGAGCCTCTAGTCCCCCCAGTAAGAGCCTCTAGTCCCCCCAGTAAGAGCCTCTAGCCCCCCCAGTAAGAGCCTCTAGCCCCCCCCAGTAAGAGCCTCTAGCCCCCCCAGTAAGAGCCTCTAGTCCCCCCAGTAAGAGCCTCTAGCCCCCCCAGTAACAACCTCTAGCCCCCCCAGTAAGAGCCTCTAGTCCCCCCAGTAAGAGCCTCTAGCCCCCCCAGTAAGAGCCTCTAGCCCCCCCAGTAAGAGCCTCTAGCCCCCCCAGTAAGAGCCTCTAGTCCCCCCAGTAAGAGCCTCTAGCCCCCCCAGTAACAACCTCTAGCCCCCCCAGTAAGAGCCTCTAGTCCCCCCAGTAAGAGCCTCTAGCCCCCCCAGTAAGAGCCTCTAGCCCCCCCAGTAAGAGCCTCTAGCCCCCCCAGTAAGAGCCTCTAGCCCCCCCAGTAACAACCTCTAGCCCCCCCAGTAAGAGCCTCTAGCCCCCCCAGTAAGAGCCTCTAGTCCCCCCAGTAAGAGCCTCTAGCCCCCCCCAGTAAGAGCCTCTAGCCCCCCCAGTAAGAGCCTCTAGCCCCCCCAGTAAGAGCCTCTAGCCCCCCCAGTAACAACCTCTAGCCCCCCCAGTAAGAGCCTCTAGCCCCCCCAGTAAGAGCCTCTAGCCCCCCCAGTAACAACCTCTAGCCCCCCCAGTAAGAGCCTCTAGTCCCCCCAGTAAGAGCCTCTAGCCCCCCCAGTAAGAGCCTCTAGCCCCCCCAGTAAGAGCCTCTAGCCCCCCCAGTAAGAGCCTCTAGCCCCCCCAGTAACAACCTCTAGCCCCCCCAGTAAGAGCCTCTAGCCCCCCCAGTAAGAGATCTAGCCCCCCAGTAACAACCTCTAGCCCCCCCAGTAAGAGATCTAGCCCCCCCAGTAACAACCTCTAGCCCCCCCAGTAAGAGCCTCTAACCCCCCCAGTAACAACCTCTAGCCCCCCCAGTAAGAGATCTAGCCCCCTCTAGCCCCCCCAGTAAGAGCCTCTAGCCCCCCCAGTAAGAGCCTCTAGTCCCCCCAGTAAGAGCCTCTAGTCCCCCCAGTAAGAGCCTCTAGCCCCCCCAGTAAGAGATCTAGCCCCCCCTCTAGCCCCCCCAGTAAGAGCCTCTAGCCCCCCCCAGTAAGAGATCTAGCCCCCCTCTAGCCCCCCCAGTAAGAGCCTCTAGTAAGAGCCTCTAGCCCCCCCAGTAAGAGCCTCTAGTCCCCCCAGTAAGAGCCTCTAGCCCCCCCAGTAAGAGCCTCTAGCCCCCCCAGTAAGAGCCTCTAGCCCCCCCAGTAAGAGCCTCTAGTCCCCCCAGTAAGAGCCTCTAGCCCCCCAGTAACAACCTCTAGCCCCCCCAGTAAGAGCCTCTAGCCCCCCAGTAAGAGCCTCTAGTCCCCCCAGTAAGAGCCTCTAGCCCCCCCAGTAAGAGCCTCTAGCCCCCCCAGTAAGAGCCTCTAGCCCCCCCAGTAAGAGCCTCTAGTCCCCCCAGTAAGAGCCTCTAGCCCCCCCAGTAAGAGCCTCTAGTCCCCCCAGTAAGAGCCTCTAGCCCCCCCAGTAAGAGCCTCTAGCCCCCCCAGTAAGAGCCTCTAGCCCCCCCAGTAAGAGCCTCTAGTCCCCCCAGTAAGAGCCTCTAGCCCCCCCAGTAACAACCTCTAGCCCCCCCAGTAAGAGCCTCTAGCCCCCCCAGTAAGAGCCTCTAGTCCCCCCAGTAAGAGCCTCTAGCCCCCCAGTAAGAGCCTCTAGCCCCCCCAGTAAGAGCCTCTAGTCCCCCCAGTAAGAGCCTCTAGCCCCCCCAGTAAGAGCCTCTAGCCCCCCCAGTAAGAGCCTCTAGTCCCCCCAGTAAGAGCCTCTAGCCCCCCCAGTAAGAGCCTCTAGCCCCCCCAGTAAGAGCCTCTAGCCCCCCAGTAAGAGCCTCTAGCCCCCCCAGTAAGAGCCTCTAGCCCCCCCAGTAAGAGCCTCTAGTCCCCCCAGTAAGAGCCTCTAGCCCCCCCAGTAAGAGCCTCTAGCCCCCCCAGTAAGAGCCTCTAGCCCCCCCAGTAAGAGCCTCTAGCCCCCCCAGTAAGAGCCTCTAGCCCCCCCAGTAAGAGCCTCTAGCCCCCCCAGTAAGAGCCTCTAGCCCCCCCAGTAAGAGCGTGCGCCCCATGTAGGCTGAGTCCTGCAGCGGCCCGGGTTCGACTCCGACCTGTGGCTCTTTGCTGCGTTCCAGTCCCCATCTCTCTGCCCCTTTCCTGTCTATCCAATATAATAAGGGAAAAGCCCCTAAAATAATCTTTAAAAAGAAAAAAAATGTAAATAACATGATAAGGAAAGAAAAAAAACTAGGGTTTGTCTTGTTGTAAAATGAATCCGATTAGATTAAATCTGCGTCTGCATTATGTAATATTGTTTATATATTTAGTGGCTGTGAGAGGAGGACGTAGCATCCGTCTGGTGGGTCTTGAAAGCCGAGCAAGGTTCAAGGAGTCTTTATTATCCCCGGGGGGCAATTAGTTGTGCAGCAGCATGTAACATAAATAACACACAGGTGATACAAGACAACAGCCATACATCTAGAAACAAAATAAATACTACTACACAGAAGACCACACCTCACATTAACTTATTAAGACAGCCTACAGCAGCAGGGACAACAGAGTTTTTGTGTCTGTTTGTCCTGCATGTAGACTGAATCTGCAGCCAGACGGCAACAAGATGAAGCAGCTGTTTGGGGGGGGGGGTGAGTAGGGTCGGCCAGGACTGATTGGGCCTTCTTGAGGGACCTGGTCTCATAGACAGAGTTTAAGCTAGCCCCCCACCCCCCCCCTCCCATAACATTCATTCTGTAAAAGTCAACCACCAGATATTAGCAGATGTGAGATGGAAAGAAGAGCAATCAACCAAACATGGAGGCACAAGACTTTCCACATGCCACAGAAGAGATCGTCAATCCAGATGTGTGTGTGTGTGTGTGTGTGTGTGTGTGTGTGTGTGTGTGTGTGTGTGTGTGTATAATACTTTTCATATTGCTGAATCTAAAGCCGTTGTCTTTGTTATTCCTTGTGCCGAACGGTGATTCTGCAGGAAACGGAGCACCTTTCTAACGCAGCGGATGTCGTCTCTGCCGCAGGTATACAGGAGGTTTGGCCTCGGCGGCTCGTCCTACGCCAAGGTGATGAGGTTTGGCGTCCTGCTGAAGTACTCCGAGTACAGAGCTGTGGACAGAGACTTCCCTGACGTCCCCCCTCACCTGCTGGAAGACCTGTACCAGGTACAAATGGACAACACAGCAAAAACCTTTGACAATGAGGCGCTAATGTGACATAAACCAAGGAAATATCTGCCAAAGTTCAGGGCTGGATTTACGTGCGTTGGGACTCTGGGGCAGTAATTAGCTGACCCCTTTATTAACCCCTCGTTACCCCCTTCTCTGTGCTGTGCATAGAGAATACTGCCTTTCCAAATTGAGAAAAGACTTTGGTTTTTAACTGCCTGATTCTGCCCTCTGTCAAATGCAGAAACATTTAAAAAGTAAGTTCTTTTTTTAAGGCAGCTGTGGCTCAGTGGTAGCGGTTGCCTGCCAATCGGAAGGTTGGTGGTTCAATCCCTGGCCCTGCAGTCCCATGTTGAAGTGTCCTTGGGCAAGACACTGAACCCCGAGTTTGTGGCTTCGCTTTAAATAGCTGCGGCTCGGAGACTCTCTAAACTGTATTTTGTTGCATTGTACCTGTACATGTGTAATGACAATAAAGTTGAATCTTATCTTCTTTTTTTAAGATATTTTTGGGGGGCTTTTCCCTTTTATTAGTGACAGTGGATAGACATGTAAGGGGGAGAGAGATGGAGGATGAGATGCAGGAAAGGACCGCAGGTCGGCTTCAAACCCAGGCCGCCGCAGAACACTCTCCTTGGCATGTGATTGAGTCATTTCATTCATGTTTATATAAAAAGTATTAAATGACAGATTTCAGAATCAGCTTTATTCGCCAGGTATGACAAACATACGAGGAGTTTGACTTAGGTTGGAGCAAGGCTCCGGCTTTAATGTGTTTATATGTTTTTCAGATGGGAGGTGACTTCTTGCTGGATGACAAAGGGAGCGTCCTTCTTTCTCACCCGTCTAAGAACCCGATGGACAGGCCGAGTGTGACGGCCCTCCTGCGGGCCGCGGACCCCGCAGGCTGCTCTCTGTAAAGAAACTACAAGCTGTCGAAGATGTGTGAACATTGAAGACACTCAGCCTGGGGGTTGATCCGGGGGGGAAGTGGTTACATCACTGACACCACAGAGGAAGAGCGGCTCTTTGACTCACGTTTATGACGTCACGCCTCGCACTCATGACCCCATGAAGAGGTGTGACCGAGAACTGTAAGCGAGGACAACGGATCCGCTTTGTTGTTAGTGTTGTGATGGGGGTGATTCGAATATAAATTCAATATAAAGTTACTATTATATAATACCAATGGTATGTAATTTAATATAAAGTCACTATTATATAATACCAATGGTATTTAACTTTAAAAAATAATTTTAGAAACTGACTTAACCCTTGTGTTGTCTTCCCATCAAAATTGAAAATCAATACTTTTGTGGATGGTTTTTATCGATTAAAAAAAATAAATCTTTTTCAACACTTTTGACGCTTTTTTTTAATATTTGTCACTTTTTTTTTACGTTTTCAACACTACGTAACACTAACTTATTAACTTTAGTTTTACAGTTATTTTTTTAATTTATGGTCAATAAAGCTCATTTATAGGAAATTATACCTAATATTTGAGTTAGAAAAGCAGAAATTAGGAATTATTTAGACTAAAATTAAAGGAATGGATGTTGATGATAATCACAGACTGGAATATGTCAACTTTTACTCAATACTATTTCAAAAACACTTCCATTTGTTTTACAATGCTATAAAATTGAATAAGACGCCCCAAAATTAATGAAAGTAGAGATTTGTACTTGGCAAAGAGCGTTGGGTGGAATCAATCATGTTATTTTGGGGAATTAAAAAGAACATTGATATAGGACAACATGAGGACAACATGAGGACAACATGAAGTCAACATGGGGACAACATGAGGACAACATGAGGACAACATGGGGACAACATGAGGACAACATGAGGACAACATGAAGACAACATGAGGGCAACATGAAGACAACATAAGGGCAACATGAGGACAACATGAGGGCAACATGGGGACAACATGAGGACAACATGAGGACAACATGGGGACAACATGAGGGCAACATGAAGACAACATAAGGGCAACATGAGGACAACATGAGGACAACATAAGGGCAACATGAGGACAACATGGGGACAACATGAGGACAACATGAGGGCAACATGGGGACAACATGAGGGCAACATGAGGACAACATGGGGACAACATGAGGACAACATGAGGACAACATGAAGACAACATGAGGGCAACATGAGGACAACATGAGGGCAACATGGGGACAACATGAGGACAACATGAGGGCAACATGAGGACAACATGAGGGCAACATGGGGACAACATGAGGGCAACATGAGGACAACATGAGGACAACATGAGGACAACATGAAGACAACATGAGGGCAACATGAGGACAACATAAGGGCAACATGAGGACAACATGAGGACAACATGAGGACAACATGAGGACAACATGGGGACAACATGAGGACAACATGAAGACAACATGAGGGCAACATGAGGACAACATGAGGGCAACATGGGGACAACATGAGGACAACATGAGGGCAACATGAGGACAACATGAGGGCAACATGGGGACAACATGAGGGCAACATGAGGACAACATGAGGACAACATGAGGACAACATGAAGACAACATGAGGGCAACATGAGGACAACATAAGGGCAACATGAGGACAACATGAGGACAACATGAGGACAACATGAGGACAACATGGGGACAACATGAGGACAACATGAAGACAACATGAGGACAACATGAGGGCAACATGGGGACAACATGAGGACAACATGAGGGCAACATGAGGACAACATGAGGGCAACATGGGGACAACATGAGGGCAACATGAGGACAACATGAGGACAACATGAGGACAACATGAAGACAACATGAGGGCAACATGAGGACAACATAAGGGCAACATGAGGACAACATGAGGACAACATGAGGACAACATGGGGACAACATGAGGACAACATGAGGACAACATGAGGGCAACATGGGGACAACATGAGGGCAACATGAGGACAACATGGGGACAACATGAGGGCAACATGGGGACAACATGAGGGCAACATGAGGACAACATGGGGACAACATGGGGACAACATGAGGACAACATGAGGGCAACATGGGGACAACATGAGGGCAACATGGGGACAACATGGGGGACAACATGAGGACAACATGAGGGCAACATGGGGACAACATGGGGGACAACATGGGGGACAACATGAGGACAACATGGGGACAACATGAGGGTTAAGCAATTGTAATCTGTGAAGTTCTTGTACTGTTGCATGTTTTAAAGGAACATTAAACATTGAAGAACTTTGGTTTCTTTTGTCAAATTTTTAAAAACGGTTCTGTAGAAAAAAAAAAAGTCTATTTCCCAGAGTAAGGTATCATAAAAAAGTATAATTTTGTTATCAGCGCTGTATGGAAATATTTCACATTTTAAATGAAAACAGATATCGGAAATAAGATCTAAAATGTTTGTGGCCAGAGATGTTGAAGAATCAGCCGTTTAACCAGACTGTTCAAATATATACCCAAGTAACAGAGAAGCACCGCCTAATACCTGTTAAGCCCAAACACACATGCATTTATATCTTCAGGAGGTTCAGTGTGTGCTGATTCTGTAGAAAGTGTCTCCGGGTTATCATGTTTGCCCTTTTTTTTGTGGAAACTTTGAACAAATATTTCAAATTCCAGGTGATAAATCACAGCAGATTTAACTGGTACACCTTGCAGCTGCGTGAAAAAAATAATATTCATAATACTAACATAATCTGACAAAGTCTTATTAAGTAACTTGAATAGCAATACATTCATTTTTGCGCTTATGAGACAAGTTTTACCTTAAATACTTAAATATTGTGAAATATTTTCATGGCAAATGTTTTTATCCTACATACTGACACTACTTAAAAACCAACAATTGCATATAGAAATGAAATAATACTTGTATTTACTTGTATTTACTGTATATTAAAACATGTTTCATATGGAGAGATTAACCCTTGTGTTGTCTTCCCGTTGACCTGCAAATTTGTGTTTTTCTGGGTTGAAATTTCAACATTTTGTTGTTCTTTTTCTACACTTTTCTCAATGTTTTTGTCAATTTTATTCCTATATTTTTTGTCACTTTTTTGACTTTTTTTTAAATTATGTATTAGTTCATTTTTTTTAACAATTTCTTTGCCACTTTTTCCAGTTTTTGATGTTTTTTGTCACTTTGTCCAATTTTTTTGGTCACTTTTTCAGCATTTAAAAAAATGTTTTTGTTGCTTTTTTTCCTTTTTTTGGTAGTTTTTTTCACTTTTTCAGCATTTAAAAAAATGTTTTTGTTGCTTTTTTCTGCTTTTCTGATATAGAAAGTTTTTGTAAACAGGTCAAATTTGACCCGGGAACAACACGAGGGTTAAGGCTGAGTACAACCAAAGTGTAAAGGGACTTTTAAAGAGCAATAAGTTATTTGAAAATATAACTGACTTTTATTTCTAATGCACGACTGGAGGTCAAAGTTTAAGGTGGCAGTAGGGCGGGATAAGGAGTTTTAGAGTGCCACCCTGTCATCAAACTCGCACAGATAGTTCATGGTCCGATCGCAGTAGTGGTCCCACCAGTCGCCGTCGTCTGACGACATCGCCACACAGTTCTCCCGCCTCCCTCCGTCCGGCTGGCTGGACAGGAAGTGTTTGCGCCACTGGAAGTACGAGACCCGGGTCCCGTCGTCGAAGAGGTACATGCCCTCAGATCGCAGGTCGTTGATGCCCAGCCAGACGGGCCAGTTTCCCGGGTGGAAGAAGGACTTGACGTAGTCCGCGAGGGCCTCTTGCTCCTTGCGGTCGCGCGGCATTGCAATGCGCCCGCCGCGTTCCAGGCACTTCCTGGACGCTCCGGCGTAGTCCTCATAGCTGTTGTATACAAGATAACATTTGTAGCCCATCCTGCGGCCCTTCTGGCAACCTCAGAAGCAGAGGGAAACAAGACGGATGCTTTATTGCATGTTTAGAATTAGAGAATCAAACCTGCATGATAGTTATTTTGTGGCCACTTGGGGGCAGCACAACAAGCTATAAACGCAAAATGTACATATTATCGCCATGCAAAGTTTATTGCAAACTGTTGCTTGTGTTAAACACCAGACCCTGAGCTTAATTAGCATTAATTCTGTGTTGTGCTACAGTAACTGTGATACCTTCCAGTCGTCCCATCTCCTTGCGGTTGTCCTTGCTGTGCCGGTAGACCTCCTGGATGCTGTCCTCCAGCTCCACAACTTTAGCTGCCAGTGATGGTGAACAACAAAAACCAGACATTAGAGTCAGTAAAAGGCATCTTTCTGTTGCTTTATGAACACTCAATTGGATGCACCCTTACAGCTTATTAGGGGTATTAAATGGTAATGGTCTACGGAGGATGCCAAATATAGTTAATCCCATTCACTTTCTTTCATTTTAATTCTTTGTTTTGTTTTAATTCAACTTGCTTAATTCATCCTGTGCTATATCAATACCAAGTTTGTCCAAATATAACCCTCCTGTTTTCCTCGGGTCAAATCTGACCCCTTTAAAAATGCATATCTGAAATATGGGTTTCTTTGTAACCAAATTACCACAAAAAATGGATTGGATTCCTTCCTGTATGCTTCTTACACATGAGAACGCTCTTTGCAAATACAACTGATCACTTTCATTCCTCTGATCTTAACTATTAGTCAAAATAATTCATAATTTCTGCTTTTTTAACTCAAATATTAGGTATAATTCTATATAAATGGGGGGTTTTGACCATGAATTCCAAAAAGTAGTGTAAAACTAGTAAGATGGTGTTAGTGAAAACTAAAAAAAAGTCTGAAAAAGGGACAAAAATGTCAAAAATGTTTTTAGTAGCATCTTTCTGCAATAGAGGAAGCTGCAGTTTGAGGACCGCATTTCTCGATAGATGTGAGTTACTTCTTCATCATATAGTGTGTGTGTGTGTGTGTATATATATATATATATATATTTCTTTGTATATACTGTATACAATACATATACATACATACGTGTGCACATACTGTATATGCATACGCATATACACACACAGAGACAACAAAGACAAAAAAACATAAAACATATAGGGGGTTCTTCATCATTTATGAAGACATGACTCACCTTTATAAGCAACGAGATGTAACCTTAACCAAAACCCTTCATAGCTAGCTAGCTAATTTATTCGGTAACTAAAGTCTTAATACTGAAGCTTCCTCGGTTGCAGGAACGTAGACTACTTTAGGTATGTTTATGCAGATTTTTCAGTTTTTAGCAGAGAGGAGCGCCACATTTATTCTTGATTTATCCATTTCACAATCCAACTGACTGACTTAGTGGAAATGCTGTACAAAAAGAGTCCGTGAAGAATGACAAATGTGGAAAATTTGTGGGAGAAAGTGATGTTCTTACCATCCACCCTGGTCAGACGGTCCATTAACTGGCTGACTTTAACATCCAGGGTGTAGTGGCCAACATTCAGCTTGTGGATGGCCTGGTCCATGCTGGCTAGTCTGGACACTGAGGAGTGGAGTACAGTAGGGGGATGATGGAGGAGACAAAGGAGAAGAAAACAGAAGAGAATCCAGCTGTTTTGCATTAATGAAATGTAAAATATTACTGTGATTATTTAAAGTACAGTGATAAGTATAATAGATACTATTTAGACTAAAATATGATGCAGATATTTAAGATATTTCCCACATTAATGGCACAGTGTTTGTATAAAGGAAGCTTTAAACCTGAACTGAGACTCACAGACATAGTTGTATGAGTTTTCAAAGTCTGACACTGGGCTGGTTGGCTCTGGTTCAGGCTCTGGAAGAATATCAGGAACGTCCCCTCTCGCCTTCTTCACCTCTGGCAGGGATGCCTGACACACACACACACACACACACACACACACACACACACACACACACACACACACACAGATAAATCACAATGTCAACATTTCTAAGAGGCTGTTTCACATTCACATGATGCACATTTAAGTTAAGTTAGATTAAATGAAACCACCAACCAAACCAAGCTTCTCCACAACCAATCAAAAACAAGGTATCCAATGCAAATGACCTCCCTGTGCACATCTGGACCTGTCTCATTTCATCTCAAAATCCCAATGCTCTAACTGGAGAAAACAAGTTTCAGCGAATCGAAGCACAACATTTAGCAAAACGATCTTCATTGTGAATGGATACAGTGTTTTACCCAAAGAAACAGGCATGCAACAGTGACAGCAACATCTCCATTAATCGTTTTTAGTTTTAAGTAGAGTCCAA